>JAYESA010000017.1:43523311-44123311 GCA_036927795.1 Iris macrosiphon | reverse complement strand
GAAGAGAACCCAAAACTTAAAGAAATCCTTTTATAGACTATGCTGCTTATAGGATTCTTCCAGAAGATCTGAAAGAAGCTACTTCCATTAAAAGACGCTCACTCTGATTATATTATAATGCCTCGTCCAAAGTATTATATCGTCTTTCTTATGATGGATTGCTGCTATATTGTCTTTCTAAACCAGAAGCGAGACAATCACTCCGTGAGGCTCATGATGGCATCTGTAGAGCACATCATCTTCCAAGACCGCCTCAGGATAATGGGTTATTATTGGCCCACCATGGTAGCAGATGCCGTAGACTACTCCCGTAAATGCAGATCATGCAAATTTATGCTAATTTTATCTACCAACCAACAAAGTTCTTACATCCTACAACTTGCTCCTGGCCTTTTGAAGCTTAGGAAATGGATATTATTAGTCAAATTAGCCCTTCTTCTTATAGAGGACACCTATTTATACTTGTAATAACCGATTATTTCTCTAAATGGGCAAAAATAGTCCCACTTATCGAAGTTAAAACGTCCAATGTAATCAACTTCGTCAAAAACTATATTATCTATTATTTTGGTGTTCCCCAAAGGATAATACATGACAACGGGCCACAATTTAACAGTCAACCATTCTAACGGTTCTGTGATAAGAATCAAATCCAGAATATAGCATCTACGGCCTACAATCTAGCTCCCAATGGCTTAGTAGAAGCCTTCAACAAGACCATAATCAAACTACTTAAAAAGTTTGTCTCATCCAATAAACACGATTGGAATGAGAAACTCGGAAAGCGTTTATGGGCTTATCGTACGACAGTTTAAACTCTAACTGGTTTTACACCATTCTCTCTGGTCTATAGATATAAAGCGACCTTCCACTCAAAATCCAGATACCTTCTCTCAGAATAGCTATATTGCTAATGACCTAACAATAGAGAATAATGATCGATTACGCCTGCAATAATTTGAAGCATTGGATGAAAAGCACCTACACATTCAATAACTCATTGAACTATACCAAGCACGCATTTCAAGGGATTTTAATCGAAAGGTCAAGGAAAGAATATTCCAGTTCAATGAATTGGTCCTTTCAGTAAGGAGACATATTATCACAATCTATAAGACCAAAGAAAAATTCCAGGATAAATGGGAAGGTCCTTATGTGGTGGAGACAGTATGGAGCCTACAGGCTTGCTAAGCCTAATAGAGATTTGATAATGATGCCTATCAACGGCAAATTTCTTATGAAGTATTATGTCTAAGCACGACATATTCTTCTCTACCTCCAGCAGATTAAAACAAGATGTGCAGCAGATATATTTTGTTTAATCCCCAACAACTTATAGCCTATACGGCCTCTCAAACTATTACCTATATTCATTTTTGAATAAGACATGGGTAATGGGTCCTCAAAGTTCCTCAGTGGGACAATACTCAGATCCAACGGAACACTCTCGTTGAGATCATCTAAAACATTTTCTCTAACCAAAATATTTCATTCTTAAAGCCTAGTTGTTTTAAGGATATCCTATTCCTGGTTCCTAGTTGGGTTTGGAATAATCTGACATGTTTATTCACTAGTCAATAAGTGTAATTTTATTCATGTCTATATTACCTCTGAATCATATTTTATTTAATATCCCCTAAAGAGAAGATAATAGTTCTCCCTTAAACTACTCTTTCTTCTATTCTCCGACGGAGTAAACTAGTGACCTATCACGTCCACATTACCTCTGATAGTATTGCACCCTATAAAATTTATTATTTGTACTCAGTACGAGGATGCCTCGAGTGATATATTTACCAAATTCTCTTACAAAATGATCCAGCCATGTTCATAATACCTCTGAGCAGATATATATTCAAAGGATCTCGATTTAAAAGTAACACTAAGGTGAAACAAAAATTTTTATTGATAGAAAATAAGGAAAGGATAATGTTGGTCCGAGGATTCCCATGTGTGCACATTTTTCTGAATGACAAAAATGTTGCATAGTATGCATGACAAGAAAAGTTGCAAGAATGCGCGCGATAAATCACACAATACGCATAAAATCCTGTTTTCTCTTAAAAAACACATTTATGAGTGTATCAGTGGAAGGGAAAGTCAACATATTCAGTCTTTTCTAGCACACTTATCTCTAAAAAGTCTTTTGCATCTCCTCAAAGACCACGTTAAAACAAAAAAAGCAAGCCAAATATACGTGCTTGTCAGCCACATCAGCAAATTCGTTAGGATTCTGTCCAAAGGGTACGCACAAAATAACTCAACAACTTTTATGTTTTTAATTCAAAGGAATTTTGAATTCATCTGAATGAATTCAAAAACTTTGAAGTGGGTCATGTAAAAGCATAGTGCATCTCAGATCGATGGCATAATTTTTCTATAAAGAAATCCAACAAGTAGAAGAATGATGCACTTTCTACTTGTTCCAGAAGAAAGATGCATATTTTCTTACTTTGGTGCACTTTTCATTAATTTTAGAGGATGGCACACTATTTAGAGAGTAGAAAAGTGGCATACTTTCTTAATATTACGAAAGATAGCGCAAAATAATCTTCTCTCTCAATATTTAATGCAGTAGACTGACAGCTGACAGAGGAAGAAACCAAAGAGTCAGAGGTCATCATTACAGCGGAGCTATAGCACGTAGGCCCAGGTTGTTGTTAAGAGACCAACATTAGTTCCATTTTACTCAAAAGTGCGTTGCAGTGCCAATCTTTTCAAAAGTGCGCCGCAACGCCAACTCCCTAAAAAGTGCGCCGTAGTGCCATTTTCTTTAAAAGTGCACCGTAGTGCCAATCTCTCCAAAAGTGTGCCGTAGTGCCGATACTTTAAAAGTGCGCCGCACTGCCAATCTCTTTAAAAATGTGCCGCAGTGTCATTCTCTTCAAAAGTGTGTTGTAGTGTCAATCTCTTCAAAAGTGCACTGTAATGCCATTCTCTTCAAAAGTGTGCCGCAGTGCCAATCTTACTAAAAATGTGACAGTCTCCAGACTACTTCTAAAGTGCGCATATTATCCTAATCGACAGTGAGCAGTTACAAATGTGTGTCTTACATGTCGTACTTCTTGAGAAAGGTGTACAAATAATTATCCTCCATGACCTACGCTTTTCTCGTATAGGAAGCTACGTGTCAAGCAGACAACAAGTTGTGCACCCACTCATGCAGAATGTAGAGTGTTAATCCACCAAAAGTTCACATATAATGGTAAAATAGTGTTGATTGTCCATAGTGCACGCACACTCTAGTAATTGCTCTAAAACTCTATAAAAGGGAGAATACACGCAGAGATGAAGGCATAAAAACAGATAGAGAGAAATGGGCTAGAATTCTCAAGTCTTTGAAATTCAAGAGCAGAGTGAGAGAAATAGAAGCTTCTCGTCTCGTTGTTCCAGAACTTTTTTACTGTTCAACTCTCTAAGTTGTTCGCAGCAATCTTCAAGTCTTTGAAATTCAAGAGCAGAGTGAGAGAAATAGAAGCTTCTCGTGCCATTATGCCAAAGCTTTCTTATTGTTCAATTCTCTAATTTGTTCGCAGCATTCCCTATATTTCTTCGTCTTCGTGTGCAATTCTCTGTCGTCGTATGCATTTCTTCATCATCGAGTTGTCCAAGGAGTAAATTGATTGTCCGCAGATCATATCTCTACAACTATACTTTTCCAGAATCATTTGTACTTAGATTCCTGTTTAGGGTCTTTTTTTACTTTTCTTTCTTCACAGTTTGTAACACAAAATTTTAGTATAAACTTTTCCTCATAAATAATATTGCGACTCTACTGGGGAATTGTACTTCCTCTGATACGAAGGCGATAGTTCAACTCGACACTGTTTCGGTCGGCTCGACGTAGAAGACCTTGGTCGTGATGTTCAACCAACAGACATATAAAGAAATGCTCCATTCTGGGGGTAGTATTCACCCCATATTTGAACTCAAGTCGAGGAAAACTCGTAAAGTGTGGGTTCCTAAATCTCGTCATGCATATCCAAATGTTGCCACTAATAAGGCAAAGAGCATTCTGATTGACGAGAGTTCCCCTGTCAATTATGTTCATATCAATGACTTGGTAGACAATTTTCTTACTTTAAACAAGGGATACAATTTGCGCAATTTACACAATTTTAAGCAAAGGCTGATCCACACCCAAGCTTCTGAATCCCTAGGATTAAACAAGGGATACAATTCGCATAACTCGTACAATTACTAGCAAAGGGTCATCCGCACCGAGCTTCTCAGCCCGCGCATATTCGCTGTAATTTAGGAGGCAAGCAAGGCATGGACACCGCTGTCCATACCAACCAGCGTACAAATAAAGTATTAGTTGGGAAGAATTATTCTCCTAACATGCTGATTACGTGAAAAATGGAGAAAAATTTATGTGCCACTCTTGCGCCAGGTCAAGACCTCCGTGTAAAATTAAATGAATGTAGGCAAACTGTGCCAACTTTGTATGCGTTACAGAATGTACGCCAAACATGGGCAATCTCTAACCAATATGCTGATTGTATATGTGTGCATAAGAGAACTGTTAGAGATAACTTACTCTCCTCTCTGAAGAGCAAAAACTCTAGATATGATGAATCACTTGCCAATCAAGCTAACACATCATTATATACACAAGGAACCAGAAATGTCCACAGAAGATTTAATATTTCTCATATAAAGAGGCAGAGTCTGCCCTCTTCCTCCTCTTCCCTTCCCACGTTTGATTCATGTGAGCTTATTGTACAAAAATGTAAAGAGATGTGCCCTTTTGATATTATAACGGTGTTTTCTAATGAATATTGTTGTAATTACCATAGAGTTATAATCGAATATTATTGTGCATCAGCAAAATGGTATATGTTCGACCGATTGACTTATACTATGTCTCTTAAGCCTTAACATACAAAGCAAGTTGACAACCAAGAGCATGATGACAAAACGCTCTCTGCTTCAACATATATAGCTTCGCATCTTTTCCGTGGTAAAAGAAAGTCAAGACAAAGTTCTTCAAGAACATCCAACTAGATAAACTTTGACCAACTCGTCGACTCCTTTGAAGGAGTATAACAAAATACTCGTTCTCGAAGACTGGAGCTGGTTCGTCATGAGAATCCCCATTCTTCATAATCCGAGGCTGGGGTAGAAATCTCCTTAATTCTGAAACTGACAGTGTAAACTCCAACTATACGGTTCTTTCTACCAATCCCTCTGCCGTATGCAGGGATGATAGCATTTATGCCATCGGTGAAGAACAAGAAGCTTCTCCATTAGAAGCCACCGAACAACACCTCACCTTATTAGAGGCTGCTCTCAAGGACATGCACACCATGACACAAAATATACATCAAATAATGAAAGTTCAATATTCTGCTACCCCAGCACCAATCCAAGTGGTTTCATTCATACCTGCGCAACCAACTCCTGGAACAATACCTCTGCAGGATAACACAAATCAAGAAGCGGTCATAAACTAAGAGTCAGTATAGCACCAACTCTTAATCCTCTCAATATTGCGGGTGGATCTCTACCGATGATAATTCTTGTTCAACCAGGATCCTATCAGTCAGTCGCACCACTCTGACCAGAAGAACCTCTCAAAGCTATCCGAGAGTTGTGTGCACACGTCTATGTTTTAAAGAACAAAGACCAACTCCGCAAGCTAGGATTGAAACAAAATTATCCTCCATATTGGGATAATATTTTATTTTCTCCTAAATACAAACCCCAATCGATAGTCTTGTTTGAAGGCAGGACATCACCGAGCCAATATATGAATTACTTTAATATGATGACGGTTCATCTGCAGAAAGATGATGCTCTCCAAACCAGATTATTCATGGGATGCTTGGCCGACATAGCCTACGATTGGTATCATAGTTTACCTGATAACTGCATATCCTCGTTTGATAAAATGAAGTATATTCTCTCATGATTCTACGAGGGGCATGGATATAACAATATCTTCAGTCATCGATAACAAACAGAAGGAGAAGAAATTCGTTCATGAATTTGTTGAGCGTTTCAGGCAGTCAACTTTCAAGTTACCCTTGACATTCTAGACTCCGCATTCATTGATACCTGTAAAAGAACCTACTACCTATAGTAGGGCTTGTAACTACCATTTTTCACCATAGGATTATTTTGATAATTTTGTATGTTGTTAAAATTTGTATGTATTATTTATATTATTGATTGTCTAAAATTATATTATTGTTAGTTAGTGGCTAGCCAATTAGAATTTGTAAGTGTTAGTTAGTGCTAATTATTATTAGTCATTACTTTAGTAATTAGAATTAATTAAGTTTAGTTGTTATGAAGAAAATATTCTACTTAGTAGTAAAAATTCCTTCCTTTAGTTAATTAGATTCCATTCATGACAAATGAAGAGGGCAAATTTGATATTTTGGTATGACCAAACATTACTATAAGAGATAAGTTCAATTTAGGGCACATCCATTCATTTTATTTCACTCATTACTCTCATTTTTTTAAAAGCTTCTTCTTCCCCAAGCAAACCCAATTCTCATTCAATTATACTCACTCTACTTCCAATTCCACTCATTCTCACCCTCACGAAGGCGTAGAGCATTGGAGAGAACAAGAAGATCCATAGGATTGGAGCTTGCTAGGAGTTCTATCCGACTTATCCCTTTCATGCCTAAATTCGGAATTCTCTAAAGAGACTACCAAAATACTATTTCCCTCAATTTTATCAAATTTATGGTTAGGGACACCCTTGGTCATGTAGAAACCTTTCCATATTTAGATTTGACTTTCCAATGGTAGATCTAGGTACTATGAGCCCTAAATTTGGTAGATCTAAGTTGGTGTCATAATTTTGGGGCTAAATATGGATAAAATCCCAATTGTGTCCATTCAGTGTGTATATTATGTTCTAATGAGGACTATTGATATTTATTTGATAGTGTGAAGGTGTTCTTGTGTCCAAAATTGGAATGTAGAGTCTATATCATGATACGCCACGATACATATAGATAGATTTGGTAAATTGGATGTATGCATGTGTTCTTTCGTCCAAAATAACCCAAATTTTTTATAGTATTCAGCCTTATTTTTAGTAGTCAGAGAAAATTAGAGATGTCATAACTCCTAACTCATGACTCCAATTAATTTGTTGATTTTTTAAAAGAACCGTATCTAAGTTAGCATTCCAAATATGTAATTTAATAAGCCAAATATATTCTGAAACTTTCTGTAAAACTCTTTCATTATGAGGTGTCCAAAATACGAACGTGTTTCGATGTTTTTATGATCCCGGGAGCTTCCGGACTCAAAAATGCGATCGGTTTGAAGTTTCGAAAAGCTAATACGAAGGGCTATGAAATAATTTAACCCTAGAATTTATTTAATAGGGCTAATAGGTATAGTATTTGTCACCCTCATATTTTAGATTAGGGGTATTTTTGTCTTTTCATAATTAATGTGTAAATGATTGCATGATAATTAATTATATTTAAATTGCTGTGATTTTATTTAATTGTTATACTTTACCGTTGCTTCGATAATTAGAGTATTACCCTAGCCATTGTCTTCCAACAGATTTCACACGTTTGTCCTAAATGTGCCAGACTTTCATTCTGATCCTTGTGTGACTCATAACTATATCTTGTTGTCTTTATTTTAGTCGCACAACATTCGTCGCAACCTATTGTATTTAATTCTATATAAATCAAACCTTGTATCCTTGTGCGTTCCAATCAAAATTGGAGACACAATCTCGACCCATTTTGTGCAACCTAAATTAAGATAATATTTTATTCTGAGTCTACTTCATTCGTGTCACTTGTGTTCCACTAAATTTTAGTCCCTTGTACTTCTAATTAATTTTAGAATACCATATTGCATTTAGTTTAATTAAAATTAAATCATAAACCTTACCTTGTGCAATTTTCCAATTGTTGGGCAATTTGTGTAAAAGTGCATTAAGGTATCCACTCCGTTGGACACGACACGTAAATAACTCATTTCTCCTTCATGTGTATTTTTCCATAATTTTTGGGAGTGTGTAATGCAACATCAACCTCCTTGAACCATGGCCCTACAAACCTTGACCCAATGCAACATAGCCATTCATTTTAATTTATTTGAATCATAGCCCTTGAAATACCTACATGAGAAGACCTTTTCCCAAGGGGTTGACCAAAGTCAAAATTTTCTAGGTCAAACCAACCCCCCTTCATATATAAACTCCTTTTCTTTACTTTTTCCTTTTCTTTCTATTCCCTAAACCTAATACCAGCCGACCACCCCCTTCCCTATTTATCTCCTTCCTTCCGCCTTCCCACCAGAGCTCACTGGAGCTTAGCCTTGTCAACCCGCTGCCCAGCACCCCCTCGACCAGACGAACCCCACCGCCTCCATCCCGCTCGCAGCAACCCGCTGAACTCGCCTGCACCAGAAGCCGATGCCATCCCGCTGTCCCCGACTTCGTCCCTGTCAACGCTGACTCACCGAAGCCTGAACGACCCCTCCCCCGCATCGATATCCCTCGACGACTCGACGAACCGCTGTTGAAGACGAGCACCACCGCACGATACTGCATCGAACCGCTGCCCACGTCTGCACTCGACCGGAGGGACGACGACCCGCCACACTTGAGCACGTGCCGCCTACTCGACGGAGAAGCCACAGCCGCTGCGACTCGAGACCCCACCTATCCTCGACCACGTCGTCCCTCTAGACCGTTCACCTGAACGCCGTAAACCTCGCCGAGCTATCCTATCGACCGGACCTATGGCACGCCTGACTGAACGCAGAACTAGCCGGAGACACTGCCAACCGCCGGATTCTTTGACACAGCAGCAGTAGGAGCAGCCGAGCACCCCCTTCGCGATGACCTCGACACGCACGTCTCGTCCCACGTACCCAGGTTTGAGTTCCCTCTTGCGTACATGTACACGTATGTGCATACGCGTATTTTATTATTGTATTATATACGTATTTAGCCGTGGTGTGTTTAGTATATGATGGTATATTGGTATATAATTGGTATGTACGTTTTGGCATACGTATTAGTATATGTTTAAATATATATTAGTGTATATATATATATATATATATATTATAATTCTCAATTAGTATATATATATACGTATATGTATTGTACATGTATCCCTAGTACATGTTTAATATATATAGGTATATACAAATATCTATTATATGTGTAATTAATTAGTATTATTGTATATGATAGATAATAATATGTATTATATGTCTATGTACTAGATGGCCCGAGTGTAACCACGGATACCCCGTAGTTACGTTAACCTGTGACCACGTAGCATGATAGAAAACTGCCATATGTACACCGACGTACTAGCAACACCCGTATCATTGACTGTCGGTTATGTACATCAACTACAGACGTGACACCCCTAGCATAGTCTCTGAGATCATTGTGTTTTGATTGTGTGTGTTAGTGTAATGTCTGCTACAATATTGTATTATATAATATTTCTATAGGACTGTTGGATCATTCAGACGATACTTTGGAACCAGGACATTGGTATTGCCAGCTAAGGACCACAGGCGAGTACATTCTCTGACAGTTTCTATTATATTGATTATCTCTATAATTCATGTTGTATAGCGTACATGATTCTGACACTATTGTTTACACGAGTTGGCATCATCGAGACCTGTCATGAGGAGTCATGATTTGGAATCCATCGTGCTAGCTGGGGAAAACTGAGAAATATTAGTAGCTTATGTGATCATACCCAACTCTACATAAATCATAGCTCACCCACACCTCACGTCAGTGCAGCCTGACCATTACATGCCTTATAGCCTATTATGTATGATTAGCCTGACTATTGCTTGCATCATAGCTATCCGGATGGTTAGCCTGACCTTACATGGATCATAGCTAGTCATACATAGCAAGCCTGATCAGTCCCAAGCCGATCACATGATATGCTGATGTTTTACACACTTGGTTAGATGATCTTGACATGTATCTCTAGTATATTAATCTAGCATCTCTACATGTTCTAGTTATTGTTCTAGTACTCATTTATATTCTAGTTCATGGTTCTAGTATACACTTGTATTTTTATTTCATTGCTAGATGTACATTGATGATGATGTTCCGGTATTCCTTTATTCCAGCATTCCTTTTTTCGAGTATTCATTATGTCCAGTATTTCTTATTGCCAGTATTCATATCTGTCTTGTATTTCTTTACACTGTATTATAGTTTTTGTCAATATATGTGGAACTGCTGTTAGTGCTTGTACTTCATTCCAATCCTGACTGGATATTTTTTTCAGAGGATCTTGAGGATTTCTGTACTATACACTATAGACCGGGTATAGATGTAGACTACACACCAGAGATCTTATAGGAGACTAATCCTTTAGAGAAGACATTACCTGCAGCTATCTAGGCAGTATTTATCTTATGCACTGAGACTTATTTGAGGTTATTGAGTTTATATTAGACTTATTCTTAGTTAAGTTGAGACTTGTGAAGACTTTATGTTGGACAGTTAGACTGTGGTTTATCTTTGTTTTGAGACATTGTGTTTGACTATGTCTTTCTTCTTCTCTTATCGTGCCTTATACTTTTATAGTTGCTGTGATTGAGTTTACATTATGAGATATTGTGAGATTGTATATTGCCCTCCTTATGGAGATGGATATCATTGACAGGTATTTAGTTATATAGAATTATTGAGACCTAGACAACGTTCTACCGCCGATGCTGTGGCGTAGGCTGGACGTACCCGCGCACTCGTGCCCCTATACCAGTGCGGGTCATGACACATTTTTAGTGGTGGCCCATGCAGGTCTAGTTTCACAAATTATGCGATATCGTGGTACTGCGACAACTTAGTTGTACTGTTGCGAGCCTGCGATAGGATATAGAAAATATAATTTAGGATGAGAGTATGCTCAATCATACTAGGAAATTCTGATCTTCAAAATGCTATTCTAATTGATTACTTCCTTTAGAATTTTACTGTCCTTCCTTGATGATATCGTATCTATCACCTTAATTGATTCTTTTGGCATGTCTTCAGGATGCCGCTGCAGACTAGATCTCTGAGAGCGGGAGCATCAACTTTAGAGGGGTCTACCACCTCTCGACCTAACGAATAGACATCTGGAGTTCCTCCTACATCTCCTGTTCATGTGGGAGTATCTGCAGCTAACAGGATTCCTCCTCCACCAGTTCAGAGGATTTCCCCAGCTATGACGGAAAATCTTCCACCACCACCAACACCGATTTCCAGAGGAGTGCCCACTGACGGAGCACAGATGTTCGCACTGATCCAGGGCATGTTAGAAGCCTAGAGAGTGACAGCAGAAGGTCAGCTTATTCAAGATGAAGCTCAGAGGGAGCAACACCAGGCGCAGACAGAGCTGATAAGAGAGAGCATGGAGAATGCTCATCAGGTGGCTCTCTAGGCTGTGGTGAGAGTAGCACAACGCCAGCAGCATCCTGGCCAGCAATACCAGAGGCCAGGTACTATAGTGGACTTTAAGAGGATGATGCCTCGAGAGTTCAAAGGCACTGAAGGAATACTCTATGCTGACGAGTTGTTAGAGAACATAGAGAGGAACTTGCGCTTAGCACAGATCCCGAAGATTCTTCAGATCGAGGCCGCTGGCAGTCAGATGTTTGATATCGCGCTGACGTGGTATCGTACAGAACTGAGACTCGCTGTTGAAGGACTTACTTAGGAGGACTTCAAAGAACTCTTCAAGGAGAAGTTCTTTCCTGACTTGGCTTTGGGAGCATTGAAAAGTCAGTTCCATGACTTAGTCAAAGGAAGCATGTCAGTCGACGAATACGCCGCAGAGTTTTGCCGATTGAGTCGATTCACGCCATCGATGATTCGAGACCCAGGAGACAGAGCACGGAAATTCAGGAAGGGATTAAATAAAGTGATCAAGTCTCGTACTTCGGGATGATGTACCGCTATATTTGAGGGTATTCTGATAGATGCCCAGATTGCCGAAGATGACTTGGACCTCAGGCCCAAGAGAGGACACGACACTTCTGGAGGAGCAAGTGGTAAAACAGGATAGGCCAAGCGCCTACACTTTCAACAACAACAACAGAGGCCGTACCAGCAGCAGCACCAGCAACTGGCACCAGTTCGAGGACACATCCAGGATCAGCAACCACATAGACAGAGTCAGCCCATTGCCCAGTGAGCGTATTACGGAAAGATGGGACATACTAGGGACAACTGCAGAAAGAGGTTGGGTACTTGCTTGTCATGTGGATCATCAGCATATCAACTGAGGGACTGCCCAGTTATTCAGACTCGCCAGGGAGGAGCAGTAGCTCAGAGAGGACCAGCCAGAGCACCTACTATACCAGGAGGCTAGCAGAGAGGACCTCTACTTCCACCACAGTAGCAGAGGTTTGCTCAGCACCAACAGCAGCAGAGAGGAGCACCACAGGGACGAGCTTATGCCATGACTTCTGAGGAGGTCGAGCCAACTAGAGATGTGATTTCAGGTTCAGTTTTACTAGATTCCATTCCAGTACTTGCATTATTTGATTCTGGGCTTCCTATAGTTTTGTATCTGTATCTTATGCCCATAAGCATCATTTAGAAACCGAACCATTAGATAGGACTTGCAAGATCATGACAGGAGGAGGCATTATCCTAGTCCGTGATTATTACAAGGATCGAAGAGTGTCATTGGAAGACCGAGAGTTGAACGTGAGTTTACTCGTCTTGCCACTTCCGGGATATAATATTATACTCGGAATAGTCTGGTTTAGTAAACACCATGCTTCTATAGATTGTCATGGAGATAGAGTATTATTTTGACCACCAAGAGAGCCAGAGTTTGAGATCGCCAGAGGAGCAGAGAAGCGGAGTAGAGGCACTTTTTGCGGAGCCAGGATGGAAGAAGTAGAGTTACCACATCCACTGATAATGGAGTTTTCAGATGTATTTCCAGAGGAGTTGCCAGGTTTGCCGCCAGACAGAGATGTTGATTTCTCTATAGACATGATACCAGGAGCGGAGCCTATTTTATAACATGTCTATAGAGTCAACAACAACGAGTTAGTAGAACTAAAGAAGCAAGTTTAGGAGCTGCAAGGCAAAGGTTTCATTAGATCCAGTTCATCGCCATGGGGAGCACTAGTATTATTCGTACCGAAGAAGGACGACACGGTACGCATGTGTATCGATTATAGAGCTCTAAACAACCTCACTAACAAGAATAAATACCCGCTGCCAAGGATAGATGATCTTTTCGATCAATTGAGCGGAGCTAATATGTTTTCAAAGATAGACTTGAGGTCAGGCTATCACCAGGTGAAGGTAAAGAGAGAAGACATACCAAAGACAGCTTTTCGGACCAGATATCACAGTAATACCATTTTGTTTAACCAATGCACCAGCAGTATTTATGAACTTGATGAACAAGGTATTCCACCAATACCTTGACAAGTTCGTAGTGGTATTTATTGATGACATTCTAATATATTCGAAGACCCCAGAAGAGCATAAAAAGCACCTGAGGATGGTCATAGAGACTCTCAGGAGAGAGAAGTCGTACGGGAAGCTTTCAAAGTATGAGTTCTTCCTTGACAAGGTAGAATTTCTTGGACATATGGTGACGGGTAACATAATCTTCGTTAACCCAAAGAAAATAGAAGCAGTGGGGTCATGGGCTACCCCCAGTTCGGAAGCTGATATCAGGAGTTTTCTCAGACTAGCAGGATACTACAGAAGATTTATACAAGACTTCTCCAAGATTGCAGAACCAATGACTAGGCTGACCAAGAAAGATATGAAATTTGTCTGGACATAAGAATATCAAGCCGCATTTGATGAGCTAAAGAAGAGATTGACGACAGCACCAGTTTTGACGTTGCCGTCAGGGAGAGGTGGATTCACTATCTATAGTGATGCTTCATGAAAAGGTTTGGGATGCGTTCTTCAGCAGCACGGGAAAGTAATTACCTATGCTTCAAGATAATTATGTCCTCATGAAAAGAACTACCCCACTCACGATTTAGAGTTAGCAGTAGTTATTTTTGCCCTAAAGCTGTGGAAGCACTATCTGTACGGAGAGCGTGTAGAGATCTTTGGGACCACAAGAGCTTGAAGTACGTATTTACACAGAAGGAGCTGAACATGAGGCAGAGAAGGTGGTTAGAGTTGATGAAAGACTTTGATATCTCATTACAGCACCATCCAGGAAATGCCATCGTAGTCGCCGATGCCTTGAGCAGGTATCCGATGGTTATGTGCTTGACTTCAGGTAGACATTTATTAGCTGATCGTGAGAGTTTGGGAATTGAAGTACTTGTTCCAGGTGTTAAGATTCAGATATGGGGATTACAGATACAATCAGAGCTGAAGGACAGAATTAGAGCTGCACAGTATGATGATGAGACTCTAAGGAATATTAGAGCACAAGTTCGAACAGGATTGACAGACGACTTACATATTGCGGATGATGGATCTTTACAGCATGGCACAAGGATGTGTGCGCTAAGTGGAGAGCTGCGCGAAGAGGTTTTGCAGAAGGCACATCGCTCTCAATACTCGATGCATCCCGGAGCCAACAAGATGTATCGAGATTTGAGGGAACATGTATGGTGGTATAGTTTAAAGCGCGAGGTAGCACACTTTGTATCACGATGTCTAGTGTGCCAGCAGGTAAAACAGATCGACAGAGGCCAGGAGGATTCCTTCAACCCTTACCTATTCCAGAATGGAAGTGGGAGCACGTGACTATGGACTTCATTTCAGGACTTCCACGTTCTCCAGGAGGAAAGGACGCGATTTGGGTCATCGTGGATAAGTTGACCAAATCAGCCCACTTCTTACCATTCAAAGTGGGTACATCGACAGAGAAGTTAGCAGATATGTACGTGTAGCAGATTGTTAGATTACATGGAGTTCCTGAGAGTATTGTCTCAGATCGGGATAGTCATTTCACTTTCCATTTCTGTAGGAGTCTACAGGCTAGCTTGGGCACTCAGCTCAAGTTCACTACCGCGTATCACCCCCAGACAAACGGGCAGTCTGAAAGGACTATTCAGACTCTTGAAGATATGCTACGTACTTGTGTTTTGGATTTTGGAGGTTCTTGGGAGGATCATCTACACCTAGTAGAGTTTGTTTACAACAACAGCTATCAGGCCAGCATTGAGATGTCACCATTCGAGGCTTTATATGGATGATGGTGTCGTACACTGTTCACTTGGGATGATATTGGAGAGAGATCTTTGTTAGGACCAAAAATGGTCGTGGATGCAGCAGAGAAGGTAAAACTTATCAGAGACAGACTACGAGTGGTGCAGGACAGACTGCGGCATTGGGCCGATAGCCACCATAGACCCCTAGAGTTTCAGGTATTGGTTATTATTTATTTAGTTTATGATTATTTTTTTAGATTGTGATTTAAGAAAGTTTGTTCTAGGTTGGCGATTTGGTGTTCCTACGGATTTTTTTGACATGGGGCACGATCCATTTTGGCAGAGATGGAAAGCTTAGTCCATGATACATCGGGCCCTTCAGTATTCTTGCAAGGGTCGGTGCAGTGGCCTTTAGACTTGACTTATCGCCTACTCTAGATGGAACAGCCTTGTCCTAGACATGCCAGACTTTCATTCTAATCATTGTGTGACTCATAACTATGTCTTGTTGTACTTTATTTTAGTCGCACAACATTTGTTGCAACCGATTGTATTTAATTCTATATAAATCATACCTTGTATTCTTGTGCGTTCCAATCAAAATTGGTGACATAATCTCGACCCATTTTGTGTAACCCAAATTAGGGCAATATTTTATTCTGAGTCTACTTCATTTGTGTCACTTGTGTTCCACTTAATTTCAGTCCCTTGTACTTCTAATTAATTTAGAATACCATATTGCATTTAGTTTAATTAAAATTAAATCATAAACCTTACCTTGTGCAATTTTCAATTGTTGGGCACTTTGTGCAAAAGTGCATTAAGGTATCCACCCCATTGGACAGGACACGTAAATAACTCATTTCTCCTTCATGTGTATTTTTCCATAATTTTTGGGAGTGTGCAATGCAACATCAACCTCCTTGAACCATGGCCCTCCAAACCTTGAACCAATGCATCATAGCCATTCATTTTAATTTATTTGAATCATAGCCCTTGAAATACCTACATGAGAAGACCCTTTTCCCAAGGGGTTGACCAAAGTCAAACTTTTCTAGGTCAAACCAACCCCCCTTTATATACAAACTCCTTTTATTTACTTTTTCCTTTTCTTTCTATTCCCTAAACCTAATACCAGCCGACCACCCCCTTCCCTATTCATCTCCTTCTTTTCACCGTCCCACTAGAGCCCGCCGGAGCTTAGCCTTGTCAACCTGCTGCCCAATACCCCCTCGACCAGACGAACCCCATCACCTCCATCCCACTCGTAGCAACCCGCTAAACCCGCATGCATCGCTGCACCAGAAGCCGACACCATCCCGCTGTCCCCGACTTTGCCCTGTCAACGCTGACTCGTCGAAGCCTGAATAACCCCTCCCCCGCATCGATATCCCTCGATGACTCGATGAACCACTGTTGAAGACGAGAACCACCGCAGACACTGCACCGAGCCGCTGTCCACGCCTGTACTCGACCGGACGGACGATGACCCGCCACACGTGAGCACGCGACTCCTGCTCGAAGGAGAACCCGCAGCCGCTGCGACTCGAGACCCTGCCTATCAGCGACTATGTCGACCCTCCAGACCATTCACCTGAACGCCGGGAACCTCGCCGAGCCATCCCGTCGACCGGACCCACGGCACACCTGACTGAACGCAGAACTCGCTGAAGACGCTGCCAACCGCCGTATTCTTTGATACCGCAGCAGTAGGAGCAGCCGAGCACCCCCTTCCCGATGACCTCGACACGCACGTCTCGTCCCACGTACCCAGGTTCGAGTTCCCTCTTCCGTATATTTACACGTACACGCATACACATATTTTATTATTGTATTACATACGTATTTAGCTGTGGTGTGTTTAGTATATGATGGTATATTGGTATATAATTGGTATGTACGTATTGGCATACATATTAGTATATATTTAAATATATATTAGTATATATATATAGTATAATTCTCAATTAGTATATATACATGTGAATATGTATTGTACATGTATTCCTAGTACATGTTTAATATTTATATATGTACATAGTATAAATTATATTAAGTATGTATATACATATATCTATTATATGTGTAATTAATTAGTATTTTGTATATGATAGATAATAATATGTATTATATGTCTATGTACTAGATGGCCCGAGTGTAACCACAGATACCACGTAGTTACGTTGACCTGTGACCATGTAGCATGATAGCAGACTGCTATATGTACACCGACGTACTCGCAAGACCCGTATCATTGACTGTCTGTTATGCACAACAACTATAGACGTGATACCCCTAGCGTAGTCTCTGAGATCATTGTGTTTTGATTGTGTGTGTTAGTATAATGTCTGATGCAATATTATATTATATGATATATCTATAGGACTGTTGGATCATTCAGACGATACTTTAGAACCAGGACATTGGTATTGCCAGCTAAGGACCACCGGCGAGTACATTCTCTGACAGTTTCTATTATGTTGCTTATCTCTATATTGTAGTTGTATAGCGTACATGATTCTGACACTTTTGTTTACACGAGTTGGCAACATCGAGACCTGTCACAAGGAGTCATGATTTGGAATCCATCGTGCTATCTGGGGAAAATGGAGAAATATTAGTAGCTTATGTGATCATACCCAACTCTACATGAATCATAGCTCACCCACTGTAAACCCCCTCGACCAATTTAGGGTTTTAATCTGAAGTAAATCAAGAGACTAGGATTTATTGGATTTCATTAGAATTTATGTGAGACAATTATAGGTACCCCTGACCATTGAGTAACCTTAGATGCTCGTCCCTCCGTCACTCCCTAGCTATACGTTATTCGAGTAAAAAGATCGTCAGGTGCACTGCATTTTAAACCTTTTAAACTAAGGCTAATTTTACCTCAAGCAACGCGTAACCGAGCCCACCTATGCTCTTTCACATTAGACCAGCCCATCTCAATGAGACCAGACAAGCCCAAACCGAGGCCAGCCCACAAATTCCATACATATATATATATATGAAGTTCCTTCCCTTGAAACCCTAAGAAAACCATCACCACCCTCTCCAAACCCTAGCCGAACCCTTGCTAGCACCACCCCTCCTCTTCTCTGACTCACAACCAATCCATCACCACCACCGGCGCCACCTTACACCCCATACTTCAGCCGACCGCTGCCCCATACTTTAGCCACCGCTGCCCCATACTTCAGCCGCCGCTGGCCCCCATACTTCAGGCGACCGCTGCCCCATATACACCCCGACCGTTGCCCCCATACTTCACCCCGACCGCTGCCCCCATATACACAGCCGACCACTGCCCCATACACGCCCGACCGCTGCCCTTCAGCCGGCCAACCCGACCCCGTGCATTGTCGCTGCCGGAGTGCGCCACGACGAGAGCAGACCCTGTCCGAGCAACGCCACGTAGAGGTAACCACGTCAAACCCCGCTTCTTCATGTGAATATCGTAGCATTGTATTGACGTGTCTGTATTTGTTGATATCCGACACCACCCTAAATATGTGCAAATTTGGATCAATGAATAATAAGGGTTGGAATCTGTGTATTTACTAACAAACCCTAAATCATGAGGCATAACACCAAGGACTTGTACCTCCACCCTAAAACCTGTACATAGACCACGTGTAATGAACATAGTAACCAAGGAACGTGTTCGCACAGAACTACGATCGTGGTCAGACCATAACTTGAAATTATTGTCTCAAGGCTCAGGATGTTCGAATACTGAATACGTGTACACCTTAGCTAAGCGCACATGTGACGCGGTATCCGAACAGTCGTGAACTTGCGATAATATTTAAGCAACGCGTTGTAGTCATGTACAATTAAGGTTAGCATCTGATATTAGATTATATATTATATTTGTGTTTAGGACCTTTGGATCAGCCGGAGGACACTGCAGGAACCAGCTTCTGTTATTCACAGCTTCAGGACCCAGGCAAGATACCTTGCTATATTTTACTGTCTATTTTAATTATGCAAAATACTGAATTATATGCTTGTTGTTTTGCTTATACAAACTGTGCGCGTCCGAGATTGTCTCGGGTGTATACAACGGGTATGTCGATGATTAGTATACATTGACTTAGTCATTAGCAGACTCACCTATTGGATGATACTCTGTTATCTTCCAAGACCTGACACTTTAACACGTATTCATAGTGATAAATCTCATGTTGGTATGCGAGTTCGCGTGTTCGACTAGCTATCGCCGCGTGTGACATGAATCACGGTTAGCAAGCAATTTAGGACTATTTTAAGTATAGAGACTTGGCATTTGGATAAGGGGTATACGCGTTGATTATTTGACTTATATATCTACATTGGGAGGGAAGGACGACTAGCAGGCATATGGGACACCCCACTCCTTTACACTGATACCGTACTCGACGGAGTGATACGGACGTATTTACATATTACTGATACCATATTCTGTAGAGTGTTGGACGTTACTTGATGACATTGCAGATACCATACTCTATAGAATGTCGGACGTTATTGTATTCCTGCTCCCGTGTTATAGGGGGCATGTATGGCATATACTAGCCGGTTGTCACGACTAGTGAATTACGTCAGCATATGTCTAGCCTACACCTTATCATATACTCATAGTATTTTTTATTGCCAGTATTCATATCTATCTTGTAATTCTTTACACTGTATTATAGTTTTTGTCAATATATGTGCAACTGCTGTTAGAGGAAGACATACAAACAGATAGAGAGAATGGGGCTAGAAATCTCAAGTCTTTAAAATTCAAGAGTAGAGTGATAGAAATAGAAGTTTCTCGTATTGTTGTGCCAGAGCTTTTTTATTGTTCAACTCTTCATGTTGTTCGTAGCATTCCCTATATTTTTTCATCTTCGTATATAATTCTCTATCGTCTTGTGCATTCCTTCATCGGCGAGTGATCTAAGGAGTAAAGTAATCATCCGCATATCACATCTCAACAGGTATACTTTCCCAAAATTAATTGTACTTAGATTCTTATTTAGGATCTTTTTTGTACTTTTCTTTCTTTTCAACAATTTGTAACACAAAAGCTTCGTATAAACTTTTCCTTGCAAATAGCACCATCGAAGAACATTCGCCAAATAGAATCTTTCATCATCGTGTTAGATTCTAGCACTTCGTCTGGAATATTGTCACAACCCGCACCGGGTGTAAGGGCACGAGTACGTAGGTACGTCCAGCCTACGCTGTAGCAACGACGATAGAACGCTGTCTAGGTCAACAATATAATATAAATATCTCACACAATATATAAGGAACATGTCATGCTATCTCAACTCTAAATGTAGGACAATAGGATAATACGATAATGGTAAATAATACTCGATCATAAAAATAAACTAGGGGATGATAAGGCACGATATGGAATAGAAGGACATAAAATATACTACAAATACATCACAAGTCCAAGTCTAATCTCAACACAAGATATCAAATAATAAGACAATGCCAAAGTCTAACTGACATGTACAATCTCATGAATAAACTAACTATGCCTCATCAATAGCTGGAACTAACTCAACCGGCTCTACGGGTGGAACTCAACTGGCTCACCGTAATGTGGCCCTTAGTACATAGGACACCAGTCCTCTAATGAATTATTTAAAAAATATATCCAGTCAGGATTGGAGCGAAGTACAACCCAAGCAACAGCTCCAATAATTGACAGAAACTATAAAACAGTAATAAAATAATTTATGGAAGTAATTGAACTAGCATGTATCATGAAAAAGAGCATCATGATAAATAATGGCAAGAACTGAGAATAATATTGTGAAGAATAATAATGTAATGAACTGGAATAGAGAAACAATATATATAAATGTGCCTTAAAATATTAGTAAGATAATGTGATCGGATTGGGCCTAACACGGGATATATATAAAAGGTGAGCTAGCGTGATCACGCGTGAGTGACATGATATGCTAACTATTAAGGGCTATACTAAATCATGAGCTATAAGGTATGATCACATATCCACTAATACTTCCCCATCCCCGGACTAGTACATGGATCCAAATCACGATACATTATAACACATAAATCATACTGCATGATCTATAATATCATGCACTATGATCGCGGTCTATATTATCAGTAAGATATCAC
This sequence comes from Iris macrosiphon, assembly GCA_036927795.1. Classification (NCBI taxonomy): domain Eukaryota; kingdom Viridiplantae; phylum Streptophyta; class Magnoliopsida; order Asparagales; family Iridaceae; genus Iris; species Iris macrosiphon. Next base: position 44,102,050 of record JAYESA010000017.1, on the reverse strand, counting down.
GATAATCACTGTGTAATCATGAAGCACGATACGGTAATCACTGAGTAATCACGATAATAACATCTCATGACCAAGATCCACATATACCAATCTGTGAAACCATTGTGTCAAGAATCAAATATATCAATACTAAATACATGAAATATAGAGGCTATTAAATAAGAAAACTATTATAGAATGTAATCGCCTGTGGTCCTAAGCAAATGGTATATCTCGGTATACAAGCTGGTGTCAAACATCTAAATATGAATTGCATATTAAATTAGTGTAATAAAGTAAAAAATGATCTAAATGTACTAAACAATCCTTTCAAGGCCATTTCTTGCTAAATTAGGTCCAACTAGGTCAAGCTAGTTAATATAAGTCAAGTAAGGCAACTAACTAGCTAACATTAGCGTATTTTAGCTATACAAGGTTATTACCTAAGTTTATAAGTTAATACTAGTTAGTACTAGTAAATACCTTAGCTATATACTTACTTATATTAACTACAAACTTGGTACCAAAATACCATGGCTAATATTTAATAACTAATATTAATATACTAATGATAACTGATACACTAACTAACTGATATTTACTAGCTGAACTAATCCTAACTAACCATATACTAACATACTAACTGAACCTTATACTAATTGCAACTTACTAATACTAACATGCTAACACATAAACTCCTACCATAACTAACTGGCAACTGAACACACAAACATCACTCCAACACACATACTAATTACCCTGGAATACCCTTATAAACATTATCATAGTGCTACCACTATTGCTGTTGAGCTAATGCTCGAGCAACCTTCACACATCCATACACCTATATACAAATGTTGCTGCTGCTGATACTGCTATATGCTACTTCTACTGCCTATGCTTTTGCTATTGATACTGCTATGCTACTGCTGTTGCCTATGTTGCTGCCACTGATACTGCTATGTTACTACTACTGCCTATACTACTGCTACTGATACTGCTATTGCTTCTGCGGTTAGCATTTGCTGCTACTGATAATGCTATGCTACTGATACTGCTATGCTACTGCTATTGATACTACTATACTATTGTAGTTAGCATTAGCTTCTGCTGCTAACTCTTGTAGCAACAGACTCAACCCGACTGTACTCCCATAGTCTGAACCCGATACCTCCTTAACCCTGATACCAAAAGCCTATGTATCAGTGCACCCATAAACACATGTGCATTACTGCACACTCAAAATCAACACACACACACACACACACACACACACACACACATACTGCATAAACTTACTACTACAGTGAGTTTTCCCTCTCACTACTTACAAAACCACCTGCACACATCTCCTCGCTGTCTCAGTTGCTACACATACACAACATAGTTAACTGAGCACACACAGTCACCCATCTATAGCTAATCAAACAGATAAATATACATGTATTCATATATCTCAATATAAATTGCTAAGTACTATATGTATATATATATATATATATATATATATATATATATATAGAGAGAGAGAGAGAGAGAGAGACACATAGTATGGTAATTAGGCAAATACCTCAAGTACATCCTTAAGATTCCTATGATACACCCTCAAATAAAATGCTAACAATCACAATTATCCACAATAAATATATATAGAAATCAAATACATATATTAATAACTAATACAACTAGTCACATTAGGAATTGAAGAGCATACATATAAAACACCCAAAATGAGTTCCGTATCAAACTATATCATAGAATACCATGATACGCTCTACTCGTGTCCAATTGTGGATACGTGCTTAGTCCATAACCCCGATCTAAGTCTAATTAGATATAATTGGTCTCATGACACATAATTGATGTGTCAATCTCATAATCCTTCCTAATTGGACACAAATCATCATGTAACTTTTACAATATAAGTCATATGAACCTAGTTCTTGATCCTATGGGTAGCCTTAAGCCAAGGGATGATTCTTAATGGTTAAATGCATGAATTAGAGTCCAATTTAAGGGGTAGATTCAGAATTTACCTATTGGGAGATAGATTCCGAATAAAATACTCAATGGACACAATTAGGACACGATCTCCTTACCAATTCCTCTTCCTTCAAGTGTTCCTTGCAATCCATGATCCAATGCTTCTTAGGTGATAAAATTAAGGGGGAATGAGTGTGAATTAGGTTAAATTTGGTTGAGAAATGAGTTAATTTAGGGAAGAACACAATTGTGGATCTAAATAAAATGAACTAATGAAGAGGAGAGAGAATTAAAATGCCTTTATGTGGTCGTCCTCTCTTTTCTTCCCCTTCAAGCAACATCAATTACCCAAGGTGTCCCTATCTAGCTAATTATGAAGAATAATTAAGATGGACTATATTGGAAAGGCTTTAAACTAATACAAATTAAACTAATCTCCTTAATTAACTAAGGAAGAGGGTCTAATGGGCTTGGTCTCATGGGTCCACTAATGACAAGTCTAAATAATAGGCTAGTCCACTAACTATAAATAATTAGCATAAGCACAATTAAATATATAGCATAATATAAATAAATATTAATCATTAAAAATAATTATACTAAATGACCAAAATATCCTTATCTAGAAATATGGTAGTGACAAGTCTACCCTCCTTAGAAAAATTTTGTCCTCGAAATTTAAGGAAGAACTAGCATTACAGCAACCAATCACAGCAAACAAGAAAGAAAGATACCTCACGACTTAAAGAGATAAGGGTATTGCTCGCACATCTCGGCTTCCTTTTCCCAAGTAGACTCTTCCGGAGAGTGATGCCTCCATGTGATGCATACCAAAGGAATCGTCTAGTTCTACAGTACCTTCTCCCTATGATGCAAAATCTCCACTAGTTGCTCTGGGTAGCTGAGAGTCGAACCCACCTCAATCTTCGAGTGATCTAATATAAGGCTAGGATCGGCCATGTACCGTCTCAACTGTGACACACGAAACACATCAGGCACTCCCTCAAATGGAGGCGACAAGTTGAGTCTGTAGGTCGCTGCATCGACCCTTGCAATAACATTGAAGTCTCTGATATATCGTAGACTAAGCTTTTTTCCTCCACTAAAGCGAATAGTACCTCATGTCAGAGAAATCTATAAGAATACTGGATCGCCAACCTAGCACAAAACACAGCCTTAACACTCAATCTAAAATAAATCAAACACAACCAATACAAACAAAATATATACCTTAAACTCTAAAGGTCTCCGGTAGCTATCGGCCCAATGCCGATGTCTGTCCTGCGCCACCCGAAGTCTATTCCTGATGAGCTTCACCTTCTTATCTACATCCACAACCATATATGGTTCCAACAAGACTCTCTCAGTAACATCATCCCAAGATATAGGAGTGCAACATCTCCGTCCATATAAAGCCTCAAATTATGATATATCGATACTGGCCTAGTATCTGTTATTGTAAGCAAACTCTACCAGGTGAAGATGATCCTCCCAAGAGCCTCTGAAATCCAAAACACAAGTGCGAAGCATATCCTCGATAGTTTGAATAGTCCTCTCCGACTGCCTATCTGTCTGGAGGTAATATGCGGTACTAAACTTAAGTTGGGTGCCCAAGCTTGCCTGCAAACTCCTCCAAAAGTGGGATGTGAAGCGACTATCCCGATTGGAGACTATGCTCACGGGAACTCCATACAATTTAGAATATGTCGCACATACATCTCTGCTAGCTTCTCCACAGACATGCCCACTTTGAATAGCAAAAAGTAGGCTAATTTGGTCAACCTGTCTATGGTGACCCAAATTATGACTTTACCTCCAGGAGAAAGCAGAAGCCCTAAACCAAAATCTATAGTAACATGCTCCAATTTCCACTCTAAAATGGGTAAAGACTGAAGTAAACCACCGGGCCTCTACCTCTCTGCCTTTACATGCTGGCACACTAAACATCTGGATACGAAGTGCGCTACCTCTCGCTTCATATCATACCACCATACATGCTTCCTCAGTTCTCTATACATCTTGTTGACACCTGGATGTATAGAGTTCTGACAATGATGTACCTCCTAAAGAACCTCCTCGTGCAACGTCCTACTTGGCATATACAATCTGATACTATGTCATAGTGATCCATTCTCAACAATAGTGAAGTCCTCAGATAATACCATACGAACCTGTGCTCTGATGCTCCTCAGAGATTCATCGTCATACTACGTACCTTGAATCTTGTACATCCGCTATGACTATATCTTCATTCCCCATAGCTGTATCTCGACACCTGGTACCAGCACCTCAATACCCAAGCTCTTAAGATCGGCCAATAAATATTTGTCTGTAGTTAAGTACAGAGCCACTGGATACCTGCTCAAGACATCAGCGACTACGTTGTCCTTCCCTGGATGGTACTATAATGATATATCAAAGTCCTTCATCAACTCCAACCACTGTCGCTGTCTCATGTTTAGCTCTTTCTGGGTAAATACGTACTTCAAGCTTTTATAGTCTATGAAGATCTCCATACACTCTCCGTACAAATAGTATTTCTATAGGTTTAGAGCAAAAATAATCGCTGCCAACTCCAAATCGTGGGTAGGGTAATTCTTCTCATAAGGATGTAATTTTTTGGAAGCATAGGCAATCACCTTCTCATTCTACTGCAAGACACAATCCAAACCCTTCCCTGAAGTATCACTATAGATAGTGAATCCACCTACTTCTAATGGCAGCATCAACACTGAAGCTGTCGTCAACCACTTCTTCAGCTCCTTAAAAGTGGCCTGACTCCCTCAGTCTAGACAAACTCCATATCCTTCCTAGTCAGCCTAGTAATCGGCTCTGCAATCCTGGAGAAGTTCTATACCAACCTCCGATAATAACCTGCTAGCCCCAGAAAACTCCTTATCTCTGCTACTGAACTCGGTGTATCCCACGACTCCACTGCTAAAGTTTTCTTTGGGTCCACTGAGACCCCATCACCTTTGATCACATGACTAAGGAATTCAACCGTGTTAAGGAAGATATCATACTTCAAAAGCTTGCCCTTAAGCTTCTTATTCCTGAGAGTCTCCAGAACTATCCTCAGATGCTCCTCCGAGGTCTTCGAATATATCAGGATATCATCAATAAATATCACTACAAACTTATCAAGGTAGTGGTAGAACACCTTGTTCATCTGATTCATGAATACCGTTGGGGCATTGGTCAATCCAAACGGCATCACCATGAACTCAAACTGGCCATACCGAGTTCGAAAAGCTATCTTCTAAATATCTTCCTTCTTCACTTTCACCTGGTGGTAACTAGAACTCAAGTCAATCTTCGAAAATATATTCGCTCCGCTCAACTGATCAAAGAGATCATCAATCATCGACAGCGGATATTTATTAATAAGGTTGTTCAGAGCTCTGTAGTCGATACACAAACGTACCAACCCATCCTTTTTTTGTACAAATAATACCGGAGTACCCTATCATAATAAACTGGATCGAATAAAATATTTGTCCTATAACTCATCCACCTGCTTCTTCAACTCTACCTGTTCGATGTTGTTAACTCTATAGACGTGCTGAGATATCGGCTCTGCACCTGGCACCAAACTCAATATCTAGGCCTGGCGACAAACTCGGAACTCCTCCGAAAAAATATCCATGAACTCTCTATTAACGGATGTAACAACTCCTTCTCTTCCACCATGGCCCAACAGATGGCATCCTCGCTCTGCTACGCTGCTCCTTTGGCAATCCCAAAGTCTAGCTCTCCTGGCGGTCAAAACAAAAATTTTCCTCTACGATAATATATATTATCATGGTGCATACTCAACCAATCCATCCCTAGTACAATGTCATATCTCAGAAGTGGCATTATGAGTAAGCATAGCTCAACTCCCGGTCTCCCAATATAACTCTCCGATTCTTGCAAACATCACTGACCACGATAATGCCTCCCCCAGTCGTGATCTTGTAAGACCTAGCGGAAGATTCAGACTCTAATCGATGCTTAAAAGCAAAAGATACAGATACAAAGGAATGGTAAGCACCATAATTAAACAAAGTATAAGCTGGAATAGAATCAAGAAGAACTGAACCTGATATCAAATCTTCAACTATCTTCTCCTTCTAAACTATTATGGAAAAAGGTCACCCTCGTGGTGCACCTCTCTGCTGCTGCTGATGTTGGATAAAATAATGCTACTGAGTCTGTAAAGGAGGTCTCCTATACTATCCCACAGGTGGTCTCGCTGGTGCTCTCTGTGCCAGTGCTGCTCCCTGGCCTGCTCGAATCGAAGCAACTAAGCTATCCCTTAACTGGTGGCCTGGCTCTCCACAATAGAGGCACACTCCAAGCCTCTTCCTGCAGACTTACCGTGTATGTCCAATCTTCCTAGAGTGTGTACACTTTGGGGCCTGATGTGGTGTATCTACCGCGTTGGTGCTCGAAATGGTGTATGAAACTGTTGTCTCTACAGTTAGAAGTCCTTTTCTGTTGGAAGTGGGGTCATTTGGTTCGAACCGCTCTACCACTAGCTCCACCTGATGTGTCTTTCATCCTCTAGAATTTGAGCTCCAAGTCATCCTCTGCCCTCTGCGCGTCCATCAGGATATCCTCAAATTTTGTGGTACGGTATCCCCTAGTAAGAGATTTGATCTCCTTGATCAAACCCTTCCAAAACTTTTGGGCCTTCCCTAGAGGATTATGTCCCCCTACAAATCTGCCTAGTCTGCAGAACTCCGCTGCATACTTATCCACTATTAAGTTTTCCTGGACGAGATCTAGGAATTGGCTCTCTAGAGCACTCAATGCCATATTTGGAAAAAAAATTCCTTGAAAAGATCTTTGAAAGCTTCCCAAGTCAGTCCTAGCGCAAAGATCCTCAGGTCTATGTGTCAGCACAATATCGAATATCTCGCTACCCGCTGCCTCCACATGTAAGCCCTCTGGGATCTGTGCTAGCATAGGGCTCTCTCAACGTCCTCGATCCAATCGTTCGCGTACAATATTCCCTCGATGCCCCTGAAATCCTTGGGGCCCATCCTCTAAAAGTCGATGATGGTACCTAGCATTGGTTGGCATAGTGCAGGATGAAGCAGTATGATCTATGGCTGAATCAATGCTACCCTCTCTACAATAGCTAGTGCTAACTGGTGAGCACTCTCGATGCCCAGATGTAGAACGTCCGTCTGTCTCTATTACGTCGCCATCATCTCCTGGAACATAGCGAACATTTGTGTCTCATCTTCTGGCATGGGTGGTGGTGGTGGAAGATCCTCCGTGACTGATGGAACAATCCTCAGAATTGTTGGTGGAGCACCCCCAAAAGTTGCTGCTGAAATGCCTACCTGGACTTGTAAAGCAATCCTTTGGGCGAAAGAAGACAGAACAGTCACTTCTGGCTCTCTCTGAGGTGACGAATTAACGGACCTCGCCGAGAATTCTCCAGAACCTGCGATCGAGTCTTCGGAGGCATCCTGAAGACAAATTCAATAAAGGAATAAATATTGTGCAAGATACGATAGCAACAAGGAAGGACAATAATTTTTCAAAGAAAGTAATTACTCTGAATGATGAAGATAGCAATTTCAAAAGATTAGAAATATTTCCTAATAGTGATTGAGTATCCTCTCGTCCTATATCCTTAGTACTATATCCTATAGTAGGCTAGTAGTCTGAGTACTACTAAAGAGATATTGCACTAGTTGCGAAGCCTGACCTGCATGGGCCACAACAAAAATATGTCACGACCCGTTCCCGGTAATAAATTAAGGTTACGACTCATACCCGGGTAGGTCCAGCCTATGCCATAGCATCGACCGTAGAACATTGTCTAGGTCAATAATACTATCTAAACATCTTACACAATATATATAAGGTACCTCTCATGCTATGTCAACTCCAAATGGAGGACAATATGATAATATGGTAATTGTAAACAATACTCAATCATAATAATAAACTAGGGGATGGTAAGGCAAGATATGGAATAAAAGAAAATAAAATAGGCCAAAAATATATCACAAGTTCAAGTCTAATATAGACACAAGACATCAAATAATAATACAATGTCAAAGTCTAACTAACATATACAAACTCATGAATAAACTAAGTATGTCTCATCAACAACAAGAACTAACGCAATCGGCTGTACGGGTGGTAACTCAACTAGCTAACCATCTTGTGGCCTGTAGTGCATAGAATACCAGTCCTTAAATGAATCATCTAAAAAATATATGCAGTCAGGATTTGAGCAATGTATAACCCATATAGCAGTTCCAATAATTGACAGAAACTTTGAAACAACAATAGTAATAAAAATAATTTATGTAAGTAACTGAACTAGGATGTATCACGAGAAAGAGCATCACGATAAATAATGGCAAGAACTGAGAACAATATGGTGAAGAACAATAATGTAATGAACTGGAATAGAGAAATCAATAAATATAAATATGCCTTGAAATATTAGTAGGATAATGTGATCGACTTGGGCCTAACACAGGTTATATATAAAAGCTTAGCTAACGTGATCACACGTGGTTGACATGACCAGCTAACTATCACGGGCTATACTAAATCATGGGCTATAATGTATGATCGCATATTCACCAATACTTCCCCAACCCCCGACTAGTACATGGATCCAAATCATGACATGTTATAAATATGTATATCATATTGCACGGTCTATAATATCATGCACTATGATTATGGTCTATATAATCACTAAGATATTACGGTAATCACTGAGTAATTACGAAGTATGACACTATGATCACTGAGTAACAACGACAATAATATCTCATGACCAAGATCCATGTATACCAATCCGTGAAACCATCATATCATGAATCACATAAATCAATAATAAATATATAAAACATAGAGGCTATCAAATAAGAAAACTATCATAGAATATTCTCGCTTGTGGTCCCGAGCAAATGGTATATCTCGGTATCCGAGTCGGTATATTAACTGCATCGATCTGTTCTTTCTTATTCCTACTGATGGGAAGTCCTCAAAGCGGCTAGCAGATAGATCAGCTAGTACACACACCTAAATATGAATGGCATGTCAAATTCATATAATAAAGTGATAAATGAGCTAAATGCACTAAAACATACCTTTCTAGGCCATTTTTAGCTAAACTAGGTCCAACTATGTCAAACTAGTCAATATAAGTCAAGCAAGGCCACTAACTCGCTAACACTAGCTTATTTTAGCTATACAAGGTTATTACCTAAGTTTCTAAGTTAATACTAGATAGTACTTATAATTACCTTAGCTATATACTTACTTATATTAACTATGAACATGGTATCAAAATACCTTCCCTAACATTCAATAACTAATATTAATATACTAATGATAACTGATATACTAACTAAAGTACATTTACCAGCAGAACTAATCCTAACTAACCATATACTAACCTACTAAGTGAACCTTATACTAATTGCAACTTACTGATGCTAACATGCTAACACATAAACTCCTTCTATAACTAACTGACAACTGAACACACAAACATCACTCAGATACACATACTAATTACACAAGAATTCCCTTACAAACATTGTCATAGTGCTGCCACTACTACTGTTGAGCTAATGCTCGAGCAATTCCCTCACAAAATACCCAAAATGAGTCTCGTATCACACTGTATCATAAAATATCATGATATGCTCTACTCTTGTCCAATTATGGACACAAACTTAGTCCCACAATATCGATCTAAGTCTAATTAGTTCTAATTGATCTTATGACATACAATTGATGTGTCAATCTCATAATTCTCCCCAATTGGACATAAATTACCATGTAACTTTCACAATATAAGTCATATGAACATAATTCTTGATACTATAGGTAGCCTAAAGCCAAGGGATGATTCCTAATGGTTAAATTCATGAATTAGAGTATAATTTAAGGGGTAGATTCAGAATTTACCTATTGGGAGATGAATTTCTAATAAAATGCTCAATGTACACAATTAGGATACGATCTCCTTGTCAATTCCTCTTCCTTCATGTAATCCTTGCAATCCAAGCTGCAATGCTTCTTAGATGATGAAACTAAGAGGGAATGGGTGTGAATTGGGTTAAAATTGTTGGAGGGATGAGTCAATTTGGGAAAAAAATACAATTGGGGATCTAAATAAAATAAACTAATGAAGTGTAGGAAGAATTAGAATGCCTTTATATGGCCGGCCCCTCCTTTCATCTCCTTCAAGCAACATCAATTATCCAATATGCCCCTCTCTAGCTAATTATAAATAATAATTAAGAAGGGCTATATTAAAAAAGCTCTAAATTAATATAAATTAAACTAATCTTCTTAATTAACTAAGAAAAAGGGTCTAATGGGCTTGGTCTCATGTTGGGCTCAAAATATTATCGTGACTAACTAATGGGTCTACTAATGACAAGTCTAAATAGTAGGCAAGTCCACTAACTATAAATAATTAGCACAAGCACAATTTAAATATATAGCACAATATAAATAAATATTAATTACTAAAATAATTATACTAAACGACCAAAATACTCTCATCTACAAATGTGGTATTGACAAATATCGTAGTAAAACTTTAACTTTTTTGACACCGAATGTGATGCCAAGAAATCTGCTAATATCTGGTCTTTGACCGCCTTTTGAGGGACGAACACCATATCATAGGGGGACAGTAAGATTACCGACGTGCTAGCAAGAGTTTAGTGCCCCTGGCTTAGTCATAAGCATTCTGAGGGAATTAACTCAGAAAATTAATGAATCTTCTGCCCGGTCACGTAATGAAGTATCTTCTGAATGGCGAAGATCAAAGTGAGGTACTCCTTCTCGACGGGGTTGTATCTGGGCTTGGCACCGACCATCATCCTACTGAAATAGTATTTGACATGTTCATGGTCTATATCATTCTTTGGGCTAATAGGGCACCAAGAGAATGGTACATTGACGGACGTAGAATAAGAAGGGTTTTCCCACAACTGAGCCATAATACTGGAGGATTCGTGAGATACTTCTTGATATCATCGAATGCTCGCTGGCATTCTTTTTTCTATATGAAGGTGACTTCCTTCCTCATAAGCTGGGTGAATGGCTGGCAACGTCCGAATAGATTCGATATGAATCTCCTGATGTACGCCAATCTTTCTTGAAGGCAGCGAACTCTGAGATTCTTCGTAGGGTACATATATTGGATATCTTTCATCTTTTTTGGGTCTATGGGAATACCCTTCGAAGTTCTAATAAAATCCAAGAACTTGCCACTAGAGACTCCCAAGAATCACTTGGTTGGATTCATCTTTGGTTGATGTGCCCACATCAGATCGAACAAAGTCTTTGGATCATGGAGGTGATCTTCCTGGAAATAGCTCTTGATAGTGATGTCATCAACGTAATATTCTACTGTCTTGCGTTGATGTTCACAAAAAATGGTGCTCATAGCTCGCTGGTATGTTGTACCTGCATTCTTTAGACCGAAGGACATCACCATTGTTTGCCATCACAAGTTGTGAATCAATTTTTTCTAACAACGAACAAACAAATACGAAGAAATCCTACACAAAATATCTAAGTATAATATTTTTTATCTGGGTCATGACGATGGAGATCGAGCGTTGCAGCCGTTCATTTTCTCGGTTGACAGTCTGACGAGTCTATGAGGATGCTCTCTTCTGTTTTCTCTCTTTTGAGCTTGTGTGCATATAGCTCCGCCCTCTTTTTATGGGCATGTTACCCTGCTACTTATAGTCGTTGTGCTGACGGACTATCGATGTCACATATGCCTCTATTTGGTAGCCGCATAGGGCTCCTTCATCAGAATACGGTTGTAATTGTAGTCGTATGCCACGGGCAGGCTGCCACATGGTCTTGGTTAATATATCTTGTTGATAAGATCTCGGGGTTATTTTTAACCCATTGTGTGGGTGACTTAGTCAGCTGGACACGTAGTCAGCACTGATCGTGCGAGAAATCTTCTTCGTTTGTAACAAAAAGATCATGTAAGTCAAGAATCACTTAACGTCATGGCTGTATAGCATTATGGCCGTAGATATGCCCTCGTTTGGCCTTGGTCTGATGGACACTTTGGACGGATAGCATTGTGGCTCTATAGGTGCCCCACTACCAGAAAAAGTTAAATTAACGACGTCTAAAAATGTCACTAAATGACCAAAAAATATCGCTAAGTACATTTAGCGACGTAATTAGCGACATTTTAAAGAAGTCGAAAAAAAGCAAGTCGCTAAAAGAAAAAATGTCGCTAAACGTCGCTATGCCGACGTTTTTTAGCGACTTTAATATGTCGCTAAATTTAGTGACATTTAGCGACACAACATCACTAATTAGCGACATTTATTAACGTCGCTAAACATCGCTAATTAGCAACTTATATAGCGACGTTACACCGACATCTTTAATGACCTGGCAATACTGTCATGTCAGCAATTTGAGACGTACAGCGACGATTTTAGCGACGTCTTTAGCGACGTGTAACAGCATCACTAATTAGCAACGTAGTTAGCAACGTATATTAACGTCGCTAAACGTTGCTAAAAACGTCGCTAATTTTACAGAAAAAATAAATAAAAGAATACTGAATTGAATTTTTGGGTTTGCCAACCCCCTTGGGTTCATTATCACGTATATGATGGTTGTTAACCAATATTTGATATAAATATAATAGTACATATAGCTATAATTATTACCCATAGTCTGCTTGATGTTCATTTGAATGTGCTATGGATGTGGTTCATTATCAGGTGGTGTGCAGGAGGGTGACCTGCAGTGATTGTGTGTGTATGTGTCTCATACTACATGTAGTGTAGCAGTATTGACAGGGATGTATAGAGGAATAAATACTGTGACTGTTAGTAGGTTCTGTGTGGTGTGATCAGCTTATGTGCCATGAGGGGACTCGAGCATGTAGTAGAAATAATTGAATAAGGGACACAGTAGCAGCAACAAGGGGGAAAATTCTAGTGCACTGGGTAAATTCAGGCCAAGTATCAGTCATTAGTTGTAAACCAAAATATATTAGTAACTGTGTGAATTTCAGTGAATTAAGACAGTACTATCTGTGTTGTGTGATGGTCTTAATGTGCTCAGAGATAGGGAGAGAGTGTGTATATTATAATTCAGTGTGTTTGAGTTTGTACAGGGACTGTGTATGAGAAAAATAGGAAACAATAGGCACTGAACACTCAATACCGGTAAAATAACATATTTAATATAAATAATATAATAAAATTTGAAGAAAAGAAAGCATCCAGCAAATATCATCGTAAAGAATATGGCAAATTTATATCCATACAATCGCATCCTAAATAATAATAAAAATATAAATATCCAGCAACTAGCTATACTACTGCGGATCTGCAGGAGGCTGACCACCGGTGCGCCTGAAGGATAAGAACTGCTCATACTCGTCCCGTGGAATCGACACCGATGTCGATGGAGAAGGCAGTGACGTCGGTGGAGTCTGTGTCGATGTAGGCGCACCAGGAGGCCGTACCCGCTCCAAGTCTGCGAGTCACTGGTTGTAAGAATCCATGGTAGATAACAGCCTCGTAATGCTATGAACCATTGAATCCTGCATCATCGTCAGCCTCTCGCCCATCGATAGCTGTGATGCATGCAGCTCCATGATGTTGCGGTCTGTCGAGACTCTAATATCATTTGTCAAATCCTGGAGCTCCATCATGCTGCGGTCGAGCATATCGAATCGTGCGATGAGCGTCGGATCGTCCGCTTGCGTCTAGGACCGGGGCTGCTCCTCCATCCTTCACAGCAACTCGTCACGGAGAGACGCAATCTGACGGTCAACGGCCTCCTAGATGGCCTCCTGGACTCTGGCCGACGACTGCGGGGGCTGTGTGGAATGCACAGCTTCGGGGAGACCCTAGATGGCTGCATCGCAACCAGGGTGCCATAGGATCCCGTACCATAGTACGTACCCCCCTGGAGACCACCAGCTGCGGTCACCCACAGGTCATCCGTCGACGGAGCTGGAGCTGGCTGCGACAAAGTAGCAGCCTCTCCAGGTGTAGGTGCACTAGCAGTCGCCCGCTCACGCAGCCTAAGATACTCGGCCTAGAAAGATTTGAAAACTCGATAATTGCCTAAGTTATATTAAAATTAACACAAAGTAAAGTAATACATACATAGGTCTGTGAGGCACTCTCATCAATGAGATTTCCGTCCTTGCGATGGGTGGCCAAGAAGACGGTCACCATGTTTGCATCCTCACCCCTCTGTACCTGTTAAAAATATATTATTTAGTACTAAACTTAAACATTTTTTCCAAGTACCATTTTATGGTACTTACATTAAAATAATATATTTTAAAAGAAAAAACATACAAAACGACGAAAATATTCCGTGATCGGAATCGAGCCACCACACCACTTGGCAGCATTCCGCAGCTGCCTTGGCCTTCTCAGACCTTTCCTTGTAGCTCGGATCGTCGAATCTAGCCCTCATCGCAGTCCACTGCTCAGGCGTGATCCAACCTTGGATCATTTTTCCATCACGATCACGAGCCTTCTGGTCATCCAAAGCATCTCGGATAAGCTTGGCGGCAACGGTAGGAAAGAGCCACTCGATCAACTCGGCCCGGTGCGGAGGATAGAAATACGTTTGCTACAATAAATAATTTAGTAAGTGAGCATCACGGATAACTTATATAATATGCATAAATTATAGGATTTATTTAATATACTTCTACCTGGAAGTGCGTAAACCAGAATACCTTCCTCTTCTCCGGATCCTCAGAGTAGTTGATCCAAGGGCCACCATAGTTGTTCCTCAGAAATTGGCCCAGGCGTCTCTGAACTGACGATGGACGATATCTATACAGAGATAATTATTTAGAATACTGAAAAAGTCAATATACGATGAATAAAAAAATATACGATATATAATATACTAAACCATCTAATTGACTTACTTTGTACCATCGGCCCAAATCTTTGTCCTTGTCTCCTCCGGAGGTGTGCATGGAGGATCTTGCTGATGCTGGGACAACGTCGGCATGACCTCCTCGACATGCTCATCTATCCTCATGGTTCCGTCAGCAGGAGGAACGCTAGACGAGGGTATACTAGCACGCCTGGAACTACTCGTCCCAACAGTCGGAGATGTGAGTGATCGATATATAGTACATTCTACAGTCGAAATGTGATGCATATCTTAAAGCATTCTACAGTCAAAATATAATAAATATATTCGTTAAACTAGTACATTCTACAGTCAAAATATAGTTACATTCTATAGGCAATATATTTTATTTTCAATCATCTTCAGAAAATTTATCTTGTTCGCCTTCCTCGTCCTCCTCTTCCTCTTCCTCCTCCTCGTCTTCAATTTTATCTACTTCGTCTTCGTCTTCAGATAATTCTACATCTTCTACATTATTACTCGTGTAATGAGTAACTTCCGTTGAGTCCACATCTACAATATTTGTTACAAGAGGTAGATCGTCCTCCTGATAAGCTATTTCGTGAATGTTAAAGGTATTTCTAGCTTTAGTCTTGCATACTGCCACCAATTCGACCTTGCGGTCCCCCGTCTAGGATAAGTTGTGAAGTACACGAGCTGAGCCTGACTTGATAGGACAAATGGTTCGTAGCCTTGATATCTACGCTTGTAGTTTGTATCCACAAGGCCATGCTTGTCAATTTTCCAACCTTGATCTTGAATCGGATCGAACCATTCACACTTGAATTGCACGATATTAGCAGGTTCTATGCCATAATTATATGTCAACTCCACAATCTCTCGTAAGATGCCAAAAAAATTATTGCCTGGATTGACGTCTTTGTAGTTCGAAGATTTGATACACAAACAACTATTTTTCGTGGAATCAAGATCCAGAAAGTTGTCTCTGATAGGAGCATTTGTTGACTTGAACCTGAACCTGAACCCATTCACACAGAAACTTGGCCATATTTTTACGGCAGTAATTGGTTTGGCTAGAGTTCTAATAGATTCAGTCTCGGGTGTTATTAGACGATCGACCTAAAAACCAAAGTAGCGATAGTAAGTTATTTGTTTTACAAGTGCAGAAATAAAAAGTAATTACCAAGCATCTTACATATGCGCTCAACCAAGAAGGAAAATGGCATCTCATATCTTGCTCTACTTCTTCGTCTGTTATGTAGGGTCTAACCGACCTCAACTCATCATTATATGTGCTGAAAAACAATGAAGCAACTGTTGATTAGTAGCACAATAGTATCTTATACTATTACATTGAGATAATGTAAATATGGACGAATTAATTACTTACCCCTCTAGCTTCTCCACTTCATCCTCGTTGCAATTGAGTAATATATACAATTGAGCAGCCCTTAGCTCGTCGTCATTCAAATATCTCTTCTTCATTTTTCTCGAAGGTTTTCGGATGCATTAAATACTTTAAGTATTGCATCATTAGATTCCTGATATACGTCGTCGTTTCTTGGAGCTTTCGTCCTATTAGTAGCAACATACGGTTTGAAATACGTCGTACAAAAGTTTGTAATCTCCTCGAGAACATAAGCTTCACAAATAGAGCCCTCAACCTGTGCCTTGTTTTTTATATTTCTCTTTAGGTGATTCAGATGCCGCTCGAAGGGGTACATCCACCGATAACCGATAGGACGACCAACACGTGCCTCATAAAAAAGATGAATTGGCAAATGCTTCATAGAGTCGAAGAATCCAGGAGAAAACACCTTCTCGAGCTTACATAGTGTTGCCGCAATATCCTTCTCTTGCTTTTCTTGACGATCGACGAGCAACTTAGTACAACAAAGATCTTTGAAGAATATGCTCAGCTCTGTCAATGGATCCCAAATGACCTACGGTAAGAATTTCTGAAATATAATCGGAATTAACCTCTCCATGAATATGTAACAATCGTGGCTCTTCATACTCGCCAGTTTGTTCTCTTTGAGGTCGACGCATCATCAAAAGTTTGACATGTACCCGTCTGGAAACTTTAGACCCTGAATCCACCTATAAAGTCTACCTTTATCGTCTTTCTCCAGTGAGAAAACTGACTTAGGTTGCATTAACTTTCCATTCCCCTCCTCGATCAAATGCAATGCAGGACGTCTACATATTTCTTCTAAGTCCAATCTGGCCTTCGGATTATCTTTCGTCTTTTCCTTAACCTCTATTACAGTATTAATTTTGTTATCAAACACATTTTTCTCAATATGCATGACATCAAGGTTATGTCTGATCAGATTGGTGCTCCAATATGGCAGATCACAGAATATACTCCTCTTCATCCAGTATGGGTGCGACAAAATCCAGCCCACTTGTACCCCTTAGCAGGCTCTTCGATAGCACTTGGTAAATCTTTTACCTCTTTTTATATCGTGTATCTGGGCCACCTTGGCAGTGGATCGGTCTTCTCCACAAATCCCGTATGAAAAGCATTCAGGTTCCTCCGGTACGGATGATCCTTGGGCAAAAATTATCGATGACAATCGAAGAAGAACGGTTTGCCTCCGTGTTTCAAACGGAAAGCCTGAGTATGGTCCATGCAATACGGACATGAGAGACGACCATGGGTGCTCCATCCCGATAATATTTCATAGGCCGAAAAGTTGTTGATGGTCCACATAAGTGCTATCCTTATCTAAAAAGTTTGCTTTCTTGAAACATCGTACGTGTTCGCACCTACTTTCCATAGCTGATTCAACTCATCTATCAAAGGTTGTAAATACACATCAATGTTCCTCTTCGGATTGTTCGGACCCAGAAAAATAACGGTTAGGAACATATACAGAGTCTTCATGCACATCCAAGGAGGTAGATTGTACGGAGTGACGATCACAGGCCAACACGAATACTGGGAGCCCGAAAGTCCGAATAGGGTAAAACTGTCAGAGGAGAGCCCCAATCTGACATTACATGCTTCTTCGACAAAATGTGGATACTCTCGATCAAAGTTCTTCCATGCTTCTCCATCGGATGGATGATCCAATACTCCTTCGATCTGTTTTTGCCTGTGCCAACTCATATTTTCTACAGTCTCCTTAACCATAAACAACCGCTGCAACCGTGGCGTCAAAGGCAAGTAGTGCATTGAATCAGTAGGCTTCCTTGCACCGACAGACTTTCCTCTAAAAGTGGCCTTGTAGCGATCAGCACCATAGAATCTGTACGCATCTTCATCCTTGTCGGCTTTGTAGTACAACATGCACCCGTTGCGATATGCATCAATTTTTTCGTATCCCATCCAAAGCGATCTCACCCTCCTCTTAGATCGATAGAAGCCTTTAGGCAACTTTGTACCCTCGGGCAAGATCTCTATAATCAAATCGATCAGTCGATTATAGCATTCTTGCGACATGTTAAAATCAGACTTGATGCTCAATAATCTTGTAACCAACTCCAACGGTGAATGATCCTCACAACAGGATATAGTAGAGTCCTTGCATTCTCTAGCAACTCCATAAACTCTGTAGCACCGGCATTCGGTGCCTCCTCAGCTGCATCATAATTGTCCGGATTGAAACTAGGTCCCGCCGCATCATAATTATCCAGATTGAAACTAGGCCCCGCCCCATCATAAACCATGTTCACCAACCCGTCGTCGTAAGCATCGTGGTCATGGATATCCATATACGGCTTCACATAGGGCTCCGACTCCAATGCTAGAGATACAAGTTCTCCGTGCATGGTCCACTGATAGTAATTCAGCGTGAAGCCCTTCGAGTACAAATGATATGTAACTTCCTCTTCCTATTGTGACATCTTACACACGGACACTTAATTTTGGTAACGTCCATGTACTGAGGGAATGCCTTGGCGAACTGCAGGAACTGCTGTACACCCTCAATGAATTCATCCCGCACACCGCACATGTCATCAGGATGACGGTTGTACATCCACGAACGATGACGCAGATAGTAATTCATATCTATTTCTAGATACTTCTGCAAAAATGACAGTATGTATCATATAAATTATTACATACAGTGTGATTCTCTAAAGAAGAAGCTGATAATTAGTTAAAGGATCAATATAAGTGGCAAACACAGTAGCATTTGTACCATAGTTTATGGGTATCGGCCGAAATCAAAACCATCAAAACTGCATACTCACTAGCGTTTGTACCATAATTATGCGACTCAAATTTGTGAGCAAGAATCAAGTCTTGCTTCAACTGCTAATTAATGATGCAGTAATTTTCTTTTTCTTTTTTACTTTCATATGTACATATCATGATTTCAAATATATATATTAACTGCAGATGTACTATTGAATATGTCAACTAAAAGTGGATTTTCTAATTTTACCTAAAATAAGTGAAGAATATTATGAGACCCCATCCCATGACCCTTCTGTGATTAACAGGCTTATTTCGTCTTTCTTAACAGTGGCAGGTACTGAACCCTAACCTATATTATATTTCTTATGTTTATAAAGCTTGGCCCTTTGCAGCATACGTACACACATATATGATGCCAATTCAAGAAAGTTCAAGATAACTAAGAACGTACAAACAGTGTTTCTCCGTATAAAACAGAATATTCTACAATATATGCAATAGCTAGATTACAAGGAAGAAGATGATCAGGAATCCGCATGATGGGACTTAAGACTAGAAATAATACAGCCGCGAACACTAAAGCCATGACTTGACTTCCTCTCTTGTAGCTATCACTAGATGCATACAGTACATTTTCAATTTGGCCCACAATGATCCTTCAACAACCTCGAACGAGTTTGGCATAGTTAATTAGCCCAAGTCCAAACACCTAAAGTGTCAGGAGGGGGTGTGGCTTTGTATACACTGATATATGTAGTTCACTTCACTAGGCTGGGTTTGGGATTACTTTTTTAAGGCTGCTTCTACTTCTGTTTTTGTCAACAGTCTTACACAGTTGTCAAAACTTGCTTCTACTGTAAACTTTTGGCAAACGACAACAATTCCAAACCAAGCCTAATAACTATAAACTGGATCTAATTATAGTCGTTATCATTGTTACCATCAGTTATTTAACTTAATTCTTATCAGCTTTTATTTTCATCAATCGGTCATCACCATCAAACACAATATATAGATTCATGTGGACTTTGACGAGAAGCAAAGTATAGCTAGCATCAACGTGTATAAGGACAGGATGATCAATTAACTCTTTTGCAGCTTTGATAAATATTGCAAGTCAAAGATCGTTTGTAGCAATTGGTACTTACTTTAGTACTAATTAAGACTGAAATCTAGCTAGGGCAAAGGAAGATGAACGTGATTTTCTCCCTTTCAATATAGATGTATGTTGAATTATAGGGAAGTAAGAGGAAAACAATTTATACTTTATATTGGGCGTTTAGTAGACCGCGTTGAGCTCATTTAGATCTCGCAACGATGGCGTCTGTGCTAGTGTCTATGTCAGTGTCTGTGTATGTCGTGTCTTTGTCTGTGTCACATGTGTGTCCTGTGAGAGAGAGAGAGAGAGAGAGTTAGGGTTTACCTAGAGGAGGAGGAGGAGGAGGAGGGGGAGGACGTGGCCGGAGGGGGGAGGACGAGGCTGGAGGGGGTCGCCGGGAGGAAGGAGGGGGCACCGGAGGAAGAAGGGGAGCCGGAGGGGAAGGACGCGGCCGATGGGGGTCGCCGGAGGGTGGAAGGAGGAGGGGAGCCTTTGAAATTTGGAAGAGGGAGCGGGAGAGATCGAAGGAAATGCGGAGAATCAGCCCTAAGTAAAAAATTTAGCAACATTTTACCGACGCCAATAATGACGTCGCTAATTTAGAATTTAGCGACGTTTTAACGATGTTTTAGAGATGCAATGATGTCGCTAATTTAGCAATGTCTTAAACGTCGCTAATGATGTCGCTAAATGTCCAAAATATATATGTCGCAAAAAATGTCGCTAAAAGTTACTAAATAAAATATATTAGCGACGTTTAGTGACCAAAATTAAACTTATAGCGACTAATCTTTTAAAAACTGAATAAAAGTCGCTAAACGTTGCAAAATTTTGCCAATTAGCGACGTCTAGCGACATTTTTACATGGTGTCACTAAATTAGCGATATTTTTACCTGGAGTCGCTAAAAAACGTCGCTAATCCCGCTTATTCTAGTAGTGCTCTCGTTTGGCCTTTGTCGGATGAACACTCTGGCCGCATGGCATTATGGCCGCATACGTGCTCTCGTTTGGCCTTTGTCGGATGAACACTCTGGCCGCATGGCATTATGGCCGCATACGTGCTCTCATTTGGCCATTATCGGATGGACACTCTGGCCGCATGATGACGAGGATGTATAGGTAAGTAGCACATATGAGTGAGTACGTGGCGTGGCATATCTGACGAGGTCATCAATATTGATGTGACTTTTCATATTTTTCTGAGCCGCCATCTTTACGAGTCTTAAAGCATTTCAGTATAAGGAGTGATGTATCGGAGAGTCTGATAGACATCGAATGCTATGTCAGAGGAATCTTATACGGCTTCATGCTCTGCGGTCATTCAGGCCGCATGTGACTCCTATGCGACTAGGTTGATCAGGCCTCATGTGGCTCCTATTTTGCTAGGTTGTTCAGGCCGCATGTAGCTCCTCTATGGCCTATTTTTGTTTTTGAGGGGGCATGACCTTTATACGGCCTGTATAATTTTTTATTTTTCTACAAGACCCATGTCAAAGTTTCCTAAATGACAAGTTTGGAATACTTTGAATAATAAGCATGGTCGAGCGCTATTGGCCGCATATGAAGGGTATGCCGCATGGTCTCTTGGTCGCATAGTTGTCTCTGACAGGCTGTCAGATCATTAAATTCCTTGATTTGCTTCAATCCTCAAGCGGATGTCCTGGGGATTCTATGTCGTTATAGTATTACATGGATAGAGACGGGTCAGGATTTGAATCGTTCGCAATCATTATCCTAGTCGTATGTCGTCGGCCCATATATAGGGGGCTTGAGGAGAGAGAAAAAAGTTTTTACCAATCTTTTCTTCTCTTCTTCCTCTTTGTTGTTGCCATGGCTCCCAAGGTTGCCTCATCCAGTGCCGCTTTTGCCAAGAAAGCCCCCAAGGTCAAGGGTCATGCCAAGAGCAAGGGAAGATATCGCGCTGCTGCAACGGACCCTTCGTCGCTCCCCGTCGACGTTCAACCTCTTCTCAAAGGTAGGTCCTGTGGAGATGAAGAAGGGTTTCTGGAGACGAAGTAGGTTTCTGGAACACATGTGTTCAGTTGGACGCATGGATACGTCTATGCACCAACTACTCACAGCCGCATAGATGACCATGTTGTATGGACGAGCTCTACCACATGGGTGCCTAGGCCGCATGGCTGACTCGGCTGCATGGGTAACTATGTCGCATAGTTGACTCGGCCACATGTGTGCATAGGCCACATGGGTGCCTAGGCCGCATGGGTGCCTAGGGCGCATGGCTGACTCGGCCGCATGGGTGCCTAGGTCGCATGACTCACTCGGCCGCATATATATATCCTCATTAATAATTCTCAATAGTTCTAATCTAACTCCTTGATAGTTTTTTGTAATGACTTTGCCCACCACGCCTTCTGGCAAACTGGTCCTTGGGAACAACCCGCTAGCCTTGAACATGAATCTTGGTGTTCTGGCTGCAGCTCTCCAAAAATAGGTCGATAAGGATCTCCCGCTTGAGTGACAACAGAAGATTATCGAGCAGACTCCTTCCTTTTTGTTGAGTCAGATCAACTCGGAGAAGACCCCCACTAAAGACGGGAAGCATGTCTTCAAGAAGTCGTACTTCCTATTTGGCGATGCACTAGAATATTCTCAGTCCAAGATGGGAACGATAAGAGAGGATTGGTCCTTCATATTTTGTAAGACAGAGACGTCATTTCCTGCCTTTGAACTTCACCTGCCTTTGTCGGACCTGAAGGTGATGATGGGTCAACAACGGATGGGCTAGAATTTGACCCCTGAGCCATAGGGGGCACTCCTTGGCAATATTCGGTATGCTACTAGAAAGAACAAGGGGGTTTTATAGTGCAAAGGAGTCTCCCTCTTACTCCTTGCTGGGACTATAGCTGGGCCTCGTCGGAAGTGACCTGGGACCGAACCTCAGTATATATGCAGTGGGCTCCTTCCTTAATCAGGTTGACAAGAAGGGGGCCTATCCCACAGGACAGCTGCGGGCTCTCAGCTGGGCTCATTATAACATCTTATGGTACCGCCTGACCCTGTAGATTATGAAGAAGTACGAGCAGGAGCTCAGGGCCATAGATTTGTTTTTTGCCCTGAGGGGCACATGTTATGGTTTGGAGATTAACCATCCCCTGTTCATTATCCTAATAGAGTTGTACAACCTCCGTACTGGGACCTTTTTTACACCTGGTGGCGAGATAGATTGGCCTTGCATGAGATGCATATTGTCTCAAAACTTTCTTGGGGCGACGAACCCTATGAGGAGTATACCCCGAGCAATAAAAAACTCGAGGAATTAGAAACAGAGAACCTGGAGATCCTAGTAGTGTACTAGGATTTGATATGCCATCACGGCATCTGCCAGGGGTCGTCGAAGAAGATAAAGAAATATATTGAGGGGTCTTATCCTCATATCACCACTTGGACTCGCTACCTCTTTCTGGAGTCGAAGGATTCCGCTAGAGTTCATATTAGGGCAACACGATCAAAACAGGAGGCTGATTTAATCTGGGCGTAGAAGGAACTGGCTGTCGAGGGTAAGGAAATTGAGGGCTCCTCGAGGTTAGAGGACGAACCCCTTGACAAACTGAGATGCCTCGAAGAGGAGCTCAGCTACTTCTATATGGACACCTACAAGTTGTCCCCAAAGGCCGTGCTGGTGTGATACATGATGCTCTGGTAGCGCAACTACGTAGTCCAGGGCGGGTCTGGCACGATAGAGAGGATCAGTCGTACCCTCATTCTACCTGTTATAAAGTTGGCTTTTGGCCACAAGTTGGCCCTTTTATCGGACATGGTGTATTGTATCCATCGTGGCCTCCGTAACTTTGCCAAGAAGATAAAGGACCACCCAGGTAAAGTACACTTCAATAGGGTCAAGCTTTCTTATCATTACTTATTGGGGTGGCTTCTCCTGCATCATGGGTCCTTGATGAGGCCGGGGACCGATGAGAATATAGTGGTTACTGATGCCCTGATCCGCAGGTATTGGGGTGTCATGCACCAGTAGCAGAATACGGAGGCGGATATGGCCAGCTATCCCGTACAAGGTGCTATACATCATATGGCGATCACGGCTGTAACTAGACAAAGAGTGCATACTATAAGCAAGTCACTTAGGGTCACACATCACATCTATTGTCTCAATCAGTCAAGTATAACAGTAAATATAGAACATATATGAAAGGTATCTGAAATGCCCTGCGACAATATTCTGGAAACCAGCTATACAAAAAGAATAGCTGGCAGAGTAAAAAAATTATATGACCATAATCATCTGTAGTCTGATTAATTACAATCATGTAAAGAAAACTAAATACAGAATTACGACTAACATGTATCAGTGGTTAAACGCCCAAAAAGAGTAAAATATATTAGGGAATAAGAAATCCACTCGTGCCCTTCAGCGACCATCCGCCTGGTATGCGCCATCAGGAAGGGGGAAATAAGTTGGACCTCTGGAACTAGCTCGAAACCTGGCCATGCAAAACAAATGGGGTTAGACCCGAAATAGCAACTACCACAAAGAAAGCACGAAATGGCAAAACAAAATCCAAAGCAATAGATAGAGACTCTCTCTCCTCCCTGTAAACCCTTGCTTCCTTCTTGTATATCCTTGTTGTAGTAGCCTCCAATAAAGAATAGGAAAGAATTTAGGAATAAATTGAGTAGGAAATGCTGAGGGAATGAAGAAATTGGAAAGAGAAAAATTCTAGATCTAATTAGAAAATAAAAATAAGAAGAGAGAGACTCTCTCTCCTCCCTTGATGTGGCCGGCCCTAGCCCTATCTCCCAAGCAATGTAAAATATCCAAATTAACCCTTGGGGCCTCTCATGAAGAAATTAATTAAGGAGAGAATATTCTAGTCTAATAGGTTCACTAATTAATTCATCCTCCTAATGAATGGGCCTAATTATTGGACTCAATCTAAACTGAAATAAATATTAGGTTCATGGATCTAAACTAACTAGTTAGGTCCACTAACACAAGTCCAAAATAAATACTATATCTAACAATAAATAAATAATAACATATGCATAATTTTAAATATAATACTCCTAAAATAAAAAGACCTATGTCAATTATCAAACTATCCTTAATTGAAAATGTGAGGGTGACAATGGGCCACCACAAAAATATGTAATATCCCAGTACCAAAAGACGTAGGACTAGGAATATGTAATATGCTAGCTACACATTCGACCAGACTCTGGTCTGACTCGAATACGTATAAGTTGTATAATAAGGGTAACTATCTAAGAATACTGAAAATATCTATGTCTCAATCCACATAAAGAACAAAATATCAAAAATGAACTACATGTGCTAAAGTCGGCCGCCCAGTAATACATAAGCTCGAATAGACTCGAGAAAGAAATATGACTCTATAAAACTAGGCTACATCAGCAGATGAATAAATAATATAAATAATAACCATAACTCCAGAAGAAATAATATAAGTACCTGGCACCAATTCCTGCAAGACAAAGCAACACAAATCAGCAACTCCAGGCAGGCTCTACAATAGTATATATTGCAAAACTGGAAAGGGACCAGGTCCTCAGAGGGACGTAACAAGGTACAAGAAACAACATGCCAAAGTAAAATAGTACAATGCCACTTACTCAAGGGTAAACTAATATAACCATCTAAGTGATATGCACGTGAGAGCATCACTCGTACTTAGGCTGAAACTACTATAGGCTCTGTGTCGAGGAGCCTATAGCAGCAAGTAATATTTCGTAGGGCCAGTAAATGTGCCAAAGATCTGAGGCCAAGTCTAAGGCACCTCCAGTAACATAGTATATATATATATATATAAACATAATCAGCCTATAGTATGGTGTGTCTCTCCCCACCCATGTAATCTCACATCTCATATCCATGATATCTCATGTCCATAACACGGAATATCATGACCTCTAGCAAGTACATCGAGTCATAATGATATCTCTATAATATGCAAGTCTCATATCACGAATTTTGTAAGCCTACAAAGAATTTTCATGAATAACTCAAGAAAGATTCTATCATATAAAATAGTGTCAAGTGTCCTACGGTATGATATACTTGGTAAAGCAAGCACAAAAAATATAGGATCGTGGAATCAACTCTTTAATGACGTTACACGACTCCGCGTACGGCGTCGACACCCGAATCTTGTTCGGACGCTAAGCAACGTATTACGGTCCTAGGTTGAGCAGGCACATCACAATAATATATAAAATGAAACATAAGTAAAAAATATAGCAAGATTTACTGCAAGTTGGCAAGGCACACTTACCTGGGCTTTGAACTCCGTTAGTTGGTCCTGTAAAAGTGGAATCTCCAAGTAAGCCTCTGGATGCTGAAATAAACATTATCATTATTCTCAAAATACTTAAAATAGCTTGGATTGACTACCCATAAGTCCAATTTGGATACAGGAACAGAATTTACAATTTTGGGCAAAAATGGGTCTACATGTGGCCCACTTCTCACTGAAATATGTGCCAAAGATAAAGTTCTCCAAATTTATCAAACTTAGTGTCTATGAGTCTAGAATGATGATATGAATCCAACGAAATATCCAGAACAGGATTCTAATTAGCCGGTCACAAAATCACCCGTCAAGTGGAACCGTGGGGCCCACGAAACGGTGTTTCGTCAACGTTCTCAGAATTGAACCAAACTTGGCTCACAGGACCAGTGTAACGCTGCAAATCCGATGGTTCAAGTTTCGTTACGAAGCAACAAGCACACACAAAATTATGACAATTGTCAAAATATGACAATAAGAAATTTTTTTACGGATACGCGTTGATTTCGGTGTTCACGCACATCCAAATCAAGTTTCACAAAATTTTAAATATCCGTGTTGACGATACACGCCTTTTAGTAAAATTCTCATATGACGAAGTCACCTCGTTTAGCGAGATGTACCCCGTATCGAGAATTTAAAGTAAGAAACTAAATATATATTTTATTGGAAAGTCAATATTTCTCAGTATTTTGGAACCAAAATTTGGTTGCTTAAAGTTATGAATTAATGTATAGTATTTATACAAACATGAAGGTGGTTATACCTACTATCCAATGGAACAAATGGCTAGTTGATCGTGCTTCAACGTAGGAGAAACGAGTCCGTATAGTCAGTGCCACAAAAACTGTCAAATAAAATATCCAACTTGACGACTAGTTTTGGTCGATCAAATAATCAAATCAACAGGTGAAAATTGACATATAAAAAGGGGTACATACCGAGATTCAGACGGAAGAATCGGATCGATGATCCAACAGTTGGATCTCCCAGAAAATGTGTGTCCAGTCGCTGCGATGGAACACGATTTTTGACTCAAAAATTCTTGTCACGATGGGATCCGGTTCAAAACACAAGAATCGCCCTTCGTGCACATCACAGGAAAGGACGGTGGTACGAAGAGGTCGTTGGGGTTATCGGGGATCATTGAGGGTTGTGCGAAAAGGCTCGGCACAACGGTGCAGCACGGATTGCGGTGCGGTTGGCCGAGCGGCTAGCGGCACAGTTGGTCGCTGGTGGATGGCCACCGCTGGCGCTCGGCATGCAGGCTGTAGGCGGAGTGGTGGCACAGGGATTGGAGGTTATGGTGGTGGTGGTTTATAGAGAAGGGATGGGGTTACGGGAAGAAGAATGGAGGAGTCGGGGTCGACAGTTACTGGGGGGTCGGTTACAAAAGCATAAGGGTGTTTACGGGTTTCGGTTTAAGTGGGTTATCGGGTTTAGGGTATTAGGGTTTGGGTTTTGTTATAATTATTAATCTTATATATATATATATATATATATATATATATATATATAGCTAGCCAATATAAAATAGGTTTGAACCCTAAATAATTTTCAAAAAAATTCTACAATATTTTAATAATAGTTGTACACCCAAAAATATACATTTTGTATAATATTTATAATTAATTAAATATACATAAATAACTATACAAGAATTTTATATTTTCTAATTATCTAAAAATAATAAAAAAATTCCTTAATCTCAAATAATTAAATAATTTAAATAATAAAAATAATAAAATTTTAAATTTTAAAAAAAATTAGCGGGTTTAAACGCTCCGACTATGGTGGCTACGGAGTCGGATAGAGCAATAAGGTTCTATCAAGGACTTCATCTGGAGATTCTACAACTGGTAGAGGGCTACGACTACTAGACTTATGAAGAAGTACTGATAGCAGCTCGGAGACACGAGCTTACCATGCAAAGGTTATAGGTAAGGACATGAGGCCAGAAGAGGCCTCATGCTGAGAGTGGAGGAGGAGTCGAAAGAGTACCTCGGATGTTAGTACCATCACCTGGCATTCGCATCCATGATTCAGCGCCAAGGAGGATGACAGTTTCGACTATGACAGTACTGGCTCGGCAGCAGCCATGGCATCAACAACAATAACAACACCAGGGAGCACTAGCAGGGTGTACTTATTGTGGCAAAGGAGGTCACACTAGAGATCTATGTAGGACAGCCAATCGATTGTGTATGAGGTGTGGTAGTCCAGATCATCGAATTGTCAAATATCCAATGATGTAGATGCCAAGAGGGCCAGTTCAGCAATTCCCAGTACTGCCAGCACCAGGAGCAGTACAACAAAGAGGGACAGCGATAGCAGGGTGGCCATTAGCTCAGCGTCCATTACTGACGCAAGCTAAGATATACCAGTAGCAGCAGAACCAATAGCAGGGCCAACAGAGGCCACAACAACATCCCCAAGCAAGACAGCAGCAAGGGGCATAGCAGGGCTATGGACAGCCATTCACGTTGTCGTTGGATGAGGTTGTTGCATCGGGCGACGTGGTGGCAGGTAATATTTTTGTCACATCTTTTTCTGTTGTAGCATTATTTGATTCAGGCTTATCTCATTCTTTTATATCTATACGATTCATGACACACATTAGATTGGAGTTTGAGACGTTGCCTGAGAGGTTGAATATACTCACTGTTAATGGGCTCATAGAAGTTAGTAGAATATGTATATTGTGTTCGGTCGTAGTGTGCGGGCGTTCACTTCCAGCATGGTTGATTGAATTCCCTATGGGTAACTTTGACATTTTTTTAGGCATGGACTGGCTGAGAGACAGTCATGCTACGATAGATTACCATATGGGTAAGGTCTTATTTAGTATCCCGGGTACGAAAGGTTTTACTTTTGACAGATCTGTGGGAGACCATCATGTAGAGGGGATCGTAGCAAAAATAATGGTAGAAGAACAACTCCTCGAGATAGTTAAGGAGTTTATAGATGTCTTCTCAGAAGAACTACCAGGGTTACCCCCAGTAAGAGATGTTGAGTTTTGTATAGAATTAATGCATGGAGCAGGACCAATATCTTATAAAGTTTACCAAATGGCACCATCAGAGCTAGACACACTGTACCAATATATAGAGGAACAGAAGGCAAATAAGTTTATTCAAGCCAGTATATCACCTTGGGGAGCGACGGTGGTTCTAGTGAAGAAGGATGGGTCATCACGGTTATGTATCGATTATAGACAGTTGAACGCTATAACAGAGAAGAACAAGTATCCATTACCAAGGATCAATGATTTATTTGATCAGCTGAGTATAGCCAAGGTTTTCTCTAAGATCGGTCTTCGATCAGGGTATCATCAAGTAAGAGTTCGGCAGAAAGACATACCCAAGATAACATTTAGATCACGATATGGGCATTACGAATTCTTAGTTATGCCATTCAGACTGACTAATGCTCCAGCGATATTTATGGATTTGATGAACCGTATTTTTATGCCGTATCTAGATCAGTTCATGGTGGTTTTCATAGACGACATTCTAGTCAATTCTACTAGCGAAGAGGAGCACGAAGAGCATCTTTGAAAGGTCTTGCATATTTTACGGCAACACCAGTTATACACAAAGCTCAGCAAGTATGCGTTTTGGTTAGATTATATATTATTTTTGGGTCACATCATCTCTGGGGTAGGAGTAGTAGTAGATCCAAAGAAGGTTGAGGCCGTAGAGAGTTGGCTAGTTCCTAAGACAGTAGCTGAAGTACGTAATTTCCTGGGATTGACAGGATACTACAGAAGGTTCATAGCAGACTTTACAAGAATTTCAACATCGCTGACTCGATTGACGTGTAAGGAAGCCAAGTTTGATTGGTCAGCAGAGTGCTAGACATTATTTGAAGAATTAAAGAAGATATTGATTTTAGCTCCGATTCTCACGCTTCTAGTGAGTTCTGGAGGGTTTATAGTGTATTAGGATACATCAGGCAAAGGACTTGGGTGTGTGTTGATACAACATGGAAGAGTGATAGCTTATGCATCACGGCAACTTCGAGATCATGATAAAAATTATGCGACTCACGATTTGGAGTTAGCAGCGACAATATTTGCACTTAAGTTGTGGAGACACTACTTGTATGATGATTGGGTAAAAATATTTACGGATCATAAAAGCTTAAAGTATGTATTCACTCAGAAGGACTTGAATATGAGGCAGAGAAGGTGGCTATAATTGATAAAGGAATATGATATAGAACTTCAGTGCCATCCAGACAAGGCTGTAGAAGCATAAAAAATACGCTGGATAGCTCTACGCAGCATATTGATACAAAATAGCATAAACAAAGGACTTCGGAGCCTTCAACGTACAAACAGAGCTTCTCCGCCAAAGCACAGCGTAAAATATAGGCTCAAGGACCATTCACGTAGGGCAGTATGTCCAGGCTGCTTCAACGTAAACATGGTGCCTCATCGCCTTTATGGCATAAAACTTATCCCCTTTCAATGCAGCATTGAAGTCTACGGGGGACGCTTCGTATTCTCTGAAGTGAACCTGTCAGATCCTGCAATGAACATGTCAGATCCTGCAACGAACCTGATGTCTCGACTTCTAACAAAGGGATACTGCTCGACAACCCAGGAGATGGCTATAATGATGGCGCAGCACTGCAACCCAGGCTGTCATTTACTGCTATTTCCTTTGTGTAAACCGCTTTTACGTACACAGAGGAATACGCTACCTAGTTTTACACATGCAGATCAGAGCTCCTTACGCTCTACGGAAGATAAACCGTCTGCCACGTCAAAAGCTGCACTTCGTACGGGACTCGAGGCGCGTCTCTGTATTTAATGCATAGGGTGGTGACAGGCCCTCAAGGCACGTCTCTGCAATTAATGCGCCGAATACTGACAGATGCCTGAGGCACGTCTCTACGTTTGTTGCACAGAAGGGTGGCAGACCTTCAAAACACGCCTCTGTATTTAATGCGCAGGATGATGGCGAATCTCCATATTTAATGCAGGAGATTTGATTAAATGTCATCGAACCGTCGTTTAGTGACATCCCCTTTGCGAGAGCCGCTCCTACGGATACAAGGGAATACGCTGCCTAGTTTTACACAGGCAAACGTAAGCTTCTTACGCTCCGCAGAAGACGAACAGACTGCCACAACAGCGGTTACTCTTCGCATAGGATTCAAGGTGCATATATGCATTTAATGCGCAGAATGATGGCAAATCTTAAAGACAAGCATCTGTATTTAATGCAAAGGATGGGGGCAGATCTCTGCATTCAATGCAAGAGATCTGATTATCTCCAAGAGCCATAATTCCGGCTAAGTCGTCTACATCATCACTCTGGCACGTTACACAGCGGCTTCTATGCCTATTCTGCTTCGGTGCATGCTCGGCTTCTACGCCTACTCGGCCTCTATGACCACTCGGCTTCTACGCCTACTCGGCCTCTATGACCACTCGGCTTCTACTCCTACTCGGCTTCTACGCCTATTCGGCTTCTACGCCTATTCGGCTTCTATGCCGGTTTGATAACTATTTGGCTTCTATGCCATGGTGACAGACATTGGCTTCTATGCCAACCTGTTCTACACAAGGGATACCTACCTACGTGGCTTCTACGCCGTGATCTTCGTAGCAGTTATACGCATTTTGTCCCTTAGTTGGACCCGCGTCACACGCTCATTCAAAAGATCATCTATACGCAGGTATTGGTTATTTTAACCATTGTGTAAAAGGGTACTGTACTTTCCACTACTCGGTTTTTACACCGACTGAGTGGTCACTGTCACTAAAACTCTATAAATAGAGACCTCTATCAACAGAGGAAAAGGTCGACAAATTGGAGGGTCGAAGCAGTTAGGTCTGAAAACTGATCAAGAGATCCAGTACCAGATCCAACGGTCGAGAGAGAGAGAGAGAGAGAGAGGAGAATCCAGAGCTCAGGCAAAGAGAAGGGATCGACGACTTTGGCATCGGTCATCCACCCTCTTTAGCAACCTTCGTAGCTGCTACTTGTCTTCTACGGCACTTCTTCAACATTGTGTGGTCCAAGGGCTAAAGTGATCGACTGCAGATCAGACACCTATAGCAATATTCACCCAGATTAAATAAATTGTACTTAGACATCCTCGTATAGGATCAAATTTGTACAATCTTGTTTGTAAACATAAAAGAAGGGCGGGTCTTCGCACAAGACCTCGTTTTCCGCATTCATCAAATCTTTTCTCGTTTATTATCCCAAACAAGATGGCGACTCTGCTGGGGATATCTTTCTTTTCTGATAAGGAAGCTATTGCTCAACACGATACGGTATCCGCGGGATCCGTGAAGAAGACACTGATCGTCCAATTCGACCGGTCTGCCAAGAAGATATGCTCCGAACAAGGAGCAGCTCTCACTCTTTCTCTTTGTCCAAAACAACAGGAAGCTGCGTAAGGTCTGGATGCCCAAGACATCCTCTACCATTCCTGTGTATTCTTCGATCTCTCCGATCTCTTCGACCAATGAGATTGTAGCATTGCTCCCTCCATGCCCTGCGCATAAAATTCAGTCGCCTGTCTCTGACAGAACCGACAAAACTTTTGGCAATGCCTCAACGCTAACCCAGATGTATACTCCACGCTCTGTGCATAAAATTCAGTCTCCCGTCCTTGGCGGAATAGACAAAACTTTTGATAAAGCCTCAGCGCCAAATCAGAAGTACAACACACGCTCCGCGCGTAAAACAATATCTGACCTCTACGGAGAACCAGATGATCTCTGTGATCTCCGCAAGGTAAAGCAAGCGGCGGACTACTCAACTTCTCGGCCTTTACGCCAGCAAGGAAATAATCTGCACGCCCTCCGAATTACGCAAGACGCTGATGGCCGCCTAAGGACATCCTCAGCTTTACGCCAACCAGAGCGAAGCTCCAAATTTTGCCAGACGAAGTCCCTAAGCGTAAAGAAGGCTCTAGTTGCGGAAAGACACCCTCGCCGGGGATTATCTGCCACCCAGATGGCCAACCTGTTGTATATGGGTGGCACAGGGAAGACTATGGCTCCCATCATCCGCATGTCCACCAATGGAAACAGAAGAAACAAGCCATCATCTTCTTCTTCTGCAACTCCTCCTGACCTGCGCAAGTATCTAATCCAGAAACGCAAGGAGATGGGATCTTCCAGCGTGGCTATTATGCCTCCTAGCGAGCACTTTTGTAATAGTCACAGGATTGTAATTAATTGTTGCTATTCTAAAGCAAAACGGTCGGTTTTTGACCGGCTGAGCTACTCTCCATCTTTCCTAGAAGAAGAGCCACGCATGCATTTGTGAACATGGCTTCACATATACCTGGAGGAAGCTCAGGCTCAAGACGTCCGTCCTCTAGAACTCCGAGCCGAAGGAAATTCAACATGCTCCTTAGGGACACCGAAGCTGGGGTATTCCAGAACACTCATTCAAAGTCACGACAACTGACTTCGTGCTCTTCTGATTCTGATGCTGGGTGTCGTCGGTCTCCCGAATCAGATACTGAGAGTATAGAGTCAACTTCTGCAGCGACCTATACCCATCCTTCAATGACGCCCAGGGAGATGGGAGTTTATGCCAATAGAGATGAACACGAGAAAGCCTCACCATCAGGGAACGCTGAGCATCGTATTACTACACTAGAGACATCTCTGAAACAAATGTAATCCATGATGGAGAACATGTACCAAATGATGCTAACTCAACAGGCGGCTGCTATGGCTCAAACATCGGTCGCGCCTACTCAGATACGCGTGGAGGTGTACCTACCACCATCCAACATGATCTAAGAGCCTGCTCTAGATCAAGAGTCAGCTGGTCCTTCACTTCCTCACTCAGAGAATGTACTACCTCCTGCGGGAGTCACGGTACAACTGACTCCGCACCATTCCGTGGTCTTGCTACCAGCTAAAAATCTGATACAAGCAGTGCGGGAGTTGAAAGCCCAATTTGATGCCTTGAAGCACAAAGATCAGCTCAAGAAATTGGAAATCAACCAGCCATACCCAGCTATCTGGGAGGAGGTCCCTTTTCCTCCGAGGTACAAACCTCAGACCATGGCCCTGTTCGAGGGAAAAACATCACAAAGTCAGTACATGAACTATTTCTGTATAATGACGGTGTTGCTACAAGGGAATGACGCCCTCCTCACCCGGGTGTTAAAGGGCTGTCTCTCGGGAGTAGCTTACTAGTGGTACCGCAGCCTGGCGGACAACTGCATTACTTCCTTCGAAGACTTCAAGGCTTTATTCTTCATACGATTCTACGAAGGAGGAATGGACATGTCTATGTCCTCTCTCATCGAAGTCAAGTAGAGGGAGAAGGAGGACGTTCGCACCTTCGTCGAACGTTTTCGCCAAGCCACTTTACAGATGCCTCCAGGAGTTCTAGACTCAGCATTGGTGGACATTTACAGGAATAACCTTCTTTCCATGATCTCGGTGTTCACAGGACCATATCAGTTCCATGATTGGCCCTCGTTCATCATTTCAGCGGTAGCCGCCGAGGACAACAGTCGCAAGGCGCGCGACATTGGCATCATGATCTCTACCTCTGACAGAGGCAAGAGGTCATCCGCCAACGGTGACCATCCTCGCAGTTCCAAAGGAAAAGAAGCTCTGGCTATCAATACGTCCAGACAGAAGACTACGGCAACCGCGCAGACGAAACCCGGGACTTCCAGGCCCGTCGAAGTATACTTTTTCGACGACGACGAAATTCTGAGTATATTCGAGTGTCTCGTCAAAAGTGGCTAGATCACCCTTCCGGAGGAGAGGCAGCCCAGTGAAGTCGGCAGTGCCAACAACCCCAAGTACTGCATCTTCCACAGATACGTACACCACCCAACAAAGGCGTGTTACATACTAAAAAGGAAGATCCAAAAGCTGATCGAAGCTAAAGCCATCACTCTGTGCAATAGCGAGAAGACGGTTACGGCCAACATGATCACTCTGTAATTTGGCAATCTACCTCCCCAAGAAGTACCGGACGGTGTTACACCTATTTCCCGGACAACAATGAACATCGTTAATCTTCCTCCGGCTAGGGGTCAAAATCATGACCTGTTACCCCTAACTACCTAGAGAGGCGAGATTATGTGGGTTCACCCAAACTTGGTGTCGGAGCTCAAAAAAGAGACAAATGCTACTAAGGCTAAGTCCAGGAAGAACTCCAAATGCAAGCCCTGCCATATGGTTACAACTTCTTCGACATCAGACGAAGACGAGGTTTTGGCCACAGCAACCCGTACAGGGAAGGCTTACCTCAAGGACTACGGAGCAAGTCAGGAAGATGTACCTGCAGACGCTTCAGCTGCCAAGCCTTCAGAACCAGAGCCCATAGTACCAGAGGCCGGTCCTTCAAGACTAACTTCGGTGGATAAGGGGAAGCAGAAAGAAGTGCTCTTCGATAAACCTGTGAAGAACATTCAAAACAAAGGTTTAGAGAAGCTGTACAACTTTGATATCTTAGCCCAACTAGCTAATACACCAGCCAGATTGTCCATCTTCGAGCTACTCAGGCTCTCCCAAGACACTCGTCTAGCCCTGAGTGAAGCATTGATGCAGGCGGATACATACTTGACCCAACTCAAGTCCCCCGATGAAGAACCCGTGGCGTGCCCTCGATGCCACAGTGTGATGGAGGTGGTCCCAAACATCACTTTCACTCAAGACGATATGCTGTTAAAACATAACAGGCATGACAGACCCCTCTACCACACCGGGTACATCGGTTCCATGGAGGTCGACCGGATTCACATAGATCCAGGATTTGGAATCAGCATCATTCCTCATAGTCTGCTTAGACCGCTGAGGATTCCTACCAGCGAACTGGCTTACACCACCACTACTATCGTGGGTTTCAACGCTGGAAGAAGTAAGCCGTTGGGAAAAATTCGCCTAAGGATCCAGATTGGTAACCTCAGATCGGTGGCTACATGCTACGTTATCGATTCAGAGGTGTCCTACAATATCCTGCTGGGAAGACCATGGATCCACGACCATAACATCGTTCCTTCGACTCTACATCAATGCTTCAAATATGTAGACGCCCAAGGGACAGTACAAACGGAGGTTGCTGACCTAAACCCATTTAAAGGAGTAGAATCCTACTACTCCTACGTCGTGTTATACTCTCAAGACTACACAGAAGAGGTGTCAGCCCAAGCAGAGAAGGAATCCCACCGGGAGCTTGAAGAACCTTCTGCCAAGCAACCTCTGTCAATCAAGGTGAAAGGACGAACTTTCCGTCCAAAAGCCACAGAGCCTATGGCTATCCACCTGAACAAGACTAGGTCAGGGAAAGGGGGTGATCCTCTAGTGATCACTCTGAACCAGAAGCCTCCACCCTTAATCATCAACCTTCGGCGCAACAAGCAGCCGAGTGATGTAAATACAACCAGGAATGCAGTTTTTGATAATAATAATGGACCTCTTTTCCAGTATATCGATGCTCGGATTCCAAATCAGGAACCCTCTCCCCATGACGATATAGAGCCTATAGCATAAAAATTCTTGGCAGCTATAGATTCCTATCATCCGTACATATGGGAAGTGGCATCATCATCCAATGTCACCATGACATATGGACCACATGAGGATTCTATCTTCATTGTTCCACCTGCCCGCGACGGTCAGCGTTCAATAGTCTTCGGCCGCATGCGTAACGAACAGACTATACAAGAGGATTCCTTCGATGACGATGCTGGTGAAATGCAAGTTCATAGGTACAACCCGTAAGCCTTGAAGATCATGCAAAATATGGGTTACAACTTGAGGATGGAACCAGGTCTCAACTACGGGAAAGGCAGACGAAAACCGCTGCTCGGCAATCCCCACTATCAACAAACCTATTTTGGGTTAGGGCATGCCACCTCCCTTACGACTTCCAAGTCGAACGAGGATATCTTTTCCTCTTTTCAAGACGGCTCATCGCCCTCTGACTCATCTCACGCTCTCGAGCAAACATTATCAGCAAATATGGTAGTGACGGATTCCTTCGAATCAGACGAACAAGAATCTGAACTGTTTAAGAATAACGCTTGGGCTCAGCAGATGGATACACAATGGGAGTTCAGCTTCGAGCAAAGAGAACCTCCCACTGAAGATGAAGTTATCCAGATTGACGTTGGGGATAAACTTTCATCAAGACCGATATTTATCAGTAATAACCTTTCCGAAGAAAGAAGGAAAAAAGTTATCCAACTGATAAAAGAATATATCGACGTCTTTGCGTGGATTATGAGGATATGCCAGGTCTTGATCCAAAGGTAGCTACTCATAAACTCAACATACTGCCCGATTCAAAGCCTGTGAAGCAGCACCAACGCCGGTTCCGCCCGGACATGATGGACGCCATTGAAGCTGAAGTCAAGAAGTTGATAGCCAGTGGCTTCATCCGTGAGGAACAACATCCCGTCTGGGTCGCCAATGTTGTCCCGGTCATGAAGAAGAATGGGAAAGTACGTATCTGCATCGATTACCGAGATCTGAACGCAGCCTGCCCCAAGAATGAGTTCCCTCTTCCCATCATAGACGTCATGATTGAAAATATATGCGGTTTTGAACATATGTCTTTCATGGACGGATTTTCAGGATACAATCAGATCAAGATGCATCCTGAAGACGAGAAGCATACTGCCTTTCGGACACCACTGGGGGTATATTGCTATACGGTCATGCCCTTCGGATTAAAGAATATCGGGGCTACGTACCAACGGGCTATGAGCAACATATTCCATAAGTATTTACGCAAGACAGTGGAGTGTTACGTGGACGATATAGCTGTCAAAAGCTGCCTCAGGGATAATCACATCCAAGACTTGAAGACAGTATTTGAATTGATGCGCCAACATTAACTCAAAATAAACCCTACAAAGTCCTTTCTGGGGGTATCTAGTAGCAAATTTCTGGGATTTGTCATCACCGCCAAAGGCATTCAAGTAGACCCTGATAAAGTCAAGGCCATCTTAGAAATGCGACCGCCCCACAATCTGAGGGAACTCAAGGGATTTTAAAGCCGTCTGGCTTATATCCGGAGATTCATATCCAACCTCTCCGGGAGATGCCAACCCTTTTCGCGCCTCATGAAGAAAGGTGTATCCTTCGTATGGGACGAAGCCTGTCAGCAAGCGTTCGGGGATATCAAGCGCTACCTCACTAGTCCGCCAGTTCTGGTACCTCCTGTCATAGGAAGACCGTTCGTGCTATACGTCCGAGCAATAGATCATTCCCTGGGAGCTCTTCTTGGACAAAAGAATTATATGGGCCACGAGCAGGCTATCTACTACCTCAGTAGGATGATGGTCAGAGCCGAACACCGGTACAACCCAGTAGAGAAAGAATGCTTGGCCCTGATGTTTGCTATCCAGAAAATGCGATACTATGTCACGGGCCAAACCATTCATATCATCTCCAGGATCAATCCTCTGCGGGTACTAATGAACAAGCCAAGTGTTCTTAATTCTTGACTCGTGACTTGGGCGATGTTATTAACGCCATATGCCATGGTGTACGTCCCTTAGAAGTCCGTCAAAGGCCAAGCATTGGCTGACTTTCTAGCTGTTCATCCGATCCCGGAGGCCTCCAAACTGTACGAGGACATTCCCGACGAAGTTACAGAGTGTAATTCTGTAATGGAAGGCGATGCATGGCAACTGTTCTTCGATGGCGCCTCCAAGACTGGTCCCAGGGGAAATGTGATTTCAGGAGTATGGATCGTCCTAGTCACTCCTGATAAACTCGTTATCTACAGAGCATATTCTCTTAGCGAGCCCTGTTCTAACAATGTGGCGGAATACAATGCCCTACTAATCGGGCTCCAAGTCGCTAAAGAGCTGGGGGTCGAATCTCTGAAAGCCTTCGGTGATTCTCTGCTGATCGTCAATCAAGTCAGAGCAATATATGAAGTCTGGAATCCCGACCTTATCCCCTATCACCGAGCAACGGTCGAGATAGCCATGATGTTCGAGGAATTCTTCCTTGAGCATGTACCTCGATCTCAGAATCTGGAAGCTGATGCCCTAGCAAGTCTAGCTGCAGATTTAGCTACTCCTATAAGAAGGCAGAATTCGGTAATCCTTCTTAACAGAGATTTATTCAGTATGAAAAATAACTTCCACATAGAACATAGCTATACGGTGGACGCAGATCCGCAGAAGTCCCTTTGTAGATTTCGTAGCATACGGAATCTTGTCGGAGGACCCTAAAGAAGCAATATCTGTCAAAAGACGATCATTACGCTTCTACTTCGACGCATCATCGCAATGCCTATATCGCCGGTCTTACGATGGGATATTATTATGATATCTCTCTGGTGATGAAGCACAGCGGATTATCCGTGAAGCTCACGATGGCGTGTGCGAGGCACATTAACCCGGTCCTAAGCTACAGGATCGTATCAGGAGAATGGGCTATTACTGGCCCACTATGATCGCAGCCGCAATCTAATATGCCAGACGATGTAGAGCCTGTCAGGTTCATGCAGAATTTATACATCAACCGTCCGAACATCTACATCCTACGGTTGTATCCTGGCCTTTCTAAGTATGGGGTATGGATATCATCGGTCCTATTCACCCATCTTCTTCCAGAGGTCACCGGTTCATACTGGCCATCACGGATTACTTCTCCAAATGGGCAAAGGCGATCCCTCTTGCTGAGGTGAAGACATCTAATATGACCGACTTCATCAAGCATCACGTCATTTATCGCTTTGGGGTTCCGCGAAGGATAATCCATGACAATGGGTCTCAGTTTATCAGCCAAGCGTTTCACCAGTTTTGCGATAAAAATTGGATACAAAATGTGGCCTCCACGGCATATTATCCAGCAGCTAATGGGTTGGCGGAAGCCTTCAACAAAACCATTATCAAACTCTTGAAGAAGTTCGTCTTTTCGAACAAAAGAGATTGGAATGAGAAGCTGGAAGAATGTCTCTGGGCATACCGCACCACGGTACGAGCACCGACAGGTTGCACGCCATTCTCATTGGTCTACGGGAGTGAAGCAGTTCTCCCCATCGAGATTCAAATTCCGTCACTCATGATAGCCATGGCTAACGAGTTAATTCAAGAAGAGAATGACCTATTAAGGCTTCAAGAGCAAGAAGGATTAGACGAGAAATGCCTCCAAGCTCAGCAGCGCATCACGCTCTACCAAGCACGCATTTCCAGAACTTTTAATCAAAAAGTAAAAGAAAGAGTGTTGAAATTCGGCGAGCTAGTTTTGGCTGTAAGAAGGCCAATGATTCTTACTCACAGGAGTAAAGGCAAATTCCAGCCCAAATAGGAAGGCCCTTACGTAATCGAGACAATGTTCTCAAACGACGCTTACATGTTAGCCCAGCCTAATGGAGACCTGCTAATGACTCCTATCAATGGCAAATTCCTGAAAAGGTACTATGCTTAAACCTCCTCTACTCAAGTCGAATATGGCGAAGACCTTATTCTGACAAAACTACTTCCAAAATGAAACTAGTTGGATCATATTCTATCATGTCCATATAACCTCTGAATAGATATGCTCTGCTAAAGCTTACCGAAAGTATATCACGTCCATACCACCTCTGATATCACTTTCACCCAAACTTGTCATTTACATTCTGAAATGATGGGTCCACAAAGTTAGATGAAAAGCCTCTTTATTATTCCCAGAAAAGAGCGAAAGTACATTGAAAAGCAAAAGCAAAAGCAAAAGCAAAAGTACATCATGAAGGAGGAGCGGTCAGGTCGCGAAGCTGCTGCGCCAGTACGGCCATCCTCTCAGCCCTGGAATCCAAGACATCAGCGCGGACCCGCTCCAACCGTGCCTTATCATCTATTAGGAGGGACAGTTCAGCTCTAGCCCGAAGGAAACCAGCACGGGCGACTCCTGCACTCGCCAAGTTCTGTTGTGCTGCGACCAGTCGGCCATTCACCACATCTAGACCTTCCGACGACTGAGAAGCCCACTCCTTTGCCTGAGCCAGCTTTGTCTCCAGTTTGTGGACCCTCGCTACATTACCGTCATGCTCGGCCTGGCACTTCGTTTGAAGGGCGATAGTCTCCTCTAAAACGACTTTTCCTTTGTCCATCTCCCTCTGGTTAGTCTCGATGAATTTATTCAGACCTTCCTTCTTTTCAACAAGATGCACAGTCAAGGAGTCGTATCTGGCCTGGACCAGAGTTTCAATGTTGCCTCGAGCTAGCTGCAAGTATTCGTTAATGGGTTGCTTCAAACCATTAACCATCGCCTCCAGCGCGTCAGCTACCCCGGTATCATCGAATTCCCTGATCGCCTCTATCGAGAACCGAAAGGATCTCTTCAGCGACGCAAAGTCCAGCTTCTTCGCCAACACCATTGACATTAGCGTTCTCAAAGTGGTATAGAAGATACCGGTGTACTGCTCGGTCAGCACAACTAGGTCCGCATGAATACGGGGAGTGTCCGCGATCGTGGCGACTTCTCCTCCTAGAATAACCACAGACGATGTCGCCACGGCCGTCGCCTCAACAGGTGGTGCAACGAAAGAAGAATCGCCAATACCGGACGAAGTGACCAGCGTGCTCAAAAGCGGCACTGTCGCAATAACAGGCGCGTCCTCCTCTTGAGATATCGGAGTCTCCTCGACATGCAAGCCAGCACCAGAAGATATCTCCTCTTCAAAATCGGGTACCTCCGTGTCGCCGCCAGGACCTGACACAGAGGCGAAGGGCGCATCTGCATCACCCTCCCCGAAGAGATCTTCCCCTGAAGAGAAGGCAAAAGGAAGTTAATATCAACATAATATTAATTTCCCTAAAGAAGAGGCATAAAAGACGACATTTACCCATGGCCAACAACATATATATCGCATCCACAGCCTGTACAACTAAATTATTTCTTAATGATGCTAGGCAAGCTGTCATACCTGGGGAAAGGGTTCTGCTAACAAAAGCTGACAAATAGTCTTCCAAGTCCTTCTCAAAATCCAACCGAGGCTCATCGGCTAGAATCGCGCTAGGTGCGCTCGCAGGCGCGGCAGAAGTCCCTCCCGATGCCGATCCGGCTAGAGGTATACGGAACTTTATTATACTCAGCCCCGAAGGCGACCTCTCTCTACTAACTGAAGCAATAGCAGCGACACTAGTGTCCAGCTGAGATTCCCCGGCTCCACCAACCGAAACTATAGAAGGTCCCTCTCTAAAAGGCGAGGAACCTCCAATCAAAGAATCGTCCCCAACACGGGGAGATGCAAGCTCACCTCCAGGAGCCTCAATGCTAGGAATCCGGAGAGGACGATTTACCATCTTCTTCTTCCTCTTACGAGGGGAAGTCTCCTTGTGAACAGGAGCCCTTCGCTTCCCAGGAACTACCAAAGCCCCTGCAGGCGGAGGTACTTCACCCCTAGGGACCGACACCAGAGGTTTATCCGGGGTAACGGACTCCTCACCCTCGTCGGAAGAAACCGAGGGGACTTCAACTCTTCTCCCAGGCTTGGAAGAGGGCACCCTAAAGCTTCCATGCATATCAAAATCGCGATGGAAGGTGTTCGTTGCCACATAGAACTGGGATACGAATGCAGGATTTACAGCTCCGTGGAGAGTGTGATGACCGGCACGGTAAAAATTGTCCCAGTGTAGCCCATGATAAAATATTGCCATCCCCTTGCTCCATCAATGAGTCCACCTCTGGACCTAAAGCTGGTGACGGTATTGCCTACGTGCAACTGATCATACCCAAACTGCCGGGCAAACCGACTAGGCAAGTAGGGCTCTAAGAAGCAATTATCTTCGCTTCTGTACAACAGATGGGATGGTCTGATACAGACCAACCAATTAAAAGCTTCGGGAGAAAGGATGGTCTTCTCTCTACCCGAATCCTCGAGCCTAATCCCCGATTGATTGCGATGTAGCGAAGGGATAGTGCAAAAAAGCTTCCAACTATGGCTGAACCCTAGCGCCCGCCGACAGTCTATAACTGTATTCACGTTCCAGGAAGACTTCCGGTAGTTCAACAAGAAACTACCCCCCAAACTACTGTCGGAACCGGGAGACATCACCCGGGGGTTATGGAGAATTAACCACCCATCAAATACAGGTATGGTAATTCTATCCTGGGAAAGCTATCATGCCGAATTTCATCGACGAGCAGCCCGTCAGTCATGGCCCTCAGGCCAGCTTGTATACGACACACCATGGCAGGGAGCAAGCCCAGTCTTGTCCTGAACACCAGACGCACTGCAGGCCATAGCACGTTGCGGTGAATGCGGTCCGCAGATGCTACGCCAAGCACTACTACTCGACACAGCCATATAAAGAGGAAGCCAGCCAGTTGAGCCTCCCTGGACAGAGGCATGCGACAGTGCCTCAAATAACTATAGGCCTTAGTGCCTTCAGGATACTTTCCCATCCCTTCGTCGAGGAACCGGTCCGGAGCACCAGCATCCACCATAAGAGCGTCAACTACCTGAGCATTAAGCGCACTCACGGGATTCACAGGCAGATCCTTGCCCTCCAATACCTTCTCCGGCTTAGCAGTCCTAGACCGGTGGAAGAAAAGATAGGACATCCATTTGTGGATATGAGCCAAATCTGAAGACTCATCATAAAAAGTAGTGCAAGCGAGGTAGTGGCACATCAACTCCTGGTATACTTCCACTACCCGAGGGTCTGAAC
This sequence comes from Iris macrosiphon, assembly GCA_036927795.1. Taxonomy (NCBI): domain Eukaryota; kingdom Viridiplantae; phylum Streptophyta; class Magnoliopsida; order Asparagales; family Iridaceae; genus Iris; species Iris macrosiphon. Next base: position 44,058,041 of record JAYESA010000017.1, on the reverse strand, counting down.
CCCCCAGCTCCCGGTTCGTGGGAACATACTCTTCGTATGGAGTGTCCCCCATTGGCAGTCTTGAGATCTCTGCCATCTCATGCAGGGCCAATCCCAACTCCCCCAGTGGAGTGGCAAAAATCCCGGTGAGCGAAATATATCGCTCCATCAGTGCCAGGAACAGGTTAGGGTTAGGAGGTAACACAACACTGGTAGCACTCACAGCTGCAAACAGACCGATGTTCTCCAACTCGATCTGAAAATGCTTCAAGGCCCAATCAACTAAGCGAGCCTATCGAAGATTTGAAGGGGTGATCCACCCACAGCACCGAGGGTTCACCTTAGGGTATACTCCGCCGTGCCCCATAAAATCATTACAGAAAGTCGGTAACTGGACCGGCTGGATCACCAAACAGTCTTCACTCGGGACACTGCCCGGGTACAGCCCCCTGAACAGCATCACAGATCCAGAAGGGCGGCTGACAAACAACCCCTGGTCAGCTTCTCTCAGATGAAAGATCTTCCCTGGCTTGCCGTGAAGATCGGGGGTCAGCGTCCACGACATCCTCCTGGGATGCGTAGCATGGAAGAAAGCCGAGATGGGGTAGTCTCTCGGCATATTGGGCAGGTACAAGACCAAACCCTCGGCAGGGAAAACCCAGAGTTCTCTCTTGGGGTTTGTTTGGGACTGCTTGTCAATCATGTCCCCGAAGAGGAAAGCTGGCTTCAGGTATTTCTCCCCGTCTACGTACGTTAGGGGCTCCCCGTTGATCAAGTTCAGCAGCGTTCGCTCGCCCTGATCCGATATCAGAATTGCCCTTCCTTCGGGATACTGGGGCCCGGAGATAGGAAATATCACATGCGACAGATCCTCCAGATAGTTGGAGTGCAGCATCCCGGCGGCAGAGCCCATCACCTCAGCCAGCGGAGACTCATGCAAGTTGACTGCAAAAGTAAAAGAGAAACACGTCAGTTCCTATAACTAGATACTACAGGACTTGCAGCATCCGCAAAGAAATCAACAGTCCGTGCTCTACGCCAAGACTGTGAAACTTGAGCTTTTACGATGGAATCCATTTCCTAAATGTAAAATTCAAGATAGCCAGTATACGGTCCGTGCTCTACGTCGGACTGATTAAATTGAGTTGTTACGTCGGAACTCTCATCCACAAGCATAAAACTCAAATTTTAATAGTATACACCAAGTTTTCGACGGTCAAAGCTTTTACGCTCGACTGCAGAAAAATAGAGTTTTTACGCTGACACATTGGAAATGTGGGCGTAAAAAGATGAAATGTCTCCGTGCATCATCTTCCTCAAAGAGGCTATCAGCACAGAAGATGATCTAGCGCGGTCACGTTCAATGTGTGCGAAGGATTTTCAGTCATTCTCTTTTTCCCAAAAGCTCTACCTTCCAGGCCGGGTGCACTACTCGTCGACGGGATGCTCCGCTCAGAATGGAATTCATCCTGTCCAACCAGAGACGCTCTCACTTGAGCGGAAGAACGAGAAGAAGAATCAACCTCCTTTCCCTTAGTGGAGGAGGATTGTTTTGAAGCCATTACTGGAAACTTTGAAGACTCGAAGAAGAAACGGAGAAGAACTCGAACAGTCGAAAGCTTTCTCTCGCAGAAGATGGATGGAAAGTTTTTCTCTCAGAAACTTGGGATAAATATAGAGTTCGGATGGACTCCTCGGACCCCGAACCAAATCCCCTAATTAATATTCGGTTATGATTGGGTCCTACGTCAGCCTATTTATTCAGAGAAGGCGGACAGTCAGCGAATTCGAAAAGTTTTTCGCGCAAAGCAGGTTCGTGGTTTCTACGCTGAGGAGCTTTCTATGCTCGACAGCTACAGATCTTCGGTTTTACGCTCACAGGCTATAAGTCTATGGTTTTACGCCCGGATGCCTTTGTGCTCGGTAGCTTTTATGCTCGAGAGGCTACAAACCTACGACTTCACGCTCAGCATATACCAAATCGATGATCTCATGCTCGGTGGCGCTTAGTTTACGCTCAAAGGCGACGGATCCACGACTTCACGCTCGAAAAATTTTCTTTTCAGAAGCAACAAATCTACAGTTCTACGCTAAGGAGCTTTCTACGCTCGACAGCTACGAATCTACGACTTTACGTTCGACAGCTACAAGTCGGGTTTTACGCCCGGATACCTTTATGCTCGGTAGCTTTTATGCTCGAGAGGCTACAAACCTACGATTTCACGCTTAGGAACTATAAGTCTGTGATTTCACGCTTGATGGTGTTTAGTTTATGCTCAGAGGCTGCCAACTTATGATTTCGCGCTCCATGACTTCCCGCACATATGAAAGATATGCAGGCCAAAGTACGCGTACATCTGAACGATCCTCTAGGCGATCAATTACAGGAGTTCACACAGAAGATACTCCTTCTTGACCTCAAGATATCCCAAGTACCTGAAGCATACAGAGTTTAACATTGAAAAATTACTCTTCTTTATGGGTCGATTCGAAGTTCATCCAGACTCCAGTCTGAATATTTTATCTACCAAGATGGCAAATCAGTTTGACAGCCATTTCTCGCCCTGTTCTAAGGGATTTTCGAGAAATCATTCTTGAAGATGATGTCTGAACAAAGAAATTCTGTTTATCAGAAGTAACAGTTCAAAATTCTACGTGGTTCCTCACTCCTAAACAGCAGGACAGTTCGAACACTCGAATGCTAAAGCGGCTTTCTACGCATCCCTAAGTTATGCGTAAAAGACATGACAGGGCCTAGCACTCTTTCTAAATAGAGTTGGCATAAAGAATCAGACGTGTCGAAGCTACACATATTCAGACTTCATAGCAAAAAGTTTGGCAAGATGATCATATACACGGAAGAAAGATAATTTTATTAAAGATTAAAGTCATGATTACATATGAGGAAAATCTAGTCTACAAGGGTTTTCTTCATTTTTCATGACTACATATGAGGGAAATCCCGTCTACAAAGGGCTTCCTCATCATCGTCTGAAGATCGCACCGAGAAGCTATTCTGCCAGGTTCTCACATTGGTGAAGGTCTTCCTCTTCTTCTAAGACGGTTCATCGACATCCATAGTCGATGAACAAGAAGATGATCAGTGGCGGGAGGATACAAAAATGGGCATAGACCCATCCTCCAACAGAAGGAAAGTAGGGTAAATCTGCTTACCTACAGATCACCGCCACTCGAGCCGGGTCAGAGCTAGTTGCTGCTCTGGTCCCTGGAGGTAACGGAAGAAGGTACCACTTGCAAGCGGCATGGTGAAATACGATCCTTCTTCTCTCCCGAATAACCACTATACAAAGTTGTTGATTATCCCGAGTAAAGGAGGCTATGATATCCTTCCATGATCCATCGTTGCAGAGGACATTTGCTCGAAGATGCTATCTTTTTTGGCTCCTTACATGCTGGAAGAGCATGATCTCCTTCTTCCTCAAGTCGACCCGACGAACTCCGTCCATCATCTCTGTATGATGAAGGAAGTGTGGAAAGAACAGGAGAACTCCTCATCCTTTTTATAAGCGAGAGAGAGCACCGATCCCCAATAAATCTGCCATAAAGTCAGCCTCGACCGTTTCAAAACTCTATTCAAAAACATTTCGAGTTACGAGGAGCGGTTCATGCTTCATTCAAAGCGTTTCAAATTACGAGGAATTTAAAAGCTTTGAAGGGTGTCTTGTAGAAGCATAAAAAATATGCTGGATAGCTCTACGTAGCATATTGATGCAAAGCAGCGTAAACAGAGGACTTTGGAGCCTTCAACGTACAAACAGAGCTTCTCCGCCAAAGCACAGCGTGAAATATAGGCTCAAGGACCATCCGCATAGGGCAGTATATCCATGCTGTTTCAGTGTAAACAGGGTGCTTCATCGCCTTTATGGCGTAAAACTCATCCTCTTTCAATGCAGCATTGAAGTGTACGGGGGACGCTTCATATTCTCTGAAGTGAACCTGTCAGGTCCTGCAATGAACCTGTCAGATCCTGCAATGAACCTGACGTCTCAACTTCTGACAAAGGGATACTACTCGACTACCCAGGCGACGGCTATAATGATGGTGCGGCACTGCAACCCAGGTTGTCCTTTACTGCCATTTCCCTTGCGTAAATCGCTATTACGTACACAGAGGAATACGCTGCCTAGTTTTACACAGGCAGATGAGAGCTCCTAACGCTCTGCGGAAGAAAAACTGCCTGCCATGTCAAAAACTGCACTCCGTACGGGACTCGAGGTGTGTCTCTGCATTTAATGCACAGGGTGGTGACAGGCCCTCAAGGCACGTCTCTGCAATTAATACGCCGAATACTGACAGATGCCTGAGGCACGTCTCTACGTTTGATGCACAGAAGGGTGGCAGACCTTCAAAACATGCCTCTGCATTTAATGCGCAGGATGATGGCGAATCTCCACATTTAATACAGAAGATTTGATTAAATGTCACCAAACCGTCGTTTAGTGACATCCCCTTTGCGAGAGCCGCTCCTACGCATACAAGGGAATACGCTGCCTAGTTTTACACAGGCAAACGTGAGCTCCTTACGCTCCACAGAAGACGAACAGACTGCCACGACAGAGGTTACTCTTCGCACAGGATTCAAGGTGCGTATCTGCATTTAATGCGCAGAATGATGGCAAATCTTAAAGACAAGCATCTGTATTTAATGTACAGGATGGGGGCAGATCTCTGCATTTAATGCAAGAGATCTGATTATCTCCAAGAGCCATAATTCTGGCTAAGACGTCTACATCATCACTCTGGCACGTTACGCAGCGGCTTCTACGCCTATTCAGCTTCGGTGCCTGCTCGGCTTCTACGCCTACTCGGCCTCTATGACCACTCGGCTTCTACGCCTACTCGGCCTCTATGACCACTCGGCTTCTACGCCTACTTGGCTTCTACGCCTATTCAGCTTTTATGCCGGTTTGATAACTATTTGGCTTCTATGCCATAGTGACAGACATTGGCTTCTATGCCAACCTCTTCTACATAAGGGATACCAACCTATGTGGCTTCGACGCCGTGATCTTCGTAGCAGTTATACACGTTTTGTCCCTTAGTTGGACCCACGTCACACGCTCATTCAAAAGATCATCTATACGCAGGCATTGGTTATTTTAACCGTTGTGTAAAAGGGTGCTGTCCTTTCCACTACTCGATTTTTACACCGACTGAGTGGTCACTGTCACTAAAACTCTATAAATAGAGACCTCTATCAACAGAGAAAAAGGTCGACAAATTGGAGGGTCGAAGAAGTTAGGTCTGAAAACTGATCAAGAGATCCAGTACCAGATCCAACGGTCGAGAGAGAGAGAGAGAGAGAGAGAGAGAGAGAGAGAGAGAAGAATCCAGAGCTCAGGCAAAGAGAAGGAATCGACGACTTTGGCATCGGTCATCCACCCTCTTTAGCAACCTTCGAAGCTGCTACCTATCTTCCACGATACTTCTTCAACATCGTGTGGTCCAAGGGCTAAAGTGATCGACTGCAGATCAGACACCTATAGCAATATTTATCCAGATTAAATAAATTATACTTAGACATCCTCGTGTAGGATCAAATTTGTATAATCTTGCTTGTAAACATAAAAGAAGGGCAGGTCTTCGCACAAGACCTCGTTTTCCGCATTCATGAAATCTTTTCTCGTTTATCATCCCAAACAAAGGCAAATATGGTAGCAGATGCTCTTAGCAAGAGAGGTAGTACATTTATGTTAACATCGTAGCGGCACATCTTAGAAGATCTTCGAGAAATGGGGATCGAGATAGTACTTCCACATGACGTAGGGGTATTGGCTAGTTTACAGGTATAATCTACTATTATAGAGAGGATTAACGTAGCTCAGGCAGAGGATCCGAGAGTTCAGAAGCTTCGGGCGGAATGTGAGTCTGGTCTAAGAAAAGAGTTGACAATTTATGAAGATGGAACTCTTAGGTTTGGAAATCGTCTCTATGTACCAAGTGGAGATATACGGCAAGAAGTAATGACTGAGGCATATAGTTCCCAGTATTCAATTTATCCAGGAGGTACAAAGATGTATCAAGACATCAAGCAATATTTTTGGTGGAACAAGATAAAGAGGAAGATAGCACGGTTCATTTCTCGATATTTGGTATGCCAGCTAGTGAAGGCCGACAAACAAAGACCGGCAGGATTATTACATCCACTTCCTATTATGGAGTAGAAGTAAGAACATATCACGAATACTTTGTGACCAATTTACCTAGATCCCTAACTGATCGTGATGCAGTTTGGGTAATAGTAGATCGTCTCACAAAAGTAGCTCACTAGCTTCCTTTTTGTCATACCCCAGTCCAAAAATAAGTATGACTAGAAATACATAATATGCCAGCTACGCATCCGACCAAACTCTGGTCTGACTCGAATACGTATAAGCTGTATTATAATGGTCACTATCTAAATAATCAAGTAAATATAAATATCTATATCTCAATCCACAATAAAGAGAATAAATAAGAATGAGCTACATGTGCTAAAGTCGGCCGCCAGTAACACACAAACTCGAATAGACTCGAGAAGAAATATGAGTCTATAAAACTAGGCTACATCAGCAGATGAATAAAGAATATGAGTAAATAACCATAACTCCGGTAGAAATAATATAAGTACCTGGTACCAATGCCTGCAAGACAAGCAACTCCATCAGCAACTCCAAAGGCTCCGTAATCGTCTATGCTATAAATACTGGCAGGAGACCAGGTCCTTGAATGGACGTAATAAGGTACAAAAACAGTATGTGTAAACACCCTGATTTTTTAGAATATTTTAATATAATTTTTCCTAATTTTTCGGTATTTTTTGGAATTAAAACTTAGGAAATTATGATTAAAAGATTTTTATATGCTGTTAATTAATGATAAAATATTATGGAAATAATATATGGTGTAAAATGAAAAACCGAACATAGGGTAATTTTTTGTGAATTTATTGGACTCCGGAAACAGTTTTAAAGTCCTAAAAACCAACGTAGATTTAAACCCAATTAAACCTGACTAAACCCGGTTCACTTGAACCAAAATAAACCGAACCAAACCGCTATCTGAACCAAGACAACCCAGCATAACGGGTCGGGTCGGGTCGGATCTGAGTCAAACCCGACTCGGACCCGAAACCCAAACTGAACCCTAATCGGATCCCTATCCCCAAGTTATTGTTCCGGCTATAAAGAGCCCTCGACTTACGTGCCGCCGCCATCGCACCCTCTCTCTCGTCAACTCCGCCGCCCGCAGCCGAACCTGCTTCGCCGCCAGCCGCCGCTCGAGCCGCCCCCTCCGGCAAGCCCTAACCCTAGACCTTCCTTCTCCTCCCTCCGTTCTCCCCGCTCCACCCAAGTCCGCCAGCAGCGCCCGCCTCGACGACCCCCTCTCGGCTCTATCCCCTCACCAACTCCACCCTATCCTCCGCCGCAACCCCGAGCCCCTCGTCGGCCAGCACCCCGAGCAGCACCCCCATCTCCTCCGTCTTCTCCGACCCCGACCACGATGAAACCCCTATCTCCGACCCCCTGAAACCTAACGCCTCTCTCCTCGATCCAGCCACAGCTCCGCCTAGCCCGTGCCCTGGCCGACCGTCTCCGCCCTCCTCGGCTAGCCCCGACGTCCCAGCAATGAAACCCTAACCGCAGTACAGTACAGGACACAGCACAGTACCGGACACGGTTGACGCAGGACACGAAACAGTACTCGGACACGAAGAATCAGTCTTCACGGAATACACAATAACATTCACAATAGGAGTCCTTGAGGTCAATTCTTCTTCCTATAGGTAGTCCTGGTCCATATGTGCGTTCCTAATGATTAATTATAGAATTAGAGTCGAATTAGAAGAAAAATTCTAAATTAAACCTATTGGGAGATGGATTCCCAATGCAAGTCTCTAATTGGATACAAAGAGCCCTCAACTTATGCACTCTTCACTTCCTTGTAGATCCTTGCCTCCTCCTTGCTCCAATAGCCTCCTATGGTAAAATAGAGAAGAATTGGGAATATAATTGTAGGAAATAAAAAAGTTTAGAATGAACTATTCTAGATCTATAATTTTGGATGAAGAAAAGAGAGGAGAGAGAAACTCCTCTCCCTTAAGTAGGCTGGCCACCTCCTTGTCCTCCAAGTAATGGTGTAAAGTCTATTTTACCCCTATGGCTTATCATAAGAAAATAATTAAGGAAGGAATATTCTATTCCTAATAATTTGACTAATTAAATCACTAACTTAAATAATTAGGCTAGTTATTGGGCCCAAGTCTAACTAAATTAAATGTTGGCCCATGAGTCAAGTCTTCTCAAACTAGGTCCACTAACACAAGTATAAAATATAATACAAAATCTAATAATAATAAATCATACTATAATAAATATATAATATGCACAATAATTAGTTAATTATGAATTGACCAAAATATCTTTTCCTAGAAAATGTGGTAGTGACACCTGGGCGATAAATCTGTCAAAGCGACCCACCTCTCCTCTAACACAAAATCCTACAGAGTCTTCTAGGCCTAAAGAAGAATATTTCTTTGACGAGATCAATATCCCCAGCATTTTGAGTGCTTGATAAAAAGTAACAACTTGTGTCACGACCCGCACCCGGTGTAGGGATGCAAGTCGGGAACAACGCCCATCCTATGCTGTAGAATTGATGGTAGAACGCTATTTGGGTAATCTATCTAATCAATATAATAAGCCACCAACAATATTAATATACTCAATCACAGATCTAAGATAGAAAATAACATGAATATGATAAGGAATAGAATAGTCAAAATACAACTCATTAGTCAAATAAAAACATCGACAAGTCAGAGAAAATACTAAATAGAGAGCTGGAGACAAATCCAGTACAAAAGAACAACTAAGATACTATAAGTCCCGGGTCGTCTGTCTCAGTTGGGATGAATCCCTCCTGAGCCAGGGTCTATGACTCTAAGCCCACAATATCCTGAGGCCCGTAATAAGTAGGGTACCACTCCTCAGTGTCATCTGGAAAAAATATATCCAGTCAGTAAAGGAGCAGAGTACGTCTCTAACAGCAGTTCTAATCAATGATATAAACTATGTAACAGTAAATAAATGTGAATATACAAGATGCAATAATAGATACAAGATATATACAATAAAGGAAATAATGGAAATAAATACAAGAATAAACAATATGGCAATAAACAAGAATACTAAATGACTAAGTGAGTGAGTACCAGCTTTAACATGTGATCGGCTTGGGAACTTTATACAAGATTTATGGCACGGCTAATCATACGTTCAGTGTATGACTAACACGATTCAATGAACAAGACTTGATACAAGGAGGGTATGATCACATATCTATACTATATACTCCCCAACCCCGACTAGAATAGTAGATCCAACCATAGTATGCTATGGCACGGGATTCTCTAGTAAGGTAGCAAGTCTCCCCGAGAATTTGTGTCTGTACATATATAAGAAGAACAATGAAATAAGGCTTACATAAGATACACCATATATATCAAGGAATAACATCTCATGAAGAGATTCGGATATACCAATCCATGTAACCATCGTGTCAAGAAACTAAGTATATCTACACTAGATACAATAAACATCGAGGATATTATAAATAAGAAACTATCAGAGAATATACTCGCTTGAAACCTGGTGCACAATATCACAAATGTCAGGTACGGTACCTCTGTAAACCCCCTCACCCAAAATAGGTATTTTGTGTGTATTTTATATTATTATATTTGTTATAGATGTTGAATTTCTTTAGAGTATTCTCTTAGTTAATTAGAAAATAAATTTTTTGATATATTTACTTATATAAATATTTATTTAGAATTATTTTTGGTTATTTTAAATTTTGGAGATTTTTTAGAATTTTTGTTAATTAAAACTTAGGAAACATAAATTTTTAGGACTTTCATGATTTACTATGAGATCATACTTAAATGTTGTTACTATCAAACATTTATTTTAGAGTTAAAATATTTAAATATATTTTTCTATAATTTACTTAGAATTTTAAGAAATTATTGGATTTTTAGAATTATTTAGGATTTATTTGGATATATATAGTATTAATATTAGATAGATGCTAATTTAGTGTTAATAGATATTAATAAGATTATATATAGATTATTTGCATTATCTTTAATTCTATTTAAGATTATAAATTATTGAGATGAACTCAAACTCTATTTTAAATTAATTTAAATCCTGAGCCTACTAGGAAAATAACTTCATGCATATCCTATCCTTATTTAAACTGATCCTAATCATATCCAAATTAGCCAATCCTAGTCTTATTCAATTAAACAATCTTCACCATTATAAAAACCTTTTAGACTTATGGAATAAACTCATCTTTCTTATTTTTCATCCCCAAACTCCTCTCTTTTTTGCCCAAAAACAGTCAAAATTCGTCATAAATTCAGCCTCATTTTCTAGTAGTTATGACGACTTAAAAAGGCGATATCTCCTAGCTCCGGACTCCAAACGCGCTCCAAATTTTTTTGTTAAAATCATATCAAGGTTAGTTTTCTGAATAAATAAATTATTTTAATAATTTCAGAACCTATTTTTCTAGAAAATTTTAAAAGTGCCAGTTGTCTGAAATTAGTTAAATTTTGATATTTTTGAGATTTTGGGAGATCCCAAACTCGGAATTATGAACAGTTTAAAGTTTCGGAAAGCTGACATGATGAAATTCCAGAAAAGTATTTTTCCAAAATTTAAAATATAATTTTATTCTACTTAAAATTTGTGCAACGTAGACGTAAATAGAAAACTACCAAAAACTATCATCTGTGCGCCCTTGTGGACAACTCTTTACCGACTTGTGATTTTATGAAACCGCCGATTATGGTGTTCATGTAGTATTGAAATCTATAGGATTCTACATCAAATCCAAGATTTGAGTTGGTTGACTTTTTGGTCAACGGATTGCTTCGATTTGCGTGCCATAAATCTGTAAAGTTGACTTTCTTTGGACCAAAATTAGGGTTTAACAATAAAATCAGATTATAAAAAGAATAAAACACTATATTTGGCTATTTTTTCATAATTAAAAATTAATTAAAATGGAGGAACCTATAACCCACTTTTGTAACCTAACTTGTTTAATTTATGTGACGGGTAGATCGGACGACGCCTTGAATTTTGACTTCATCCTTTTTCAGAGCAGGCAAGTATAACTTGCCATTGTACTATTATTTATATTCCATATGTTGCATACATCTTCATATATTTTAATTGTTATATAAAATACGTGCGATAGTGTCGTCGCGATATATTTTTATTTATGTATTTGCATTGACCTTATTTATGAGACTACCCCATTATCATGTAGCATCATTAGGTTCATTGGCCGTGACACAGTTGTTACACGAGTGTGAGTCTCATATAGATTATGGACCGCGTGACAAGTCTGGCCTCATGTACGTATGGGCCGTGCGTTAGGGATAACTACTAATAGAAACTTTGCATGCTAGTAGACTTGGCAGTTATTAGAGGTTTATCGTGTCATGGACATGACATGCTTAGAGCATGGGGTGGGGAGAACAACAAGTACCATATTTGAGCTCCTTTGTACTTTTTCTGTACGTCCGGATTCTCCGCCGGAGATACGGGTGGTGATAACCCTTATATATTATGTACATTGGCGGGCCTCCATCGTTCAAAAGACGACATGCCTTTGAGGCCCCTTGATCTCCAAAAGAGAACCATGCCAAATCCCAGTTTTCAGCCAGATAGCTCACTAGTGGAGAAAGTTGTTCTTAATTGCATTCACTTAGACGGTTAGGCGACCGTTGAATATTTATTTCAGTACTTTATTGGCATGTGTTTAAGTATCTTGTTATGTCCCTCTGAGGACCTGGTCCCCTGCCAGGTGTATCTGTTCTTGAGTATTCGCAAGAGCGTAGATTCGGATGGTTACGTATGTTTTGAGGATGACTTCTCTTCGAGCCGTGATTGCTAGCTGGTATACTTATATTATGTTTGATTGTGTTGTACTTATATTGTATTTGCTCTTATATTAGAGTTGGTAGTGGATTTGTTTCCATCCAACTATCATCCTTAGATACTTCTTATTGAGAGCTAGTTTCATAGATGTTGGTTATTTAATTATATTTGATTTTCGTGGATGAGATTTAGATTATACCTTGTGACTTGTGACGTATGTTTTATACCACTTGCGGATTTAATATTCATATTACAGCGTACGTGTGGATTTGGTTTCCATATATTGGAGTTGCCATATCCATACGGCTGGCATACTTACGTGTCCTAGTCCTACGTATTTTTGGGACTGGGGCGTGACAACCTCGAAGACTTGGATATAGAATAGAACATCAATACAAGGTTTTAAAATAAAATTAAGTTAAACTAGTCAACTTCTAGGTCATAAAGCCATTTCTAAGTCAAAAAGTCAAACAAGGTCAACTCTAAGTCAAACCGATCAAACATGGTTAAACTACCTATTTCTAGGTTGCATGAGTCTATCTCTATGATATTGGGTCCATACACTAAGAATCTAGGCCACACTAACTAACCTTAGGATACTAAGATACCGTATCGCAAGATACACAAATAAGAGGGATAAAATAATCATATATCATATATAATCAATATTAATATACTAATCCTAATTACCAATGCTAAGTAGATACCTTGGCTTTGATCCAATCTCGATATCGCACCACTAGACACCCATTTTGATACCCAAACCCAATACCTTGAGTATCAGCCAAGACCTTTGCATTTACTTTGGTATCTCAAGGTAATGTCAAATCCTTATTTATAGCTAACACCCAATATCAAACATATGCTAATCAACTAACTACTAAAATATAACATACTACAACATAGATACTAACCTACAATACAATACATATAAGATACATATAGTTAACAATCTAACTAATACCTATCATACATATAGATACTTACCAATAACTCACATACATAGGTATATATATATATAGTTACTAACTATTACATATATCTAACTAACTATTATACTAACAATGTATATACTACTAACCAATAACTCACTGAAAATACTACTAAGCAACCACTAACCCAACTAGCTAACTCACACCTTGCTAGCCCCCTCCTGATACACGTTGTTGATGCTCTTTGGCTTACACCTGCTGCTGTCGTCGATGTTTGTTGTCACTGTTGATATTCGTTATTGTTGTTTGCTGCTGCTGTCGCTGTTGCTGTTGCTGATTGCTGTCACTGTTTGCTGTTGTTGTTTGATGCTGCTGTCATTGTTGCCATCGCTGATTGCTGTCATTGTTTGCTGCTGGTTGTTGCTGTTTGTTGCTACTGCCGCTATTTTCTGTCGTTGTTGCTGATTTCTGTCCGAGCTCCCCCTTATCACACACATAACCTCAAACACCTATATATATATATATATATATGTAACCACTTACACACGTAACACCTATGTACATATATATACTAATATATATATATCAAAATATATATATAACCACTCCTCTGAACTATACATATACGTATATATATATATATATATATATATATATATATATATAGCATCACACACACAAATACATATATACATCATACATGTATACGTATAACATAACTATTCAAATAACTATATATATAGAAGTATATCTATATATATATAAGCATATATGCATATAGATAATTAATACACTAATATATCCACATCTACATACATATATCCATACATATATACATAGCTATCTATATACATATACATAATAATATATACATATACATATGAATACATATGTTACAATTAGCTAAGAATAATAGAAATTGGATCTAAAAATGTAACACAACAAACACGTAGAGTGCATCGAACCCGTATCACACTAGATATATAATATACTTGCGATACGAGTCCACTACACAAGCAAACGTGCCCCGAAGGACATGAGCAAGTCTAAATTACTATTTATGAATAATACGAAGAATAAAATATATATCTATGTGTCCGGGTCAAAAAGTGTCATGCACAAAGCCCCGTGTTGGAGGAAAAACCCCCAAATTAATACGTATCACCAAATTATTGGGATACGACCTACATGTATCCAATTATGGGCATAACACTAGCCCCAAACAAACAAACATATGTCAATTTGGTCTATATGACCAATTGACTAACACAACAAGTGTCAATCTCAGAATTCTCCCAAAATTGACACAAAAAGTACCAAAACTTTCTCCATAGGCCGCCTATGAACTTAATTCCAATTCCAATGGTAGCCTATGCATATGGGGTAGTTTTTTATGGTTAAATCTCGAATTTAGAACCTAATTAAAGGAGAAAAACTGAATTGTACCTATTGAGAGATGGATACCAAATATAACCTCCAAATTTGATTGGCCTCCAACTTGTAGATCATTGCTCCTCTTTGTAGATCCTTGCTTTCTCCTTCCAGATCCTTGCTCTACGAGTCTCCAATGGTGATTTAGGAAGGAATTAGAAAAAAATTTAGTAGAAAAATGATGTGGTAATGAAGAAATTTGGTTGAGGGAAATTCTAGATCTAGATTTGAAATGAAAAGAGGAGAAAAAACTTTCCCCATCTTTTAATATAGGCCGCCCCCTAGCCCCCTCCCCAAGTCACTATGTAATATTCATTATACCCGTTGGGGCCTCTCATGAAAAAATAATTAAGGAGGAAAGGTTCTAGTATAATGGTTTAATTAAATTAATCATCCTCCTAATGAATGGTTTCTAACTAATAATAAATGTTGGTCCATGAGTCTAAACTAAACTAGTTTGGTCCCCTAACACAAGTCCAAAAAAATAATCTAACATCTAATAATAATTAAATAACATAATAAATAATTATTCAACATGCACAATATTTAATTAATTATGAAATGACCAAAATACCCTTTCCTAGAAAATATGGTAGTGACAAGTCTACCCCCCTAAAATAATTTTGTCCTCGAAATTCAAAAACAAAAACTATCCCCAGAAAATAACAGAACAGAACAGAAAGAATAGAACATAACTAGTAAAGAACATACCTCAAGGCACAAACAAATATGGGTAACGCTCTCGCATTTCATTCCCTCTCTCCCAGGTAGACTCCCCGGAGAGTGATGCCTCCATGCGACGGATACCAAGGTAATAGTCTGGTTCCTCAGAACCTTCTCTCTCTAATCCAAAATCTCAACTGGATGCTCTGGATAGCTAAGAGTAGGGCCTACCTCTATCACCGAGTGATCCAACATGTGACTCGGATCTGCCACGTAGCGTCTTAACTACGAGACGTGAAACACATTGTGCACTTCCTCTAATGCATGTGGCAAGTCTAGTCTATAAGCAACTGTACCGACCCTCTTTAGAATAGTGAAAGGTATGATGAATCGTGGACTAAGCTTCCCGCTTCCACCAAATCGAATCGTGCCTGGTGTCGGAGAAATCCTCAGAAACACCAAACCACCAACATAGAAAAAAACACAACCTTAAGAACATAATCTACAAACAACCAATATCAAGCACAAAACAAAATTCTAAACTATACCTCAAACTCCAAAGGTCTCCAGTGGCAATCGGCCCAAGGTCGCTGTCTATCCTGTGCCACTCGAAGTCTGTCTCTGATCAGTTAACCTTCTCCGCTGCATCCATAACCATCTCTAGCCCCAGCAAAACTCTCTTTCCAACATCGTCCCATGATAAGGGAGTACGATATCTCCAACCGTACAGAGCCTCAAATGGTGACATCTCTATACTAGCCTTGTAGTTATTGTTGTAAGCAAACTCTACCGAATGGAGATGGTCCTCCCAAGAACTCCAAAATTCTAGTACACAAGTGCGCAACATATCTTCGAGAGTCTAAATAGTCCTCTCTGACAGTCCATCTGTCTGGGGATAATTTGCAGTACTGAATTTGAGCTGGGTGCCCAAACTCGCTTGCAAACTCCTCCAGAAATAAAAAGTAAAACGACTATCCCGATCCGAGACTATGCTGACGGTAACTCCATGTATCTTGATAATCTGCCTCACATACATCTCTGCCAGCTTCTCCGTAGACAAACACACCTTGAAAGGCAAAAATTGGGCCAACTTGGTCAACTTGTCAACGATGACCCAAATTGCATAATTTTTTCTTGGAGATCGTGAAATTTCGGACACAAAATCTATAGTAATGTGCTCCCACTTCCACTCTAGGATGGGTAATGACTGAAGTAAACCTCCTTGCCTCTGCTTCTCGGCTTTCACCTGTTGGCACACTAAGCATCTGGATACAAATGGGATACAAACTATGCCACTTTCCTCTTCATGCCATACCACCATACACTCTTTCGCATATCCCGATATATCTTGTTAGTACCTGGATGTATGGAATACTGAGAGCGTTGCGCTTCCTGCAATACCTCCTCACGCAGATCCCCACTAGGCACACACAATCTCCATGCCACAAAGAACCATCCTCAGCAATGGTGAAATCATCCTCCAATCCTGCTCTCACCAGAACTCTGATGCTCCTCAGAGATACATCCTCATACTGGGCTGCCTTGATCCTGTCCATCAACTATGAGTGTATCTTCAATCCTCATATCTACATAGCCAAACAAGGAACTATCACCTCAATGCCCAAGCTCTCCAAGTCCTCCAAAAAATATCAATCCTGTGTCAATAATATAGCTAACGGATATGTTGATAGATGTTAAAGGTTGTTATGTCTTGAAAAGGAAGATAGATCAGTTGATAGATGCTAAAGCTATCACCCTTCACAACGAAGAGAAGATAATCACTACCAAAATGGTATCTCTTTAATTTAGCGACTTTCCGGCATAAGAACTCTCGAACGACGTCGTCCCAATACCTCGAGCTATGATGGAAGTAGAAAATCATCCGCCGACTAGAAGTCAAACAAAGCAATTGGTGCCTCTTACCACAGATCAAGGCAAGATTATGTGGATTCATCCCGACCTGCTGTCAGATTAAGGTAGGGAGCAGTATCTTCAAATCCAAAATATAAGAATAGTAAGAAGTATAAATCATGCAATATGATTTCTTCGGATCCTCATTCTGATGGAGATCAGGACCAACATCAGGAAGAGGTATCTCTCGAGATCATATTTTAAAATCTGAACATTACCCCACCAAGCTCTACTCGCAAGCTTCGTTTGACTCACCGACAATGGTCCATGATTGGCAATGTTTCGCTATATAAGGCGCAACAAATCTTTAGTTCTTTTGAAGGTGTTCTTACCCAAATTCTTCTTCCTTCTTCTATGACCATTAGAGCATCAACCTCGACTCTGGTGCTTGAGGAGGATCGCCCCCAATTTTATCGATACAACCAACAATATGTATGCTTGATACATATTTGTATAATTTCCAAAAAGATGAAGGTTTGACCTTTGGTAAGAGATGACGTATTCCTCTACAACTCCGAGGACAGTCCAATAAATCCCCTAGTGGATTGGGCTACCACGAGACCAACCAATTGACTCGCTCCAAGAAGGGCCATAATAAAAGGAAACTCAAGTCCTAAAATTTCAAAATCAGAAGAAAAGACGCATTCTCATTACTTTGACTCATCATTGTGGGATTCTGACTAAAGCTTGGGTGACGTATTCATACAAGCTTTTTTCTGTAAATATGGTGTCAACTTCCCCATATGAGGAAGACGTTAAGCTATTAGAACCATTCTAAAATGATCCATGGGAATAACAAATGGATATTCAATAGGAGCTTCAATTTGAGCAACGTGAACCACCTATAGAGAATAAAATAGTCCAAATTGATGTAGGAGATAAATCTTACCCAAGACCAATCTTCATTAGCAAGAGTCTTCCTGAATAAGATTAACATGCTTTACTCCAGTCAATAAAGAAGTATATCGATGTCTTCGCCTGGAGTTATGAGATATGTTTTGCTTAGATCCTTAAATAGCCACACGCAGGCTCAATATTTTTTCAAATGCTAAACCGTTAAAATAGAAAAAATGACGGATCCATCCTAATATGATAGATGCAACTAAAGCAGAAGTCAAGAAACTCATAGCATGTGACTTCATTCGAGAAGAGCAACATCCAGACTGGGTAGCCAATATTGTTCCAGTCATGAAAAAATAGAAAAGTCTGGGTCTGCATAGATTATCAAGATCTGAACTCACCCTCTCTATAAGATAAATTTTCTCTTCCTATCATAGATGTCATGATTGATAATGCATGTGGCTTTGAACGTATATCCTTCATGGATGGATTCTTAGGATACAATCAGATCAAGATGTCGCCTAATGACAAAAAGCATACCTCTTTTCGTACACCATTAGGAGTTTACTATTATATAGTCATGCCCTTCGGCTTGACGAATGCGGGTGTAACATATCAACGAGCCATGAGTACAATTTTCTAAAAATATTTATAAAAAATAGTAGAATGCTATGTGGATGACATCGCTATCAAGAGTCGCTATAAAGATGTTAACCTTCAAGATTTGAAGACAATGTTCGAATTAATGCGACACCATCAGTTGAAGATGAATTCAACTAAATTCTTTTTGGGAGTCTACAGTGGCAAGTTCCTTAGATTTGTTATAACTTCCAAAGATATTCATATTAACCCCGTTAAAATCAAGGTTATCCTCGAAATGCAGCCTTCGTGTAATCTCTAAGAACTTCGTAGTCTGCAAGGTAGTTTGGCATACATTAGGAGGTTCATCTCCAATATCTCGGGACGATGTCGATCCCTCACTCAATTAATGAAGAAAGGTGTATCATTTGTTTGGAATAAAGTATGTCAACAAGCATTCGATGACACCAAATGATATTTAAAAAAATTGTCAGTTCTGGTGTCTCTGATCGTAGAAAAACCCTTTTTGTTGTATGTTCAAGCAATGGATCACTTCCTAGGAGCCCTTCTTGCAAAAAAGAGTGACGAAGGCCATGAACAGGCAATCTATTATCTTAGTCGCATGATGGTCGGTGTTGAACATCGATACAATCTGGGGGAAAAAGAATGCCTAGCGTTGATATTTGCTATTCAGAAGACACGATATTATGTGTCAGATCAAACCATTCATATCATATCTAAGGTAAATTCCCTCCGGATATTGATGACCAAGCCGAGAACACTCAGTTCTCGATTGGCTACATGGGCAATGCTGCTATCACCTTATGATATGGTATATGTCCTATAAAAAATATTAAAGGGTCAAGCGCTAGCTGATTTTCTGTCACCTCATCTTGTACCGAAAACCTCCAAACTATACGATAACATCCCAAATGAAGTCTTAGAATCTAATATGGCAATGGGAGATGACACCTGGTAAATATTCTTTGACGGCTGATCAAGAATATGACCCAAAGGCAACATAGTAGCTGGAGTTGGCATAGTCCTAGTATCTCCTGACAAACTATTCATTCATCGAGCATATTCTCTCCGTGAACCGTATTCCAATAATATAGCAGAGTACAATACTCTACTCATCGGTTTTCAATTAGCAAAAGAATTGAACATAAAATATCTTAAAGCCTATAGAGATTGTAAACTGATAGTCAATCGGATTAGGGCAGAGTATGAGGTTCGACATGAAGACCTCATCCCTTATCGTAAAGCAAAAATCAAACTGGCTTTCACTTTAAAAGGATTATTCATCGAGCATGTGCCACATTTACAGAATATGAAAGCTGATGCTTTAGCCAGCCTAGCAGCATTATTGGCTTTTTCCCTAAAGAAATGATACTCAATTATGATAACAGAATGAGAGTTATTCTGTACAAAAAATAACTTGCACGTTGAACAGAGTTATGTTATAACTTCAACTTTCATGGATCAATATTGAAGAAACCCTTTTATAGACTATGCTGCTTATAGGATTCTTCCAGAAGATCTGAAAGAAGCTACTTCCATTAAAAGATGCTCACTCTGATTAAATTATAATGCCTCGTCCAAAGTATTATATCGTCTTTCTTATGATGGATTGCTGCTACATTGTCTTTCTAAACCTGAAGCGAGATAATCACTCCGTGAGGCTCATGATGGCATCTGTAGAGCACATCAGCTTTCAAGACCGCCTCATGATAATAGGTTATTATTGGCCCACCATGGTGGTAGATGACGTAGACTACGCCCGTAAATACAGATCATGCAAATTTCTACTAATTTTATCTACCAACCAACAGAGTTCTTACACCCTACAACCGCCTCCAGGCCTTTTGAAGCTTAGGAAATGGATATTATTGGTCCAATTAGCCCTCATCCATATAGAGGATACCTGTTTATACTTGTAATAATCGATTATTTCTCCAAATAGGCAAAAATAGTCCCACTTATCGAAGTTAAAACGTCTAATGTAATTAACTTCATCAAAAACTATATTATCTATTATTTCGGTGTTCCCCAAAGGATAATACATGACAACGGGCCATAATTTAATAGTCAACCATTCTAACGGTTCTGTGATAAGAATCAATTCTAGAGTGTAGCATCTACGGCCTACAATCTAGCTACCAATGGCTTAGCAGAAGCCTTCAATAAGACCATAATCAAACTACTTAAAAAGTTTGTCTCATCCAATAAACACGATTGGAATGAGAAACTCGGAGAACATTTATGGGCCTATCGTACGACATTTTAAACTCCAACTGGTTGTACACCATTCTCTCTAGTCTATAGATGTGAAGCAACCTTCCACTCAAAATCCAGATACCTTCTCTCATAATAGCTATATTGCTAATGACCTAACAATAGAGAATAATGATCGATTACGCCTGCAATAATTTGAAGCATTGGATAAAAAGCACCTACACATTCAACAGCGCATTGAACTATACCAAGCACGTATTTCAAGGGATTTTAATCGAAAGGTCAAGGAAAGAATATTCCAGGTCAGTGAATTGGTCCTTTCAGTAAGGAGACATATGATCATAAACCATAAGAGCAAAGAAAAATTCCAGGATAAATGGGAAGGTCCTTATGTGGTAGAGATAGTATGGAGCCTACAGGCTTGCTAAGCCGAATGGATATTTGATAATGATGCCTATCAACGACAAATTTCTTATGAAGTATTATTTCTAAGCATGATATATTCTTCTCTACCTCCAGCAGATTAAAACAAGATGTGCAGCAGATACATTTTGTTTAATCCCCAACAACTTATAGCCTATACGGCCTCTCAAACTATTACTTATATTTATTTTTGAATAAGACATGGGTAATGGGTCCTCAAAGTTCCCCAGCGGGATAATACTCAGATCCAACGGAATACTCTCGTTGAGATCATCTAAAACATTTTCTCTAACAAAAATGTTCCATTCTTAAAGCCTAGTTGTTTTAAGGATATCCTATTCCTGGTTCCTAGTTGGGTTTGGAATAATCTGACATGTTTAGTCACTGGTCAATAAGTGTAATTTGATTCATGTCTATATTACCTCTGAATCATATTTTATTTAATATCCCCTAAAGAGAAGATAATAGTTCGCCCTTAAACTACTCTTTCTTCTATTCCCCGGCGGAGTAAACTAGTGACATATCACGTCCACATTACCTCTGATAGTATTGCACCCTATAAATTTTATTATTTGTACTCAGCACGAGGATGCCTCGAGTGATACATTTACCAAATTCTCTTACAAAATTATCCATTCATGTTCATAATACCTCTGAGCAGATATATATTCAAAGGATCTCGATTTAAAAGTAACACTAAGGTGAAACAAAATTTTTTATTGATAGAAAATAAGAAAAGGACAATGTTGGTCCGAGGATTCCCATGTGTGCACATTTTTTTGAATGACAAAAAATGTTGCATAGTATGCATGACCAGAAAAGTTGCAAGAATGCGCGCGACAAATCACACAATACGCATAAAATCCAGTTTTCTCTTAAAAACACATTTATGAGTGTATCAGTGGAAGGGAAAGTCAACATATTCAGTCTTTTCTAGCGCACTTATCTCTAAAAAAGTCTTTTGCATCTCCTCAAAGACCACGTTAAAACAAAAAAAAGAAGCCAAATATACGTGCAAGTCAGCCACGTCAGCAAATTCATTAGGATTATGTCCAAAGGGCACGCACAAAATAACTCAACAACTTTTATGCTTTTAATTCAAAGGAATTTTGAATTCATCTGAATGAATTCAAAAACTTTGAAGTGGGTCATGTAAAAGCATAAAAAGTGCATCTCAGATCGATGGCATAATTTTTCTTTAAAGAAATCCAACAAGTAGAAGAATGATGCACTTTCTACTTGTTCCAGAAGAAAGATGCGTATTTTCTTACTTTGGCGCACTTTTCATTAATTTTAGAGGATGGCACACTATTCAAAGAGTAAAAAAGTGGCACACTTTCTTAATATTACGAAAGATAGCACAAAATAATCTTCTCCCTCAATATTTAATGCAACAGACTGACAGCTGACAGAGGGAGAAACTGAAGAGTCAGAGGTCATCATTACAGCGAAGCTACGGCACGCAGGCCCAGGTTGTCGTTAAGAGACCAATATTAGTTCCATTTTGCTCAAAAGTGTATCGCAGTGCCAATCTTTTCAAAAGTGCACCGCAACGCCAACTCCCTAAAAAGTGCGTCGCAGTGCCGTTTTCTTTAAAAGTTTACCGTAGTGCCAATCTCTCCAAAAGTGCGCCGTAGTGCCTATACTTTAAAAGTGCGCCGCAGTGCCAATATCTTCAAAAGTGTGCCGCAGTGTCCTTCTCTTCAAAAGTGTGCTGCAGTGTCAATCTCTTCAAAAGTGCACTGTAGTGCCATTCTCTTCAAAAGTGCGCCGTAGTGCCAATCTTAGTAAAAATTTGACAGTCTCTAGACGACTTCTAAAGTGCGCATATTATCCTAATCGACAGTGAGCAGTTACGAATGTGTGTCTTACATGTCGTACTTCATGAGAAAGGTGTACAAATAACTGTCCTCCATGACCTACATTTTTCTCGTATAGGAAGCTACGTGTCAAGCAGACAACAAGTTGTGCACCCACTCATGCAGAATGTAGAGTGTTAATCCACCAAAAGTTTACATATAATAGTAAAATAGTGTTGATTGTCCATAGTGCACGCACACTCTAGTAAACGCTCTAAAACTCTATAAAAGGGAGAATACACGCAGAGATTGAGAGAAATAGGCTAGAATTCTCAAGTCTTTGAAATTCAAGAGCAGAGTGAGAGAAATAGAAGCTTCTCGTCTCGTTGTTCCAGAACTTTTTTATTGTTCAACTCTCTAAGTTGTTCGCAGCAATCTTCAAGTCTTTAAAATTAAATAGCAGAGTGAGAGAAATAGAAGCTTCTGTGCCATTATGCCAGAGCTTTCTTATTGTTCAATTCTCTAATTTTTTTGCAGCATTCCCTGTATTTCTTCGTCTTCGTATGCAGTTCTCTGTCGTCGTATGCATTTCTTCATCGTCGAGTGGTCCAAGGAGTAAATTGATTGTCCGCAGATCATATCTCTACAACTATACTTTTCCAGAATCAATTGTACTTAGATTCCTGTTTAGGGTCTTTTTTACTTTTCTTTCTTCACAGTTTGTAACACAAAATTTTCGTATAAACTTTTTCTCATAAATAATATTATGACTCTACTGGGGAATTGTACTTCCTTTGATGCGAAGGCGATAGCTCAACTTGATATTATTTCGGTCGGCTCGACGTAGAAGACCTTGGTCGTGAAATTCGACCAACAGACATATAAAGAAATGCTCCATTCTGGGGGTAGTATTCACCCCTTATCTGAACTCAAGTCGAGGAAAACTCATAAAGTATGGGTTCTTAAATCTCGTCATGCATATCCCAACGTTGCCACCAATAAGGGAAAGAGCATTCTGATTGACGAGAGTTCCCCTGTCAATTCTGTTCATATCAATGACTTGGTAGACAATTTTCTTGCTTTAAAAAAGGGATACAATTCGCACAATTTACACAATTCTAAGCAAAGGCTGATCCACACCCAAGCTTCTGAATCCCTTGGATTAAACAAGGGAGACAATTCGCACAACTCGTGCAATTACTAGCAAAGGGTCATCCGTACCGAGCTTCTCAGCCCACGCATATTTGCTGTAATTTAGGAGGCAAGCAAGGCATGGACACCGCTGTCCATACCAACCAGCGTACAAATAAAGTATTGGTCAGGAAGAATTATTCTCCTAATATGTTGATTACAAGAAAAATGGAGCAAAAATTATGTGCCACTCGTGCGCCAGGTCAAGACCTCCGTGTAAAATTAAATACGTGTAGGCAAACTGCGCCAACTTTGTCTGCATTACAGAATATGCGCCAAACATGAGCAATCTCTAACCAATATGTTGATTGTATATGTGTGCATAAGAGAACTGTTAGAGATAACTTACTCTCCTCCCTGAAGAGCAAAAACTCTAGATATGATGAATCACTTGCCAAACAAGCCAATACATCATTATATACACAACAAACCAGAAATGTGCACAAAAGATTTAATATTTCTCATATAAAGAGGCAGAGTCTGCCCTCTTCCTCCTCTTCCCTTCCCATGTTTGATTCATGTGAGCTTATTGTACAAAAATGTAAAAAGATATGTCCTTCTGATATTATAACGGTGTTTTCTAATGAATATTGTTGCAATTACTATAGAGTTATAATCGAATATTGTTGTGCATCAGCAAAATGGTATATGTTCGACCGATTGACTTATACTATGTCTCCTAATCCTTAACATACAAAGCAAGTTGACAACCAAGAGCATGATGACAAAACACTCTCTGCTTCAACATATATAGCTTCACATCTTTTCTGTGGTAAGAGAAAGTCAAGACAATATTCTTCAAGAACCCCCAACCAGATAAACTTTGACCAACTCGTCGACTCCTTTGAAGGAGTATACCAAAATACTCGTTCTCGAAGACTGGAGCTGGTTCGTCACGAGAATCCCCATTCCTCATAATCCGAGGCTGGGGTAGAAATCTCCTTGATTCTGAAACTGACAGTGTAGACTCTAACTACACGGATCTTTCTACCAATCCCTCTACCGTATGTAGGGATGATAGCGTTTATGCCATCGATGAAGAACAAGAAGCTTCTCTATCAGAAGCCACCGAACATCGCCTCACCTTATTAGAGGCCGCTCTCAAGGACATGCATACCATGATGCAAAATATACATTAAATAATGACAGTCTAATTTTCTGCTACCCCAGCAACAATCCAAGTTGTTTCATTCATACCTGCACAACCAACTCCTGGAACAATACCTCTGCAGGATAACACAAATCAAGACGTGGTCATAAACTAAGAGTCAGTATAGCACCAACTCTTAATCCTCTCAATATTGGGGGTGGATCTCTACCGGTGATAATTCTTGTTCAACCAGGATCCTATCAGTCAGTCGCACCACTCTGACCAGAAGAACCTCTCAAAGCTATCCGAGAGTCGTGTGCACACATCTATGTTTTAAAGAACAAAGACCAACTCTGCAAGCTAGGATTGAAACAACATTATCCTCCATATTGGGATAATATTTCATTTTCTCCTAAATACAAACCCCAATCGATAGTCGTGTTTGAAGGCAGGACATCATCGAGCCAATGTATCAATTACTTTAATATGATGACGGTTCATCTGCAGAAAGATGATGCTCACCATACCAGATTATTCATGGGATGCTTTGTCGGCATAGCCTACGATGGGTATCGCAGTTTACCTGATAATTGCATATCCTCGTTTAATGAAATAAAGTATATTCTCTCACTATTCTACGAGGGGCATGGATATGACAATATCTTCAGTCATCGATATCAAACATAAGGAGAAGAAATTCGTTCATGAATTTGTTGAGCGTTTCAGGCAGTCAACTTTCAAGTTACCCCTGGCATTCTAGACTCCGCATTCATTGATACATGCAAAAAGAACCTACTACCTATAGTAGGGCTTGTAACTACCATTTTTCACCATAGGATTATTTTGATAATTTTGTATGTTGTTAAAATTTGTATGTATTATTTATATTATTGATTGTCTAAAATTATATTATTGTTAGTTAGTGGCTAGCCAATTAGAATTTGTAAGTGTTAGTTAGTGCTAATTATTGTTAGTCATTACTTTAATAATTAGAATTAATTAAGTTTAGTTGTTATGAAGAAAATATTCTACTTAGTAGTAAAGATTCCTTCCTTTAGTTAATTAGATTCTATTAATGACAAATAAAGAGGGCAAATTTGATATTTTGGTATGACCAAACATTACTATAAGAGATAAGTTCAATTTAGGGCACATCCATTCATTTTACTTCATTCATTAGTCTCATTTTTTTTAAAGCTTCTTTTTCCCCAAGCAAACCCAATTCTCATTCAATTATACTCACTCTACTTCCAATTCCACTCATTCTCACCCTCACGAAGGCGTAGAGCATTGGAGAGAACAAAAAGATCCATAGGAGTGGAGCTTACTAGGAGTTCTATCCGACTTATCCCTTTCATGCCCAAATTCGGAATTCTCTAAAGAGACTACCAAAACACTAAGTATTTCTCTCAATTTTATCAAATTTATGGTTAGGGACACCCTTGGTCATGTAGAAATCTTTCTATATTTAGATTTGACTTTCCAATGGTAGATCTAGACACTATGAGCCCTCAATTTGGTAGATCTAAGTTGGTGTCATAATTTTGGGGCTAAATTTGGATAAAATTCCAATTGTGTCCATTCAGTGTGTGTATTATATCCTAATGAGGACTATTGATATTTATTTGATAGTGTGAAGGTGTTCTTACGTCCAAAATTGGAATATAGAGTCTATATCATGATACGCCACGATACATATAGATAGATTTGGTAAATTGGATGTATGCATGTGTTCTTTTGTCTAAAATAATCCAAATTTGTTATAGTATTCAGTCTTATTTTTAGTAGCCAGAGCAAATTAGAAATGTCATAACTCCTAACTCAGGAGTCCAATTAATCTTTTGATTTTTTTAAAGAACCGTATCTAAGTTAGCATTCCAAATATGTAATTTAATAGGCCAAATTTATTCTAAAACTTTCTGTAAAACTCTTTCATTATCAGGTGTCCAAAATACGAATGTGTTTCGATGTTTTTATGATCCTGGGAGCTTCCGGACACAAAAATGCGATCGGTTTGAAGTTTTGGAAAGCTAATACAAAGGGCTATGCCATAATTTAACCCTAGAATTTATTTAATAGGGATAATAGGTACAGTATTTGTTACCTCCATATTTCATATTAGGGGTATTTTCGCCTTTTCATAATTAATGTGTAAATGATTGCATGATAATTAATTATATTTAAATTGCTGTGATTTTATTTGATTGTTGTACTTTACCGTTGCTTCGATAATTAGAGCACTACACTAGCCATTGCCTTCCAACAGATTTCACACATTTGTCCTAAACGTGCCAGACTTTCATTCTGATCCTTATGTGACTCATAACTATATCTTGTTGTGCTTCATTTTAGTCGCACAACATTTGTCGCAACAGATTGAATTTAATTCTATATAAATCAAACCTTGTATCATTGTGCGTTCCAATCGAAATTAGAGACACAATCTTGACCCTTTTTGTGCAACCTAAATTAGGGTAATATTCTATTCTGAGTCTACTTTATTCGTGTCACTTGTGTTCCACTTAATTTCAGTCCCTTGTACTTCTAATTAATTTTAGAACACCATATTGCATTTAGTTTAATTAAAATTAAATCATAAACCTTACATTGTGCAATTTTCTAATTGTTGGGTACTTTGTGCAAAAGTGCATTAAGGTATCCACTCCGTTGGACACGATACGTAAATAACTCATTTTTCCTTCATGTGTATTTTTCTATAATTTTTGGGAGTGTACAATGCAACATCAACCTCCTTGAACCATGGCCCTCCAAACCTTGAACCAATGCATCATAGCCATTCATTTTAATTTATTTGAATCATAGCCCTTGAAATACCTACATGAGAAGACCCTTTTCCCAAGGGGTTGACCAAAGTCAAACTTTTCTAGGTCAAACCAACCCCCCTTAATTTATAAACTCCTTTTCTTTACTTTTTCCTTTTCTTTCTATTCCCTAAACCTAATACCAGCCGACCACCTCCTTCCCTATTCATCTCCTTCCTCCCGCCTTCCCACCAGAGCTCGCTGGAGCTTAGCCTTGTCAACCCGCTGCCCAGCACCCCCTCAACCATATGAACCCCACCGCCTCCATCCCGCTTGCAGCAACCCGATGAACCCGCCTGCACCGCTGCACCAGAAGCCAACGCCATCCCGCTGTCCTCGACTTCGTCCATGTCAACGCTGACTCACCGGAGCCTGACGACCCCTTCCTCCCATCGATATCCCTCGACGACTCGATGAACCGCTGTTGAAGACGAGCACTACCGCACGACGCTGTACCGAGCCGCTGTCCATGTCTGCACTCGACCGGAGGGACGACGACCCGCCACACCTGAGCACGCGATGCCTGCTCGACGGAGAAGCCGCAACCGCTGCGACTCGAGACCGCGCCTATCCTCGACCACGTCGTCCCTCCAGACCATTCACCTGAACGCCGTGAACCTCGTCGAGCCATCCTGTCGACCGGACCTACGACACGCCTGACTTAACGCAGAACTCGCCGGAGACACTGCCAACCGCCGGATTCTTCGACACAGCAGCAGTAGGAGTAGCCGAGCACCCCCTTCGCAACGACCTCGACACGCACGTCTCGTCCCATGTATCCAGGTTTGAGTTCCCTCTTGCGTACATGTACACGTATGCGTATACGCATATTTTATCATCGTATTACATACGTATTTAGCCGTGGTGTGTTTAGTATATGATGGTATATTGGTATATAATTGGTATGTACCTATTGACATACGTATTAGTATATGTTTAAATATATATTAGTATATAAATATATATATAGTATAATTCTCAATTCTCAATTAGTATATATATATACGTATATGTATTGTACATGTATCCCTAGTACATGTTTAATATATATATAGGTACATAGTATAAATTCTATTAAGTATGTATATACATATATCTATTATATATGTAATTAATTAGTATTATTGTATATGATAGATAATAATATGTATTATATGTCTATGTACAAGATGGCCCGAGTGTAACCACGGATACCCCGTAGTTACGTTGACCTGTGACCACGTAGCATGATAGAAGACTGCCATATGTACACCGACGTACTGGCAACACCTGTATCATTGATTGTCTGTTACGTACAGCAACTACAGACGTGACACCCCTAGCGTAGTCTCTGAGATCATTATGTTTTGATTTTGTGTGTTAGTGTAATGTCTAATACAATATTGTATTATATAATATTTCTATAGGACTGTTGGATCATTCAGACGATACTTTGGAACCAGGACATTGGTATTGCCAGCTAAGGACCACAGGCGAGTACATTCTCTGACAGTTTCCATTATGTTGATTATCTCTATAATTCCTGTTGTATAGCGTACATGATTCTGACACTATTGTTTACACGAGTTGGCATCATCGAGACCTGTCACGAGGAGTCATGATTTGGAATCTATCGTGCTAGCTGGGGAAAACTGAGAAATATTAGTAGCTTATGTGATCATACCCAACTCTACATGAATCATAGCTCACCCATACCTAACGTCGGTGCAGCCTGACCATTACATACCTCATAGCCTGTTATGTATGATTAGCCTGACTATTGCTTGCATCATAGCTATCCGGATGGTTAGCCTGACCTTACATGAAATATAGCTAGTCATACATAGCAAGCCTGATCTGTCCCAAGCCGATCACATGATATGCTGATGTTTCACACACTTGGTTAGATAATCTTGACATGTATCTCTAGTATATTGATCTAGCATCTCTTCATGTTCTAGTTATTGTTCTATTACTCATTTATATTCTAGTTCATGGTTCTAGTATACACTTGTATTTCTATTTCATTGCTAGATGTACATTGATGATGATGTTCCAGTATTCCTTTATTCCAGCATTCCTTATTTCGAGTATTCATTATGTCCAGTATTTCTTATTGCCAATATTCATATATGTCTTGTATTTCTTTACATTATATTATAGTTTTTGTCAATATATGTGGAACTGCTGTTAGTGCTTGTACTTCATTCCAATCCTGACTAGATATTTTTTTTAGAGGATCTTGAGGATTTCTGTACTACACACTATGGACCGGGTATAGATACAAACTACACATTAGAGATCTTATATGAGACTAATCCTTTAGAGAAGACATTACCTGCAGCTATCTAGGCAGTATTTATCTTATGCACTAAGACTTATTTGAGGTTATTAAGTTTATGTTAGACTTACTCTTAGTTAAGTTGAGACTTGTGAAGACTTTATGTTGGACAGTTAGACTGTGGTTTATCTTTGTTTTGAGACATTGTGTTTGACTATGTCTTTCTTCTTCTCTTATCGTGCCTTATACTTTTATAGTTGTTGTGATTGAGTTTACATTATGAGATATTGTGAGATTGTATATTGTCCTCCTTATAGAGATGGATATCATTGACAGGTATTTAGTTATATAGTATTATTGAGACCTAGACAGCGTTCTACCGTCGATACTGCATCATAGGCTGGACATACCCGCGCACTCGTGCCCCTATACCTGGTGCGGGTCGTTACACGTTTTTAATGGTGGCCTATGCAGGTCTAGTTTCGCAAATTATGCGATATCGTGGTAGTGCGACAACTTAGTTGTACTGCTGCGAGCCTGCGATAGGATATAGGAAATATGATTTAGGATGAGAGTATGCTTAATCACACTAGAAAATTCTGATCTTCAAAATGCTATTCTAATTGATTGCTTCCTTTAGAATTTTACTGTCCTTCCTTGATGATATCGTATCTATGACCTTAATTGATTCTTTTGGCATGTCTTCAGGATGCCACTGTAGACTAGATCTTTGAGAGCGGTAGCATAACTTCAGAGGGGTCTGCCACCTCTCGACCTAACAAACAGATATCTGGAGTTCCTCCTATATCTCCTATTCATGTGGGAGTATCTGCAGCTAATTGGATTCCTCCTCCACCAGTTCAGAGGATTGCCCCAGCTATAACGGACAATCTTTTACCACCACCGACACCGATTTCCAGAGGAGTGCCCACTGACGGGGCACAGATGTTCGCACTGATCCAGGGCATGTTAGAAGCCCAGAGAATGAAAGAAGAATCTTAGTTTATTCAAGATAAAGCTCAGAGGGTGCAACACACCAGGCGCAGACAGAGCTGATAAGAGAGAACATAGAGAATGCTCATCAGGTGGCCCTCCAGGCTGTGGAGAGAGTAGCACAACGCCAGCAGTATCCTGGCCAGCAACACCAGAGGCCATATACTATAGTGGACTTTAAGAGGATGATGCCTCGAGAGTTCAAAGGCACTGAAGGAATACTCTATGCTGACGAGTGGTTAGAGGACATAGAGAGGAACTTGCGCTTAGCACAGATCCCGAAGATTCTTCAGATCGAGGCCGCTGGCAGTCAGATGTTTGATATCGCGCTGACGTGGTATCATACAGAACCGAGACTCGCTATTGAAGGACGTACTTAGTAGGACTTCAAAGAACTCTTCAAGGAGAAGTTCTTTCCTGACTTGGCTTTGGGAGCATTGGAAAGTCGGTTCCATGACTTAGTCCAAGAAAGCATGTCAGTCGACGAATACGCCGCAGAGTTTTGCCGATTGAGTCGTTTCACGCCATCGATGATTCGAGGCACAGGAGACAGAGCACAAAAATTCAGGAAGGGATTAAATAAAGAGATCAAGTCTCGTACTTCGGGACGATATACTGCTACATTTGAGGGTATTCTGATGGATGCCCAGATTGCCGGAGAGGACGCAATACTTCTGGAGGAGCAAGTGGTAAAATAGGACAAGCCATGCTCCCACACTTTCAACAATAACAACAGAGGTCGTACCAGCAGCAGCACCAGCAACAGGCACCAGTTCAAGGACACATCCAGGATCAGCAACCACATAGACAGTGTCAGCCTATTACCCAGTGAGCGTATTACGGAAAGATAGGACATACTAGGGACAACTACAGAAAGAGGTTGGGTACTTGCTTGTCATATGGATCATCAGCACATCAGCTGAGGGACTGCCCAGCTATTCAGACTCGCCAGGGAGGAGCAGTAGCTCAGAGAGGACCAGCCAGAGTACCTACTATACCAGGAGGCCAGCAGGGAGGACCTCCACTTCCACTAAAGCAGCCGAGGTTTGCTCAGCACCAACAGCAGCAGAGAGGAGCACCACAGGGACGAGCTTATGCCATGACTACTGAGGAGGTCGAGTCAGCTGGAGACGTGATTTCAGGTTCAGTTTTACTCGATTCCATTCCAACACTTGCATTATTTGATTCTGGCGCTTCCTATAGTTTTGTATATGTATCTTATGCCCTTAAGCATCGTTTAGAAACCGAACCATTAATAGGACTTGCAAGATCATGACAGGAGGAGGCATTATCCTAGTCTGTGATTATTGCAAGGATCGGAGAGTGTCATTGGAAGACCGAGAGTTGAGCATGAGTTTACTCGTCATGCC
This sequence comes from Iris macrosiphon, assembly GCA_036927795.1. NCBI lineage: Eukaryota > Viridiplantae > Streptophyta > Magnoliopsida > Asparagales > Iridaceae > Iris > Iris macrosiphon. The sequence goes on along the minus strand of JAYESA010000017.1, from coordinate 44,025,563 downwards.
ACTTCCGGAATATAATATTATACTCGGAATAGACTGGTTGTGTAAACACCATGCTTCTATAGATTGTCATAGAGATAGAGTAGTACTTCGACCACCAGGAGAGCCAGAGTTTGAGATCGCCAGAAGAGCAGAGAAGCAAAACAGAGGCACTTTTTGCGGAGCCAGGATGGAAGAAGAGGAGTTACTACATCCACTGATAGCGGAGTTCCTGGATGTATTTCCAAAGGATTTACCAGGTTTGCCGCTAGACAGAGATGTTAAATTCTCTATAGACATGATACCAGGAGCGGAGCCTATTTCGTAACATGTCTATAGAGTCAACAACAATGAGTTAGTAGAACTAAAGAAGCATGTTGAGGAGCTGCAAGACAAAGGTTTTATTAGATCCAGTTCATCGCCATGGGGAGCACCGGTATTATTCGTACCAAAGAAGGATGGCACGGTACGCATGGGTATCGATTATAGAGCTCTAAACAACCTCACTATCAAGAATAAATACCCGCTACCAAGGATAGATGATCTTTTCGATCAATTGAGCGGAGCTAAGGTATTTTCAAAGATAGACTTGAGGTCAGCTATCACCAGATGAAGGTGAAGAGAGAAGACATACCAAAGACAACCTTTTGGACCAGATATGGCCAGTTTGAATTCACAGTAATGCCGTTTGGTTTAACCAATGCACCAGCAGTATTCATGAACTTGATGAACAAGGTATTCCACCAATACCTTGACAAGTTCATAGTGATGTTTATTGATGACATTCTAATATATTCGAAGACCCCAGAAGAGCATGAAAAGCACCTAAGGATGGTCATAGAGACTCTCAGGAGAGAGAAGATGTACGGGAAGCTTTCAAAGTGTGAGTTCTTCCTTGACAAGGTAGAATTTCTTGGACATATGGTGACGGGTAATGGAATCTTCGTTAACCCAAAGAAGATAGAAACAGTGGAGTCATGGGCTACCCCCAGTTCGGTAGCTGAGATCAGGAGTTTTCTCGGACTAGCAGGATACTACAGAAGATTTGTACAAGACTTCTCCAAGATTGCAGAACCAATGACTAGGCTGACCAAGAAAGATATAAAATTTGTCTGGACAGAAGAATATCAAGCCGTATTTGATGAGCTAAAGAAGAGATTGACGACAGCACCAGTTTTGACGTTGCCGTCAGGGACCGGTGGATTCACTATCTACAATGATGCTTCATGAAAAGGTTTGGGATGCGTTCTTCAGCAGCATGGGAAAGTAATTACCTATGCTTCAAGATAATTACGCCCTCATGAAAAGAACTACCCCACTCACGATTTGGAGTTAGTAGCAGTTATCTTTGCCCTAAAGCTGTGGAAGCACTATCTGTACGGAGAGCGTGTAGAGATGTTTGCGGACCATAAGAGCTTGAAGTACGTGTTTACACAGAAGGAGCTAAAATTGAGGCAGAGAAGGTGGTTAGAGTTGATAAAAAACTTTGATATCTCATTACAGTACCATCCAGAAAAGGCTATCGTAGTCGCCGATGCCTTGAGCAGGTATCCGATGGCTATGTGCTTGACTTCATATAGACATTTATTAGCTGATCGTGATAGTTTGGAAATTGAAGTACTAGTTCCAGGTGTTAAAATTCAGATGTGGGGATTGTACATACAATCAGAGCTGAAGGACAGAATTAGAGCTGCACAGTATGATGATGAGACTCTAAGGAATATTAGAGCACAAGTTTGAATAGGATTGACAGACGACTTACCTATTACGGATGATGGATCTTTACAGCATGGCACGAGGATGTGTGTGCTAAGTGGAGAGCTACGCGAAGAGGTTTTACAGGAGGTACATCGCTCTCAGTACTCGATGCATCCCGGAGCCAATAAGATGTATCGAGATTTGAGGGAACATGTATGGTGGTATAATTTGAAGCGCGAGGTAGCACACTTTGTATCCCGATGTCTTGTGTGCCAGCAGGTAAAATAGATCGACAGAGGCCAGAAGGATTACTTCAACCCTTACCCATTCCAGAATGAAAGTGGGAGCACGTGACTATGGACTTCGTTTCAGGACTTCCACGTTCTCTTAGAGGAAAGGACGCAATTTGGGTCATCGTGGATAGGTTGACCAAATCAACCCACTTCTTACCATTCAAAGTGGGTACATCGACAAAGAAGTTAGCAGATATGTACGTACAGCAGATTGTTAGATTATATGGAGTTTCTGTGAGTATCATCTTAGATCGGGATAGTCGTTTCACTTCCCATTTCTGGAGGAGTCTGCAGGCTAGCTTGGGCACTCAGCTCAAGTTCTGTACCGCGTATCACCCCCAGACAGACGGACAGTCTGAAAGGACTATTCAGACTCTAGAAAATATGCTACGTACTTGTGTTTTGGATCTCGGAGGTTCTTGGGAGGATCATCTATACCTAGTAGAGTTTGCTTACAACAACAGCTACCAGGCTAGCATTGAGATATCACCAGTCGAGGCTTTATATGAACGATGGTGTCATACACCGTTATCTTGGGATAATATTGGATAGAGAGCTTTGTTAGGACCAGAAATGGTCTTCGATGTAGTAGAGAAGGTAAAACTTATCAGAGACAGACTGCGAGTGCCGTAGGACAGACTGCGGCATTGGGTCGATAGCCACCGTAGACCCCTAGAGTTTTAGGTATAGGTTATTATTTATTTGGTTTGTGATTATTTTCTTTTAGATTGTGTGTTAAGATTATTTGTTCTAGGTTGGCAATTTGGTGTTCCTACAGATTTTTTTGACATGGGACACGATCTATTTTGGCAGAGGTGGAAAGCTTAGTCCATGATACATCGGGCCCTTCGGTATTCTTGCAAGGGTCGGTGCAATGGCCTATAGACTTGACTTATCGCCTACTCTAGATGGAGTGCATAACGTGTTCCATGTGTCGCAGCTGAGATGGTACATGGAAGATCCTAGTCACATACTAGATCACTCGGAGATCGAAGTTGGACCGACGCTCAACTATCCTGAATAACCCGTTGAGATCTTGGATCGTAGAGAGAAGGTATTGCGGAACCAGACTATCCCTTTGGTTCATGTTGCATGGAGAAATCACTCTCCAGGCGAGTCAACCTGGGAGAGAGAGGATGAAATACGCGAGCAGTATCCGTATCTCTTCGAGACTTGAGGTATAATTCTTTGTTTGATTATTTGTTCTTGTGCTAGTTTATTTTTAATTTCAAGGACGAAATTCCTTTAAGGAGGGTAGACTTGTCACCCCCATATTTCAGATTAGGGGTATTTTTAACTTTTCATAAGTAATGTGTAAATGATTGCATGATAATTAATTATATTTAAATTGTTGTGATTTTATTTGATTGTTGTACTTTACTGTTGCTTCGATAATTAGAGCACTACACTAGCCATTATCTTCCAACAGACTTCACACCCTTGTCCTAGACATGCCAGACTTTCATTCTAATCCTTGTGTGGCTCATAACTATGTCTTGTTGTGCTTTATTTTAGTCGCACAACATTCGTCGCAACCGATTGTATTTAATTCTATATAAATTATACCTTATATTCTTGTGCGTTCCAATCAAAATTGGAGACACAATCTAGACCTATTTTGTGTAACCCAAATTAGGGTAATATTCTATTCTGAGTCTACTTCATTCGTGTCACTTGTGTTCCACTTAATTTTAGTCCCTTGTACTTCTAATTAATTTAGAACACCATATTGCATTTAGTTTAATTAAAATTAAATCATAAACCTCACTTTGTGCAATTTTTAATTGTTGGGCACTTTGTGCAAAAGTGCATTAAGGTATCCACCCCGTTGGATACGACACGTAAATAACTTATTTGTCCTTCATATGTATTTTTCTATAATTTTTGGGAGTGTGCAATGCAACATCAACCTCCTTGAACCATGGCCCTCCAAACCTTGAATCAATGCATCATAGCCATTCATTTTAATTTATTTGAATTATAGCCCTTGAAATACCTATATGAGAAGACCCTTTTCCCAAGGGTTGACCAAAGTCAAATTTTTCTAGGTCAAACCAACCCCCCTTTATATATAAACTCCTTTCTTTACTTTTTCCTTTTCATTCTATTCCCTAAACCTAATACCAGCCGACCACCCCATTCCCTATTCATCTCCTTCCTCCCACCGTCCCACTAGAGCCCGCCGGAGCTTAGCCTTGTCATCCCGCTTCCCAGCACCCCCTTGACCAGACTAACCCCACCGCCTCCATACCGCTCGCAGCAACCCGCTAAACCCGCCTGCACCCCTGCACCATAAGACGACACGATCCCGCTGTCCCCGACTTCGTCCCTGTCAACACTGACTCGTCGGAGCCTGAATGACCCCTCCCCCGCGTCGATATCCCTCGATGACTCGATGAACCGCTGTTGAAGACGAGCACCACCGCAGACGCTGCACTGAGCTGTTGTCCACGCCTGCATTCGACTAGACGTACGATGACCCACCATACGTGAGCACGCAATGCCTGCTCGAAGGAGAAGCCGCAGCGCTGCGACTCGAGACCCCGCCTATCCTCGAGTGATCTAATATAAGGCTAGGATCGGCCATGTACCGTCTCAACTGCGACACATGAAACACATCAGGCACTCCCTCAAATGCAGGCAGCAAGTCGAGTCTGTAGGTCACTGCATCGACCCTTGCAAGAATATCGAAGTGTCTGATATATCATAGACTAAGCTTTTTGCCTCCACTAAAGTGAATAGTACCTCATGTCAGAGAAATCTATAAGAACACTGGATCGCCAACCTAGCACAAAACACAACCTTAACACTCAATCTAAATTAAAGCAAACACAACCAATACAAACAAAATCTATACCTTAAACTCTAAAGGTCTCCGGTCGCTATCGGCCTAATGCCAATGTCTGTCCCGTGCCACCCGAAGTCTATCCCTGATAAGCTTCACCTTCTCATCTATATCCATAACCATCTATGGTTCCAACAAGACTCTCTCACTAACATCATCCCAAGATAGAGGAGTGCAACATCTCCGTCCATATAAAGCCTCAAATTATGACATATCGATACTGGCCTTATATCTGTTATTGTAAGCAAACTCTACCAAGTGAAGATGATCCTTCCAAGAGCCTCTGAAATCCAAAACACAGGTGTGAAGCATATCCTCGATAGTCTGAATAGTCCTCTCCGACTGCCTATCTGTCTGGGAGTAATATGCGGTACTAAACTTAAGTTGGGTGCCCAAGCTTGCCTGCAAACTCCTCCAAAAGTGGGATGTGAAGCGACTATCCCGATTGGAGAGTATGCCTACGGGAACTCCATACAATTTAGAATATGTCTCACATACATCTCTGCTAGCTTCTCCATAGACGTGCCCACTTTGAATAGCAAAAAGTGGGCTGATTTGGTCAACCTGTCTACGGTGACCCAAATTGTGACTTTACCTCCTGGAGAAAGCAGAAGCCCTAAACCAAAATCTATAGTAACATGCTCCAATTTCTACTCTAAAATGGGTAAAGGCTGAAGTAAACCACTGGGCCTCTGCCTCTCCGCCTTTACATGCTGGCACACTAAACAACTGGATACGAAGTGCGCTACCTCTCGCTTTATATCATACCACCATACATGCTCCCTTAGTTCTCTATACATCTTGTTGACACCTGGATGTATAGAGTACTGACATTGATGCACCTCCTGAAGAACCTCCTCGTGCAACGTCCTATTTGGCATATACAATCTGATACTATGTCGTAGTGATCCATCCTCAATAATAGTAAAGTCCTCAGATAATACCATACAAACCTGTGCTCTGATGATCCTTAGAGATTCATCTTCATACTGCGTACTTCGAATCTTGTACATCCGCTATGACTATATCTGCAGTCCGCATAGCTGTATCTCGACACCTGGTACCAGCACCTCAATACCCAAGCTCTCAAGATCGGCTAATAAATATTTGTTTGTAGTTAAGTACAGAGCCACTGGATACCTGCTCAAGACATCAGCGACTACGTTGGCCTTCCCTGGATGGTACTATAATGATATATCAAAGTCCTTCATCAACTCCAACTACTGTCGCTGTCTCATGTTTAGCTCTTTCAGGATAAATACGTACTTCAAGATTTTATGGTCTGTGAAGATCTCCACACGCTCTCTGTACAAATAGTATTTTCATAGGTTTAGAGCAAAAATAACCGCTGCCAACTCCAAATCGTGGGTAGGGTAATTCTTCTCATAAGGATGTAATTTCTTGGAAGCATAGGCAATCACCTTCTCATTCGGCTGAAAGACACAATCCAAACCCTTCCCTGAAGTTTCACTATAGATAGTGAATCCACCTACTTCTAATGGCAGCATCAACACTGAAGCTGTTGTCAACCACTTCTTCAGCTCCTTAAAAGTGGCCTGACTCCCTCAGTCTAGACATACTCTATATCCTACCTGGTTAGCCTAGTAATCGGCTCTGTAATCCTGGAGATGTCCTATACCAACCTCCGATAATAACCTGCTAGCCCCAGAAAACTCCTTATCTCTACTACTGAACTCGGTATATCCCACGACTCCACTGCTAATATTTTCTTTGGGTCCACTAAGATCCCATCACCTTTGATCACATGACTAAGGAATTCAACCGTGTCAAAGAAGAAATCATACTTCGAAAGCTTGATCTAAAGCTTCTCATTCCTGAGAGTCTCCAGAACTATACTCAGATGCTTCTTCGAGGTCTTCGAATATATCAGGATATCATTAATAAATACCACTACAAACTTATCAAGGTAGTGGTAGAACACCTTGTTCATCTGATTCATGAATACCGTTGGGGCATTGGTCAACCCAAACGGTATCACCATGAACTCAAACTGGCCATACCGAGTTCGAAAAGCTATCTTCTAAATATCTTCCTTCTTCACTTTTACCTGGTGGTAACTAGAACTCAAGTCTATCTTCGAAAATACATTCGCTCCACTCAACTGATCAAAGAGATCATCAATCATCGACAGCGGATATTTATTAATAAGGTTGTTCAGAGCCCTGTAGTCGATACATATATGTACCAACGCATCCTTTTTTGGTACAAATAATACCGGAGTACCCTATGGTGATGAACTGGATCGAATAAAATGTCTGTCCTATAACTCATCCACCTACTTCTTCAACTCTACCTGTTCGATGTTGTTAACTCTATAGATGTGCTGAGATATCGGCTCTGCACTTGGCACCAAACTCAATATCTAGGCCTGGCGACAAACTTGGACTTCTCCGAAAAAACATCCATGAACTCTCTATTAACGGATGTAACAACTCCTTCTCTTCCACCATGGCTCAACAGATGGCATCCTCGCTCTGCTACGCTGCTCCTTTGGCAATCCCAAAGTCTGGCTCTCCTGGCGGTCAAAACAAAATTTTTCCTCCACGATAATATATATTATCTTGGTGCATACTCAACCAATCCATCCCTAGTACAATGTCATATCTCAGAAGTGGCATTATTAGTAAGCAAAGCTCAACTCCCGGTCTCCCAATATAACTCTCCGATCCTTGCAAACATCACTGACCAGGATAATGCCTCCCCCAGTCGTGATCTTGTAAGACCTAGCGGAAGGTTCAGACTCTAATCGATGCTTAAAAGCAAAAAATATAGATACAAAGGAATGGTAAGCACCATAATTAAACAAAGTATAAACTGGAATAGAATCAAGAAGAACTGAACCTGATATCAAATCTTCAACTGTCTCCTCCTCCTAAACTATTATGGAAAAAGGTCACCCTCGTGGTGCACCTCTATGCTGCTGTTGATATTGGATAAAATAATGCTACTGAGTCTATAAAGGAGGTCTCCTCTACTATCCCACAGGTGGTCTCGCTGGTGCTCTCTGTGCCGGTGCTGCTCCCTGGCCTGCTCGAATCGAAGCAACTTGTCACTACCACATTTCCAGATTAGGGCATTTGTCAAATTTCACTATTTTGAATAATTATGTATTAAATTTAATCTGCTGAGTTTTTATAAACTATATATATATTGTTAGTTGTGTTTGGGTTAGGTCAAACCCTAGAACTCATTAGGACTAACCTAATGACTAACCCTAATTTAATAACCCAAATTCTAGACAAACCCTAGAATTCCAATTTTAGGGTTGAACCTCAAACCCTAGAATGACTAAACCTGAGTTAATTGAGTTCGGCATGACCTAACATGGGGGTTTAACCTAATCCTATGCATTTGAAACCCTAACCTAGTTTTTAATATAAAAGGGAGCCACCCTCAACCCTTTTCTCCTTCATGAAGAAAGAAACCCTAGCCTCCATTAGAAAAAGCTATTTCCCCCACCCCAAATTCGGAATCTAACCCTAGGGATTCCATCTTCCTCCTCCAAAGTGTCACGACCCGCACCCGGTTTAGGGGCACGAGTGCGTGGGTACGTCCAGCCTACGCCGCAGCATCGGTGGTAGAACGCTGTCAAGGTCTTGATACTATCTAACTACTGTCACGCAAGCATCCAATCTCCATTAGGAGGCACGGATGACACAAATAAGATGAACACATACTCAATCACAGGATTACAGCACGATAAGATTTCGAAATAGAAATTAAAATTAACACAACACGAGTCAACAAGTAATATTCTAACTCAACTATATCCAAGAATTATCAAAATACCGGAGACAAATCCGGTACAAACTAGTCTACTAAAGAACTAACTAAAAATAGTAAATTTTGGCTAGACCTTCCAGACTCACAACTAAACTACCAAGTCTGCAGCTACTCACCATCTGGTCCATAAAGTGTCGGACAGCGGTCCTCTAAGGCATAGTCTGGAAAAATATTTCCAGTCAGGAAGGAGCAAAGTACAATCTCAAATAACAGTTCCATTAATTGATAATGTCTATAATACAATAAAACATGTCATGCTAGCTACTGAGAAGACAGTGAAATAAATGCAATGATAATTGAATAGAGAGACATGCAATGTAAAGAGACAGGCAATGGGCAATATTATACAGTCAGTGCATGTATGAAAATAAAAAGAACAACGAACAGTATCATATACGGGTGATATAGTATATGATTTAAAATAGGGAACTGTAATCTATTCTAAGTGTTTTGAAATAGTAGTTTCGAAATGTGATCGGCTTGGGAACATGTACGATTGCTACAGTCTGGCTAATTATACGTGGGGGTATGATTAACACCAATAATATTTTAATTATACAATGGGTATTTGATCACATCTCTCACTACCAATTTCCCCGCCCCCAACTAGTACTGTGGATCCAATCATGACACGTCACGAATACACGAACATTGTGTAATATATTATGTACAATGTCTAATATCAATGTCTAATATCAATGTCTAATGTCAATGTCAATGTCAATGTCGTGTATAATGTCAATACGATAATCAAGGTAACATCTCATGATTGCAGATCCAAGCTATACTAGTCCGTGTAGCACAGTGTCAAGGATTCAGATGTAACATTTCATGATTGTTGAACTTATAGAAATTATCAAGAAATTGGAAATTATCAGAGAATATACTTGCCTTGGGTCCTTAGCTGGTATTTATGGATGTCCTGTTCCAGAGTATCCCCTGGGTAAACCAACAGTCCTATAACATATCACAATTATAATACTTGTATCAGATGCTACCCTAACACACAGAAGAAATACAGAATTTGGGACTACTCTAGGTAGGATACTGGTCACCTAGGATCACCTAGTAGATAGATACAAAATTATACGTATCTAAATTAACATATGTACTTACAATATATATATTAAATTAAATACATATACAAAATATATGTATATATATCTATTAAAAATATGCTAAGGTTTTATACAAAATATATATATCAATATGAAAATATAACTCTACATATATACATTGATACCAGAATACGGTTATTAACATATTTGTTCATTATACCAAAATACGTTTTTATTAAATATATACCCATACAAAATATATATACACATATATATTTGTATACCAAAATAATAATTATACTATATACATACTTGCACCAAAATTACCACATATACAATATATATATACCATTTAATTCATGTATAATATATATATATATATTAGTTGAACAATTATGTACCATATATATGCCAAAATACAATTTACAATATATATATTGTTAACCTTTATTAAAATATACTAAGACTAATACACCCACAGAGTTTATACTATATATATACATGTATGCATGTACATACCAATTTATATTAAGAATACACTAATGCTTATACAAAATATACGTATATATTTACCATCATTAAATTTAACAAATACAGATACTAAAACATTAACTAAAAATTATACCTAGTATACATTAAATACCTACCCACATACCTACATACATATTTTTATACAATGCATTCATATTAATTAATTAAATGCTAAACTTATATATGTATTTATATACACGCATACATATATACGTACGTATATATATATACATATATATATATATTTATATAAATATATATATATATATACAAAGAGGGAAGAGGAGAAGAAGGAAAGAACTTACAGTGGGTTGGGCACGCTGGCCGGCCGGACTGCGGCAGGGAAGTCCGCCGGAGGGAAAGAACAGCAGGAGGAGGTGAGAAGGAGGATGCAGCAGCGCCGCCGGGCGCGAGGAGGCTCGGCCGCTCGCCGGACGCGAGAGGATGGGGAGCACAGTGCGATACTTAAGGATTTTCCAAATGCAACATCCCATATAAAATTCTAAATTTATAACTTGCAATTAAATAAATATATTGATAAATCTTCCAAAATTTCCAAATTTTAATAACCAATTAAACATGTCATAATCTTCCTGGAATTAATACATCATAAATTCCGTCATGTTAAATTCTTGACCCTTTATTTAAATCAATGTTTATCCTCGAATTTTTTAAATACTCCATTGTTTTATTTATTTATTTACTACCATCAAAATTAAATTCCTTAAATCATATAATCATGAACTACTCCATATTGTTATTTCACAATGAATTCTTTCAAAAATTCTATAAATATCATATCCCTAAAATCTTCAAATATAAATCAAATCCCATTCTTATCACAATATCCTTCAAAATTTTAAGTTAATAACGAAATACAAGAATTTAATATTCAATCCTCTAATTGAAATCCAATTAATGCATATTTCTAAAATTGAATCTCATCCCAAAATTTGAATTCAACACTAATCCATTTGTGTTCTTATTCCTAGATTTTTTTTTCCACATAATATACAACGATGTAATACTTATGAAACCTCCAATACAATATTCAAGATATAAGTTCATAACTTGCAGTCCAGTAAATATATCGATGGCCTTCTTAAATTCCTCAAATTCAATGATAAATTCAATCATTTCACAATCTTCTTAAAATCAATGATTTAACAAAACTTCAATTATGCCATATTAATTTAATATTTTTCCTCAAAATTTTAGGCACCTTGTCTTTCTTTGTCAAGTCATAACCTCTTCGTTAATCTTTACTACAGTTAAATCCTCAGCAACCAAGGTCTAAGAGAATTCTACTTACAACCATACATCCTGCAACCTGAGGGAAATATGTATGATCATGGTGTCTTTTGTCATGGTATTTCAGTCTCTGTATCAGGGGTACTATTAACTACATTATAACAAGAAATCATGCATACAAGCTACGGTACTAAGGTATCAATCAATCAGAAGACAAAAAGAACATGAGGAAAGAAAAGAAAGAACCTGCTAACATATTACTTGCAATATCTTCTAACATAATCATAGGTCAAATGATGCATGGAAAGTTTGATACCTCTATCTCTTTAGGTACCACACTCTACTACAAGCATACTCACTGCTAGCTTCCTTACCTACTGCAATAGTTGATACTAGTTATTCTTATCACTCAAGTGCATATCAATTGCAACACACTATACTAAGTAATGCTCTCTCTAATACCACCCTAGATTGGCACCCAAGTCAGTTGGCAGTGAGATCTCAATCATACTCAAGCCAACAGATCCTTACACATGTATATCATCTACTCATATATTAATATTCATCTCTTATCTACCATAAAGTTAATCCTCGAAATAATCATCAAGGTTTAACTTATCGATCAACTTAAAAATAATTGCATATACTCCTCAAAATCAGATACTCAATATCAAAAAATTTAATCACCTTTAAAATCCTTATAGCCTTGACTATGTTTATTGAATTGAATTCGAATACTCAAAATTTAATAACATAAAATCTCATCTCCTCAAAAATTCTTTAAAAATTTAAAATTCATTTCCACTCTACAAATTATAATTTAATCCACAAGTATACATATACTACTCACAGTCTCTAATACTCAAGGTGCACACTAATACACTAATTATTTACAACTCTCAACTGTGTACGAAAATTGTACTGCCCGAATTATTTGCACTATTGCTTCCAAATGATCATCATCACTGATACTCTTACTCTTCTTTCTATAATACCAATACTAATTATAATAACACCTATCATAGAACTATTGCTACAAGGTACTATGCTATGGGTATCTCTAGATTAATGCCTAATGCTCACATGTCCAACTAGGAAACACTTACAATTCACAAGCAACACTCAGTCAACTAATACAAGACACAACCAAAATTGCAAGTCACTAATTATTATACTAACAAGGAATCCTCAAATAATTAAGTTCAAAAAGGAACTGGATCAAGAATGGAAGGTATCTTTACTGCTAGTAAAGAGAAGAAGCGATGGAACAAAGCCCTGGAATAACATAAATAGGTAAGGCTTGAGATGATACTTTAAGAACCAATTTAAGATATAACCTGATAATCATACACGTCTGTCAGAAATCATGACACACAGAATCCTCGCCATGCCAGTAAGCATAGATGCGATAAACGATAGGTTTCGTAACTAAGGTATGCAACCCTATAATCATGTCATCTAGAATCCTCGCCACGCTAACCGGTATGGCTGCGAGAGACTCTAAGTTTCATAACTACAGTATGTACATCCAAGTCTGGTTCCTACGTTCTCGTCACGACAGCTAGAATGGCTGCGATAAACTCTAGGTTCCATAACCAAAGTAGACGTTTTACCTTTCTCACTGTCCTCATCAATATATGTCATCAGATGATACCGTAAATTTTAGCCCGTAAAATTCATCCCAATATGAAATCAACTCAACAACGATACCAGGAATTAAAGTTAACAACTGGTCAATAAGAATCAAACTCAATATCAGCGAGTGAGGACGGACGGAAACAAGAGCGAAGGAATTTAAATTGGAAATTATAATAAGATTCTCAAGGGTCGTCCCAGGAATCTCTCAAATAATTTGTGATTGAGTATCCTCTCTCATCCTAGTATCCTATGTCCTATGTCCTATAGCAGGCACGTAGTAGTATATCAAGGATGTCACACGACTACGACATCGCACAACTCGCGAAGTCTGACCTGCATGGGCCACCACTAAAAATGTGTCACGACCCGCACCCGGTTTAGGGGCACGAGTGCGTGGGTACGTCCAGCCTATGCTGCAGCATCGGCGGTAGAACGCTGTCAAGGTCTTGATACTATCTAACTACTGTCACGCAAGCATCCAATCTCCATTAGGAGGCACGGATGACACAAATAAGATGAACACATACTCAATCACAGGATTACAGCACGATAAGATTTCGAAATAGAAATTAAAATTAACACAACACGAGTCAACAAGTAATATTCTAACTCAACTATATCCAAGAATCATCAAAATGCCGGAGACAAATCCGGTACCAACTAGTCTACTAAAGAACTAACTAAAAATAGTAAATTCCGGCTAGACCTTCCGGACTCACAACTAAACTACCAAGTCTGCAGCTACTCACCATCTGGTCCATAAAGTGTCGGACAGCGGTCCTCTAAGGCATAGTCTGGAAAAATATTTCCAGTCAGGAAGGAGCAAAGCACAATCTCAAATAACAGTTCCATTAATTGATAATGTCTATAATACAATAAAACATGTCATGCTAGCTACTGAGAAGACAGTGAAATAAATGCAATGGCAATTGAATAGAGAGACATGCAATGTAAAGAGACAGGCAATGGGCAATATTATACAGTCAGTGCATGTATGAAAATGAAAAGAACAAGGAACAGTATCATATACGGGTGATGTAGTATACGATTTAAAATAGAGAACTGTAATCTATTCTAAGTGTTTTGAAATAGTAGTTTTGAAATGTGATCGGCTTGGGAACATGTACGATTGCTACAGTCTGGCTAATCATACGTGGGGGTATGATTAACACCAATAATATTTTAATTATACAATGGGTATTTGATCAAATCTCTCACTAGCAATTTCCCCGCCCCCAACTAGTACTGTGGATCCAATCATGACACGTCACGAATACACGAACATTGTGTAATATATTATGTACAATGTCTAATATCAATGTCTAATATCAATGTCTAATGTCAATGTCAATGTCAATGTCAATGTCAATGTCGTGTATAATGTCAATACGATAATCAAGATAACATCTCATGACTACAGATCCAAGCTATACTAGTCCGTGTAGCACAGTGTCAAGGATTCAGATGTAATATTTCATGATTGTTGAACTTATAGAAATTATCAAAAAATTGGAAATTATCAGAGAATGTACTTGCCTTGGGTCCTTAGCTGGTATTTATGGATGTCCTGTTCCAGAGTATCCCCTGGGTAAACCAACAGTCCTATAACATATCACAATTATAACACTTGTATCAGATGCTACCCTAACACACAGAAGAAATACAGAATTTGGGACTACTCTAGGTAGGATACTGGTCACCTAGGATCACCTAGTAGATAGATAAAAAATTATACGTATCTAAATTAACATATGTACTTACAATATATATATCAAATTAAATACATATACAAAATATATGTATATATATCTATTAAAAATATGCTAAGGTTTTATACAAAATATATATATCAATATGAAAATATAACTCTACATATATACATTGATACCAGAATACGGTTATTAACATATTTGTTCATTTATACCAAAATACGTTTTTATTATATATATACCCATACAAAATATATATACACATATATATTTGTATACCAAAATAATAATTATACTATATACATACTTGCACCAAAATCACGACATATACAATATATATATACCATTTAATTCATGTATAATATATATATATATATATTAGTTAAACAATTATGTACCATATATATGCCAAAATACAATTTACAATATATATATTGTTAACCTTTATTAAAATATACTAAGACTAATACACCCACAGAGTTTATACTATATATATACATGTATGCATGTACATACCAATTTATATTAAGAATACACTAATGCTTATACAAAATATACGTATATATTTACCATCATTAAATTTAACAAATACAGATACTAAAACATTAACTAAAAATTATACCTAGTATACATTAAATACCTACACACATACCTACATACATATTTTTATACAATGCATTCATATTAATTAATTAAATGCTAAACTTATATATGTATTTATATACACTCATACGTATATACGTACGTATATATATATACATATATATATATATTTATATAAATATATATATATATATATACAAAGAGGGAAGAGGAGAAGAAGGAAAGAACTTACAGTGGGTTGGGCACGCTGGCCGGCCGGACTGCGGCAGGGAAGTCCGCCGGAGGGAAAGAACAGCAGGAGGAGGTGAGAAGGAGGATACAGCAGTGCCGTCGGGCGCGAGGGGGCTCGGCCGCTCGCCGGACGCGAGAGGATGGGGAGCACAGCCGCCGGGGATGTCGGCCTGGAGCAGCCGCCGGTGCACAGTAAGGGGAGGCCGGACTGGCTGTCGGGGAAGGGACAGCAGCGGGGAGTGGAAGGAGATGGGAGGAGGAGTGTGAAGCGTCGGCGCCGGAGTTCAGAGGGGGCGCCGGACTGGTCGGAGCAGCGGGGAACGGCAGCGAGCCGCCGGAGGGTCGCGGGAGGAATGGTCGATGATGGTGGTGATGGGAGCAGGCCGAAGGAGATGTGGGGAGCAGCCGGACCTGATGGGGGCCGACGGACGCACGGCCGGAGGAAGCTATCGCCGGAAACGTCGAGGAAACGCCGGCCAGGGTGAACGAGAGCAGAGGGAGGGCAGTCGGGGACCGCCGAAATTCGATGGATGGATGGATGGGAGGAACAGCCGCCTGCCGTCGGTGGCGCGAGGGGGATTAGCGGGGAACCTGCGAGCTGCACGCAGAGAGGAGCAGCAGCCGCCGCCGGGGATCGGCTAGGCCGGCCGCCCGAGCACAGGGTCAGGGAGAGGGGAGCACAGTAAGGGTTGAGTTTCCCTCTCCTTTTATTTAAATTCTGAATTCAAATAAAATAAAGAAGGAGGAGAAGGAATAAGGAGAAGGATCCTACGTATGAGAGAGGGGATGTAGGGGCTTGTGAGGTGGGGGAAAACCTAGGTTGTCTAGGGATTAGGGTTGATGTAGACATGTCATTATATAGGATGAGGGGATTTTGATGGAGGGTTGTGATTGACCCTCTAAATGAGTGGTCTAGATTGAACATGAGGGAAATTATTCATGGGGGATTTAGGGTGAGGTTTAATTAAAATATTAAGGATTCCCCATTGGTTAAAATAATTGGGTGAGGCCACAAAATGCAAATTTATAATTTAGCCCCCTTAAATTTGGGAAATTGCACAAACACATGAAATGACGAAAATTTGGCAGGCGATTCGGGGTCCGGTGTTTTGTAGGGTCAGGGGGCGCTGTATGATCGGTATGGGCTCAATCAGCAGGGCACTGAAATTAAATTGGGATTTTAGAATCAGATAAAATGGTATCCTCAATTTAAATAGAAATAAATGCAAGTTGTGTTCAACAATTAATTAGGAGTACATGGAGCCAAAATCAGGTCAGGTTATCAATACCAATATTGAAGAAGACTCAGAACAGAATATTACTCTAATTTGGGTCGCACGAAAAATAGGTCAAGATGGCCTCCAATTTTCGATTGGAACGCACAACGATACAAAAATAGGAAATTAAAAATAACGTCCACGACGATTTTTGTGCGGCTAGAAATAATGTACAGAGAGCAAAATTACGAGTTGCAAAATAGCAGAATTGAAGGCGGGCATGTCTAGGGCAAGATGGTGAAATTTGTTGGAAGATAAAAGTCAGGGTAGCGCTCCAAATATCGAAGCAAAGGCAATAAGCAAAATATTAAATAAAATACAGTAATTAATTTCAATCTTCAAGAATTAAATTCTAAATAAAATAATTTACCTCAAAATTCCATAATTCCGACAGGTGCTCATCTACTGGCTTCTAGGTCAAGTCTACCATCACAACACAAATGAACACTGTCGATAATATAATATATTAAAGTACACATCACACAGTTATTTAATTTAAATATATACTATTTATGCAATTAATTTAATTGTAAATACCATAATATTAAATATTGCAAAAAGTCGAAAATACCTCTGTTTTCGGAATGTGATAGTGACACAAAGCAAGCGAAACAAGGAGCTTGGGTCAAGGAGCCTTGGGGAAGAAGAACCTTCATAGGGAAACCATCTCCCTATAGGTAAAATCTGATTTTAGTTCATTTAGATTCTGTTTTCTGTTGATTATTGCCCATTCGAAAATCCCCTATTGTGTAGATCTCAATTTCTAAGATCCTACATGAAGACCTAGGTAATTCTAGGGTTTTGGATGACCTACGTTTGGTTTTCTCCAATTTTCGTGGACCATAAATCATAGGGGTTTACATGTAGGCAGATTTTATCTCCAACGTGTAGTTGGATCTCGATTTTAGGATTTGATTTAGGGGTATTCTGTGAAATTTCGGGTTTGGGCAGTGAGTTAGGATTATGTATTCCGTGTTGTGTGTTTTAACTCAAACCTGTATAGTGTATCAGTTGGTAGGAAACCTGTGAATATCTATGTGTATCCATTAGTATCAGTTTAGTATGTGGCTATGTGGGAGTCGGGTTTCCCTTGTGTCCCAGTGTCTAGGTATTAGCTAAGTGCCTGGGTGTAAATGGTAGATGTGCTAGCTGAGTTTTAGTGATAGTGTGTGGGAGTATAGCTGCCAGTATCTGTTTATTTTGAGTTTTCTTGTGCATTGGGTTAGGTTTGATAGTAAACTGTGTAGCTGTGAATTAGGTGTGCCAGTGTGAGATAGTGTAATGTATCAGTATGAGTTCCTGTGTGCTGTCGAGTTTGTATGTAGCAGTGTCTGTATGCAGAATTAGTGAATCAATAATTTTTAGTGTGTGTATCCTAGGTTCCTTTCAGATTTCAGAACCTGTGTGTTGGCTAGATAGGTCTGTGTGTGTGTGCATCGGTTAGTTAGGATCTAGGTGTGAACCTATGTGTCTGTGTGAGCCTAACTAGTTTCAGTGAGGAGTGTGTGAATCCTGTGTGTAGGATTGAGTGGCTGTGTATAATTCTGAGAGGTATACCTGAGTGAATGTATGAGTTTCAGGGTGCAGATTACCTGTGTATCAGTTAGGTAGTAGTGTGTCTGAGAAACTCCTTAGTAAGCTGTGTATGTTTCTTAGTGTGTAGCAGAACTTCAGACTGTGTAACCTACCTGTGAGTGCGCACTCTGTGAGGCAATACCTGGGTGTACTCTGTGAATATAGTGCGTGTTATTACCTGTGTGTATCAGAAAATAGAATTCTGTGTGCAGTGTGTAGAGTGAGTTCCTGTGTAATCCTGAGTCCTAGTATCAGTGTGTGGTAGTTAATGTATCAGTGTGTGTGTTCAGTGATGATCCTGTGAGAGTCCTCATTTTCAGTGAGTTGAGCATTTATGTTCAGTATTGTGAGTGTGTATCAGTATAAGGTGTAGGTCTCAGTGTCTATGTGATTAGGTATGAGTGTGCCTGTGTATGAGGACTGTGAGTGTCAGGTATCAGTGAGTTTCCACTGAGTGAACCTATGTCTGTGTACCTGTGTGTGTGAGAAATTCTTAGTAATTACTGTGAGTTAGCATGTGTATCAGTCAGTCAGTGAGATTAGTCAGTTTCAGTTGTTTAGTAGGTAACTTGGGTTGGGATTCAAGGTATTAGAGCTAGCCACTTAATGACTAAGGTAATTGGTTAGTATCAGTAGGTATTACTTTAATGAGCAGTTAAGGCCCTATGTAATACAGGTATACACTTGAGTTAGGTAATTATATATATTATTTGGTATATACAACATATCTTTTAGCTATTAAATCCTAGTATACTTATACCTTTTGAATTGGCCTAGTGAGACCAAGTGACTTAGAAATAACCCAATTATTCAACCTAGAGTAATTTATACATATTTATGACTCCAACACACTCATTAACTCTTAATTTCATATATTTAGGTTATTGTGATCCCATCTTGGACATCGATCCTCACACCTTGCTTGGGACCACTGGCGAGTACATTCTCTGACAGTTTTTATTTTTGTTGATTACTTCTATAAATTCAGTTGTAGTACATACTTGATTCCGACACTATAGATACACGGGTTAGCACCCTAGATCCCCATCATGAGGAGTCGTGATTGGAATCCATCGTGCTAGCTGGGGAATAGGGAACTATTAGTAGATTATGTGATCATATCCAAACATTTACATGCATCATAGCTCACCCCACTTCTCACGTCGGGTGCGGCCTGACCATTTACATGCATCATAGCTGTTATATATGATTAGCCTGACCACTACATGCTTCATAGCTAACCATATGGTTAGCCTGACCTACAAGAATCATAGTTAATCATATATAACCAGCCTGATCTAGTCCCAAGCCGATCACATAATAAACTGATAATTCAAACACTTAGCTAGATGTCTATTCTTTATTCAGATTCACTTATTCTAGCATTCACTACTTATAGTTCTAGCATTCACTATTTATTGTTCATTGCTAGATGCTCTATTGCCTATTTCATTTCTCCAGTATTCTACATTCCTGCATTTATTCTCATCTTGTATTTCTTACACTGTTTATAGTTTTTGTCAACTTAATGAAACAGCTGTTAGTATTTGTGCTTCGCTCCAATCCTGACTGGATAACATTTTTCAGAGGACCTGGAGAACTTTTGCCCCACTCATTACGGCCCAGGACTAGAGGAGTTGCCTATCCTAGAAGAGGTCCTACCTGCTTATATTTAGAGATCATTTTTCTGTATTTATTGTTTTAGACTGAGACTGAGTTGTATTTATTATTTTGTGACTTTGTGAGGTCATCTAGACCCAGGACTTGAGTTGGACTTATTGTGGTTGGTTTATATAGAACTATTTTCCATTCTCATCGTGCCCATTATTTCTTATAGCTTGTGATTGAGTATATTATAGAACTGTGGATTATTATCATTGTCCTCCGTACGGAGTTGAGACTATTGACAGGATATATATTATGTTGAGACCTAGACAGCGTTCTACCGCCGATGCTGTGGCGTAGGCTGGACGTACACACGACTCATGCCCAAATTCCGGGTGCGGGTCGTGAAACGTTTTTAGTAGTGGCCTATGCAGGTCTGACTTCGCAAGTTGTGCGATATCGTAGTAGTGCGACGTCATAGTTGTGCTACTACGTACCTGCTATTGAATATAGGACATAGGATACTAGGATAAGAGAGGATACACAATCACAAATTCTTGAGAGATTCCTGGGACGACCCCTTGAGAATCTTATTATAATTTCTAATTTTAAATCCTTCACCTTATTTTCGTCCGTCCTCACTCGTTGATATTGAGTTTGATTCTTGTTGATCAATTATTAAAATTAGGATTTTGGTTTCATTGTAGAGTTGATTTTTTATCAAGATGAATTTTATGGGCTAAAATTTACGGTATCATCTAATAACATATATTGATGAGGACAGTGAGAAAGGTAAAACGTCTACTTTGGTTATGGAACCTAGAGTTTATCGCAGCCATACTAGTTGTCGTGACGAGAACGTAGGAACCTGACTAGGATGTACATACTGTAGTTATGAAACTTAGAGTCTCTCGCAGCCATACCGGTTGGCGTGGCGAGGATTCTAGATGACATGATTATAGGGTTGCATACCTTAGTTACGAAACCTGTCGTTTATCGCACCTACGCTTACTGGCGTGACGAAGATTCTGAGTGTCATGATTTCAGACAGACGTGTATGATTATCAGGTTGTATCTTAAATTGGTTCTTAAAGTATCATCTCAACACTTATCTATTTCTGTTGTTACTGGATTTTTCTATCGTTTCTTTTGTTGCTAGCAGTAGAAACACCTTCAGTCCTCAATCCAGTCTTTTTGAGCTCCTATTCTTTGAGGATTCCTTATTAAGTATAATAATTAGTGACTTGTAATTATGTCTGTGTCTTGAGTATTAGTATTGACTTAGTGTTGCTAGTGAGTGTAAGTGTTTCCTAGTTGGACATGTGAGCAGTAGGCCTTAATCTAGAGTTAACTCATAGCATAGTACCTTGTAACAATGGTTCTAGGATAAGTGTCATTAGAGACTGTGAGTAGAAGGAGAGTATAGAGTATCAGTGATAGTTCCAAGAATTTATATCAGAGCCAACGTACCCGCCCTGGATAATCATGATTATGTACTTGAGTGATCTATGTAAACAATTAGGTATCGAGGAATAGTATTAAGGATTAATGGATCATGATTCAATTTGATGATTGATATCAGATATGTTAAAAGTAAAGAAATTTATATGCATGAGGAGTTATAATGAGGTGTCATGAGTAGAGAAATATCAGAATTGGTAATAAAAATGGTGAGGCGTATCACAGATTAGTTTAATAGGCTGTAAAAGGTTAAAAGGAAATACCTATGCAACCATCGAGATGAGGAACCATATACATGCCCATGAGAGTAAAGAAACATGAGTGTTATAGAAGATACATGTGATCATGAGTTCTAATGAGCTTGATGAGATAATCCATCAATGAAGTTAGTGATATAATACTAAGAGTGCTAATGTTTTTTTATCGAGGATTAGTCGAGAATGACGCTAATAACAGTAAGCACTCTACGTGATGATAATTGGATGATATACAGTTAATATAGATTGAAAATCATGGAAGAAAATACATGTGATGATAACTTTGATCATTGAAGGTAATAGTGCAAGCGATTCGGGCAGTACAATTTTAGTACACAGTTGTAGACAATAGATGTATTGAGTGCACCTCGAGTATTAGAGACTGTGAGCACTTATATGTATATTTGTGGATTTATAAAATTAAAGAGTGGAAATGAATTTTAACTTTGAGAATTATTGAGGGTTGAGATTTATGTCATTAAATTTTTTGAGGGTTCAAATTTTGATTCCATAAACATGGTCAAGACTACAAAGATTTTAGAAGTGATTAAAATCTTATTTCGATGTTGAGTATCTGACTTTAAGGAGGTATATGCAAATTATTTTTAAGTTGATTGAGAAGTTAAACCTTGATGATTATTTTGAGGATTAATTTTATGGTAGATGAGAAATATGAATATTAAATATAGGAGTAGATGATATACAGGTGTAAGGATCTGATAACTTGAGCATGATTGAGATGGCACCGCAGACTGACTTGGATGTCCATCTAGAGTTGTATTGGGAAGAGCAGTACTTAGTATGGTGTTACACTTGGTGTGCACTGGAGTGATGGGAACAATAGTATGGATAATTGTAGTAAGAACGAGAACTGACAGAGAATGTGGTACTAAAGAGATAGAGGTATCAAATTTGGATGCATTATTGAACCATGGTTATATTAGAGAATCTTGGTATCAGATGTAAGTATTAATAAGCAGGTGTATGCAATGAGGATATAATCATGGATGTTGTGGACTAAAGGTTAGTTGATAGGGATATCAGTGTACAGGAATAGGAATTTGTTAGTATATGTACTAGAGTTAAGAGTATGTTAGAGATAGGAGGTACCGCAAGAAATATGTTAGCAGGTTTCTTCTTTTTCTCATGTTGTTTTCGTCTTCTGATGATTGATTCCCTAGCACCGTGGCTTGTATTCGTAATTTTCTTGTTAGAATGTAGTTAGTAGTACACCCTGATACAGAGACTGTAATACCATGACAAAAGACATCATGACCGTACATATTTCCCCTCAGGTTGCATGTTGTATGACTATAGGAAAGATTTTTGGATCATGAGTATTGGGGTTTGACCCTGACGAAGATTCATAAAGGGGTTATGACTTGACAAGAGAGGCAAGACGA
Organism: Iris macrosiphon; assembly: GCA_036927795.1. Taxonomy (NCBI): domain Eukaryota; kingdom Viridiplantae; phylum Streptophyta; class Magnoliopsida; order Asparagales; family Iridaceae; genus Iris; species Iris macrosiphon. Next base: position 44,002,348 of record JAYESA010000017.1, on the reverse strand, counting down.
TTAAAATTCGAGGATAATTATTGATTAAATAAAGGATTAAAAATGTAACATGGCAGAATTGAGGATTTATTAATCTTAGGAAGGTTGTTTATGATATAATTTAAGAAAAAAAGAGAAAATTTTGAGAAAATTTAGGAGATTGTTATTATATTTATTTGACCGCAAGTTATGAAATTTTTTGGACGTTGCATTAGGAGGATCTCTAAGTGTCGCACTGGTAAGTATTTTGAGGAAATGGAAACTAATTTTTTAAGGATATTTCAGGAATATAGTAATTTCGAAAATTTTGAAAATTGCGAAACGACAAGGTGGATTATTTCAGGATTATATGGGTTGTTGAATTTCACTATTTATGGAAAATATTAATGGGTATGAGTAAACACTACTATGAGGACTTTAAATTTTGAGGACGAAATTCTTTTAAGGAGGGTAGACTTGTCACTACCACATTTCCAGATTAGGGCATTTGTGAAATTTCACTATTTTGAATAATTATGTATTAAATTTAATCTGCTGAGTTTTTATAAACTATATATATATTGTTAGTTGTGTTTGGGTTAGGTCAAACCCTAGAACTCATTAGGACTAACCTAATGACTAACCCTAATTTGAAAATCCAAATTCTAGACAAACCCTAGAATTCCAATTTTAAGGTTGAACCTCAAACCCTAGAATGACTAAACCTGAGTTAATTGAGTTCTGCATGACCTAACATGGGGGTTTAACCTAAACCTATGCATTTGAAACCCTAACCTAGTTTTTAATATAAAAGGGAGCTACCCTCAACCCTTTTCTCCTTCATGAAGAAAGAAACCCTAGCCTCCATTAGAAAAAGCCATTTCCCCCACCCCAAATTCGGAATCTAACCCTAGGGATTCCATCTTCCTCCTCCAAAGCAAGGAAAACAAGGAGCTTAGGTCAAGGAGCCTTGGGGAAGAAGAACCTTCATAGGGAAACCATCTCCCTATAGGTAAAATCCGATTTTAGTTCATTTAGATTCTGTTTTCTGTTGATTATTGCCCATTAGGAAACCCCTATTGTGTAGATCTCGATTTCTAAGATCCTACATGAAGACCTAGGTAATTCTAGGGTTTTAGGTGACCTACGTTTGGTTTTCCCCAATTTTTGTGGACACTAAATCATAGGGGTTTACATGTAGGCAGATTTCATCTCCAACGTGTAGTTGGATCTCGATATTAGGATTTTATTTGGGGGTATTCTGTGAAATTTTGGGTTTGGGCAGTGAGTTAGGATTATGTATTCAGTGTTGTGTTTTTTAACTCAAACCTGTGTAGTATATCAGTTGGTAAGAAACCTGTGAATATCTATGTGTATCCATTAGTATCAGTTTAGTATATGGCTGTGTGGGAGTCGGGTTTCCCTTGTGTCCCAGTGTCTAGGTATTAGCTAAGTGCCTGGGTGTAAATGGTAGATATGCTAGCTGAGTTTTAGTGATAGTGTGTGGGAGTGTAGCTGCCAGTATCTGTGTATTTTGAGTTTTCTTGTGCATTGGGTTAGGTTTGATAGTGAACTGTGTAGCTGTGAATTAGGTGTGCCAGTGTGAGATAGTGTAATGTATCAGTATGAGTTCCTGTGTGCTGTCGGGTTTGTATGTAGTAGTGTCTGTGTGCAGAATTAGTGAATCAATAATTTTTAGTGTGTGTATCCTAGGTTCCTTTCAGATTTCAGAACCTGTGTGTTGGCTAGATAGGTCTGTGTGTGTGTGCATCGGTTAGTTAGGATCTAGGTGTGAACCTATGTGTCTGTGTGAGCCTAACTAGTTTCAGTGAGGAGTGTGTGAATCCTGTGTGTAGGATTGAGTGGCTGTGTGTAATTCTGAGAGGTATACCTGAGTGAATGTCTGAGTTTCAGGGTGCAGATTACCTGTGTATCAGTTAGGTAGTAGTGTGTCTGAGAAACTCCTTAGTAAGCTGTGTGTATTTCTCAGTGTGTAGCAGAACTTCAGACTGTGTAACCTACCTGTGAGTGAGCACTCTGTGAGGCAATACCTGGGTGTACTATGTGAATATAGTACGTGTTATTACCTGTGTGTATCAGTAAATAGAATTCTGTGTGCAGTGTGTAAAGTGAGTTCCTGTGTAATCCTGAGTCCTAGTATCAGTGTGTGGTAGTTAATGTATCAGTGTGTGTGTTCAGTGATGATCCTGTGAGAGTCCTCATTTTCAGTGAGTTGAGAATTTATGTTCAGCATTGTGAGTGTGTATCAGTATAAGGTGTAGGTCTCAGTGTCTATGTGATCAGGTGTGAGTATGCCTGTGTATGAGGACTATGAGTGTCAGGTATCAGTGAGTTTCCACTGAGTGAACCTATGTCTGTGTACCTCTGTGTGTGAGAAATTCTTCGTAATTAGTGTGAGTGAGCATGTGTATCAGTCAGTCAGTGAGATTAGTCAGTTTCAGTTGTTTAGTAGGTAACTTGGGTTGGGATTCAAGGAATTAGAGCTAGCCACTTAATGACTAAGGTAATTGGTTAGTATCAGTAGGTATTACTTTAGTGAGCAGTTAAGGCCCTATGTAATACAGGTATACACTTGAGTTAGGTAATTATATATATTATTTGGTATATACACCATATCTTTTAGCTATTAAATCCTAGTATACTTATACCTTTTGAATTGGCCTAGTGAGACCAAGTGACTTAGAAATGACCCAATTATTCAACCTTGAGTAATTTATACATGTTTATGACTCCAACACACTCATTGACTCTTAATTTCATATATTTAGGTTATTGTGATCCCATCTTGGACATCGATCCTCACATCTTGCTCGGGACCACAGGCGAGTATATTCTTTGATAGTTTTCATTTTTGTTGATTACTTCTATAAATTCAGTTGTAGTACATACTTGATTCCGACACTATGGATACACGGGTTAGCACCCTAGATCCCCATCATGAGGAGTCGTGATTGGAATCCATCATGCTAGCTGGGGAATAGGGAACTATTAGTAGATTATGTGATCATATCCAAACATTTATATGCATCATAGCTCACCCCACTTCTCACGTCGGGTGCGTTCTGACCATTTACATGCATCATAGCTGTTATATATGATTAGCCTGACCACTACATGCTTCATAGCTAACCATATGGTTAGCCTGACCTACAAGAATCATAGTTAATCATATATAACCAGCCTGATCTAGTCCCAAGCCGATCACATAATAAATTGATAATTCAAACACTTAGCTAGATGTCTATTCTTTATTCAGATTCACTTGTTCTAGCATTCACTACTTATAGTTCTAGCATTCACTATTTATTGTTCATTGCTAGATGCTCTATTGCCTATTTTATTTCTCCAGTATTCTACATTCCTGCATTTATTCTCGTCTTGTATTTCTTACACTGTTTATAGTTTTTGTCAACTTAATGAAACAGCTATTAGTGTTTGTGCTTCGCTCTAATCCTGACTGGATAACATTTTTCAGAGGACCTGGAGAACTTTTGCCCCACTCATTACGGCCCAGGACTAGAGGAGTTGCCTATCCTAGAGGAGGTCCTACCTGCCTGTATTTATAGATTATTTTTCTGTATTTATTGTTTTAGACTGAGACTGAGTTGTATTTATTATTTTGGGACTTTGTGAGGTCATCTAGACCCAGGACTTGAGTTGGACTTATTGTGGTTGGTTTATATAGAACTCTTTTCCTTTCTCATCGTGCCCATTATTTCTTATAGCTTGTGATTGAGTATATTATAGAACTGTGGATTATTATCATTGTCCTCCGTACGGAGTTGAGACTATTGACAGGATATATATTATGTTGAGACCTAGACAGCGTTCTACCGTCGATGCTGCGGCGTAGGCTGGACGTACACACGACTCATGCCCAAATTTCGGGTGTGGGTCGTGACACAACTAAGCACAACCTTAACTGGTGGCCTGGCTCTCCAAAATAGAGGCACACACGAAGCCTCTTCCTGCAAACTTATCGTATATGTCCAATCTTCCCAGAGTGTGTACACTTTGGGGCCTGATGTGGTGTATTTGCCTCATCGGTTCTCGGAATGGTGTATGAAACTATTGTCACTACAGTTAGAAGGTCCTCTTCTGTTGGAAGTGGGGTCATTTGGTTCGAACCGCTCTACCACTAGCTCCACCTTATGTGTCTCTCATCCTTTAGAATTTGAGCTCCAAGTCATCCTCTGCCCTCTGCGCATCCATCAGGATATCCTCAAATTTTGCGGTACGGTATCCCCTAGTAAGAGATTTGATCGCCTTGATCAAACCCTTCCAAAATTTTGGTCCTTCTCTAGAGGATTCTGTCCCTCTATAAATCTGCCTAGTCTGCAGAACTCTGCTGCATACTTATCCACTGTTATGTTTTCCTGGACGAGATATAGGAATTGACTCTCTAGAGCACTCAAAGCCACATTTGGAAAAAAAATTCCTTGAAAAGATCTTTGAAAGCTTTCCAAGTCAGTCCTGGCCAAGGATCCTCGGGTCTATGTGTCAGCGCAATATCGAATATCTTGCTGCCCGCTGCCTCCACATATAAGCCCTCTGGGATCTGTGCTAGCCTAAGGCTCTCTCAACGTCCTCGATCCAATCGTTCACGTATAATATTCCCTCGATGCCCCTAAAATCCTTGGGGCCCATCCTTTAAAAGTCGATGATGGTACCTAGCCTCGGTTGGCATAGTACAGGATGAAGCAGTATGGTCTATGGCTGAATCAGTGCTACCCTCTCTACAATAGCTAGTGCTAACTGGTGAGCACTCTAGATGCCCTTTTGTAGAACGTTCGTCTGTCTCTATTACGCCTCCATCATCTCCTGGAACATAGCGAACATTTGTGTCTCATCTTCTGGCATGGGTGGTGGTGGTGGAAGATCCCTCGTGACTGATGGAACAATCCTCAGAATTATTGGTGGAGCACCCCCAAAAGTTGCTGCTGAAATGCCCACCTGGACTTGTAAAGCAATCCTCTGGGCTGAAGAAGACGGAACAGTCACTTCTGGCTCCCTCCGAGGTGACGAATTAATGGACCTCGCCGAGAATTCTCCAGAACCTGCGATCGAGTCTTCGGAGGCATCTTGAAGACAAATTCAACAAAGGAATAAATATTGTGCAAGATACGATAGCAACAAGGAAGGACAGTAATTTTTCAAAGAAAGCAATTAATCTGAATGATAAATATAGCAATTTCAAAAGATTAGAAATATTTCCTAATAGTGATTGAGTATCCTCTTGTCCTATATCCTTAGTACTATATCCTATAGTAGGCTAGTAGTAATACTCTAAGTCTGAGTACTACTACAGAAATATCGTACTAGTTGTGAAGCCTGACTTGCATGGGCCACAACAAAAATATGTCACGACCCGTACCCGGTGATAAATTAAGGTTACGACTCGTACCCTGGTAGGTCCAGCCTATGCCAAAGCATCGACGGTAGAACATTGTCTAGGTCAATAATACTATCTAAACATCTTACATAATATATATAAGGTACCTCTCATGCTATGTCAACTCCAAATGGAGGACAATATGATAATATGGTAATTGTAAACAATACTCAATCATAATAACAAACTAGGGGATGGTAAGGCAAGATATAGAATAGAAGAAAAGAAAATAGGCCAAAAATACATCACAAGTTCAAGTCTAATATAGACACAAGACATCAAATAATAATACAATGTCAAAGTCTAACTGACATATACAAACTCATGAATAAACTAAGTATGCCTCATCAATAGCAGGAACTAACTCAATCGGCTGTACGGGTGGTAACTCAACTGGCTCACCATCTTGTGGCCTGTAGTGCATAGAACACCAGTCCTCTAATAAATTATCTAAAAAATATATCCAGTCAGGATTTGAGCAATGTATAACCCATATAGCAGTTCCAATAATTGACAGAAACTTTGAAACAATAATAGCAATAAAAATAATTTATGGAAGTAACTGAACTAGGATGTATCACGAGAAAGAGCATCACGATAAATAATGGCAAGAACTGAGAATAATATGGTAAAGAACAATAATGTAATGAACTGGAATAGAGAAATCAATAAATATAAATGTGCCTTGAAATATTAGTAGGATAATGTGATCGACTTAGGCCTAACACGGGCTATATATAAAAGCTTAGCTAACGTGATCACACGTGGTTGAAATGACCAGCTAACTATCACGGGCTATACTAAATTATGGGCTATAATGTATGATCACATATTCACCAATACTTCTCCAACCCCCGACTAGTACATGGATCCAAATCATGACATATTATAAACATGTATATCACATTGCACGGTCTATAATATCATGCACTATGATTATGGTCTATATAATCACTAAGATATTACGGTAATCACTGAGTAATCATGAAGCATGACACTGTGATCACTGAGTAACAACGACAATAATATCTCATGACCAAGATCCACGTATACCAATCCGTGAAACCATTATATCATGAATCAAATAAATCAATAATAAATACATAAAACATAGAGGCTATCAAATAAGAAAACTATCATAGAATATGCTCGTTGTGGTCCTGAGCAAATGGTATATCTCGGTATCTGAGTTGGTGTATTAACCGCACCGATCTGTTCTTTCTTATTCCTACTGATGGGAAGTCCTCAAAGCGGCTAGCAGATAGATCAGCTAGTACACACACCTAAATATGAATGGCATGTGAAATTCGTGTAATAAAGTGATAAATGAGCTAAATGCACTAAAATATGCCTTTCTAGGCCATTTTTAGCTAAACTAGGTCCAACTATGTCAAACTAGTCAATATAAGTAAAGCAAGGCCACTAACTAGCTAACACTAGCTTATTTTAGATATACAAGGTTATTACCTAAGTTTCTAAGTTAATACTAGATAGTGCTTATAATTACCTTAGCTATATACTTATATTAACTATGAACTTGGTATCAAAATACCTTGGCTAACATTCAAAAACTAATATTAATATACTAATGATAACTGATATACTGACTAACTGACATTTACCAGCAGAACTAATCCTAACTAACCATATACTAACCTACTAAGTGAACCTTATACTAATTGCAACTTACTGATGCTAACATGCTAACACATAAACTCCTTGCATAACTAACTGACAACTGAAGACACAAACATCACTCAAACACACATACTAATTACACAAGAATTCCCTCACAAATATTATTATAGTGCTACTACTACTACTGTTGAGCTAATGCTCGAGCAATTCCCTCACAAAATACCCAAAATGAGTCTCGTATCACACCGTATCATAAAATATCATGATATGCTCTACTCGTGTCCAATTATGGACACAAACTTAGTCTCACAATTTTGATCTAAGTCTAATTAGATCTAATTGGTCGTATGACATACAATTGATGTGTCAATCTCGTAATTCTCCCTAATTGGACATAAATTACCATGTAACTTTTACAATATAAGTCATATGAACATAATTCTTGATACTATGGGTAGCCTAAAGCCAAGGGATGATTCCTAATGGTTAAATTCATGAATTAGAGTATAATTTAAGGGGTAGATTTAGAATTTACCTATTGGGAGATGGATTTCTAATAAAATGCTCAATAGACACAATTAGGATACGATCTCCTTGTCAATTCCTCTTCTTTCAAGTGATTCTTGCAATCCAAGCTCCAATGCTTCTTAGATGATGAAACTAAGAGGGAATGGGTGTGAATTGAGTTAAAATTATTGGAGGGATGAGTCAATTTAGGAAAAAATACAATTGGGGATCTAAATAAAATAAACTAATAAAGTGGAGAGAGAATTAGAATGCCTTTATGTGGCCGGCCCCTCCTTTCATCTCCTTCAAGCAAAATCAATTGTCCAATATGCCCCTCTCTAGCTAATTATAAATAATAATTAAGAAGGACTATATTAAAAAAGCTCTAAACTAATATAAATTAAACTAATCTCCTTAATTAACTAAGGAAAAGGGTCTAATGGGCTTGGTCTCATGTTGGGCTCAAACTATTATCGTGACTAACTAATGGGTCTACTAATGACAAGTCTAAATAGTAGGCTAGTCCACTAACTATAAATAATTAGCACAAGCACAATTTAAATATATAGCACAATATAAATAAATATTAATTACTAAAAATAATTATACTAAACGACCAAAATACTCTCATCTACAAATATGGTAGTGACAAATATCGTCGTAAAACTTTAACTTTTTTGACACCGGATGTGATGCCATGAAATCTGCTAATATCTGGTCTTTGACCGCCTTTTGAGGGACGAACACCATATCATAGGGGGACAGTAGGATTACCGACGTGCTAGCAAGAGTTTAGTGCCCCTGGCTTAGTCATAAGCATTCTGAGGGAATTAACTCAGAAAATTAATGAATCTTCTGCCCGGTCACGTAATGAAGTATCTTCTGAATGGCGAAGATCAAAACGAGGTACTCCTTCTTGACGGGGTTGTATCTGGGCTTTGCACCGACCATCATCCTACTGAAATAGTATTTGACATGTTCATGGCCTATATCATTCTTTTGGGCTAATAGGGCACCAAGAGAATTATACATTGACGGACGTAGAATAAGAAAGGTTTTCCCACAACTGAGCCACAATACTGGAGGATTCGTGAGATACTTCTTGATATCATCGAATGCTCGCTGGCATTCTTTTGTCTATATGAAGGTGACTTCCTTCCTCATAAGCTGGGTGAATGGCTGGCACATCCGGATAGATTCGATATGAATCTCCTGATGTACGCCAATCTTTCTTGAAGGCAGCGAACTCTGAGATTCTTCATAGGGTGCATATATTGGATATCTTTCATCTTTTCTGGGTCTATGGGAATACCCTTCGAAGTTATAATAAAATCCAAGAACTTGCCACTGGAGACTCCCAGGAAGGACTTGGTTGGATTCATCTTCGGTTGATGTGCCCACATCAGATCGAACAAAGTCTTTGGATCATGGAGGTGATCGTCCTGGAAATAGCTCTTGATAGTGATGTCATCAACGTAATATTCTATTGTCTTGCGTTGATGTTCACAAAAAATGGTGCTCATAGCTCGCTGGTATGTTGTACCTGCATTCTTTAGACCGAAGGACATCACCATTGTTCGCCATCATAAGTTGTGAATCAAAATTTTTTAACAACGAACAAACAAATACGAAGAAATCCTACACAAAATATCTAAGTATAATATTTTTTATCTGGGTCATGACGATGGAGATCGAGCGCTGCAGCCGTTCATTTTCTCCGTTGATGGTCTGACGAGTCTATGAGGACGCTCTCTTCTGTTTTCTCTCTTTTGAGCTTGTGTGCACATAGCTCCGCCCTCTTTTTATGGGCATGTTACCCTGCTATTTATAGTCGTTGTGCTGACGGACTATCGATGCCGCATATGCCTCTATTTGGTAGCCGCATAGGGCTCCTTTATCAGAATACGGTTGTAACTGTAGTCGTAGGCCACGGGCAGGCTGCCACGTGGTCTTGGTTAATATATCTTGTTGATGAGATCTCGGGGTTATTTTTAACCCATTGTGTGGGTGACTTAGTCAGCTAGACACGTAGTCAGCACTGATCGTGTGAGAAATCTTCTTTGGTTGTAACAAAAAGATCATGTAAGTCAAAAATCGCTTAATATATAGCATTGTGGCCGTAGATATGCCCTTGCTTGGCCTTGGTCTAATGGACACTCTGGACGAATAACATTGTGGCTCTATAGGTGCTCCACTACCAGAAAAAGTTAAATTAGCGACGTCTAAAAACGTCGCTAAATGACCAAAAAATGTTGCTAAGTACGTTTAGCGACCTAATTAGCAACGTTTTAAAGAAGTCGAAAAAAGCAAGTCGCTAAAAGAAAAAATGTCGCTAAACGTCGCTATGCCGACATTTTTTAGCGACTTTAATGTGTCGCTAAATTTAGCGACATTTAGCGACGCAGCATCACTAATTAGCGACGTTTATTAACGTCGTTAAACGTCGCTGATTAGCGACTTATATAGCGACGTTACACCGACGTCTTTAATACCTGGCAATACTGCCATGTCAGTAATTTGCGACGTAGAGCGATGATTTTAGCGACGTCTTTAGCGACGTTATTAGCAACGTGTAACAGCATCGCTAATTAGCGACGTAGTTAGCGACGTATATTAACGTCGCTAAACGTCGCTAAAAATGTCGCTAATTTTACAGAAAAAATAAAAAAAGAATACTGAATTGAATTTCTGGGTTTGCCAACCCCCTTGGGTTCATTATCAGGTATATGATGGTTGTTAACTAATATTTGATATAAATATAATAGTACATATAACTATAATTATTACCTATAGTCTGATTGATGTTCATTTGAATGTGCTATGGATGTGGTTCATTTTCAGGTGGTGTGCAGGAGGGTGAACCTGCAGTGATTGTGTGTGTATGTATCCCATACTACATGTAGTGTAGCAGTGTTGACAGGGATGTATAGAGGAATAAACACTGTGACTGTTAGTAGGTTATGTGTGGTGTGATCAGCTTATGTGCCATGAGGGGACTCGAGCATGTAGTAGAAATAATTGAATAAGGGACACAGTAGCAGCAACAAGGGGGAAAATTCTAGTGCACTAGGTAAATTCAGGCCAAGTATCAGTCATCAGTTGTAAACTAAAATATATTAGGAACTGTGTGAATATCAGTGAATTAAGACAGTACTATATGTGTTGTGTGATGGTCTTAATGTGCTCAGAGATAGGGAGAGAGAGTGTGTATTATAATTCAGTGTGTTTGAGTTTGTATAGGGACTGTGTATTATATTACAACTTGTATCATCGAACTGGAGAAAAATAGGAAAAAATAGGCACTGAACACTCAAAACCGGTAAAATAACATATTTAATATGAATAATATAATAAAATTTGAAGAAAAGAAAGCATCCAGCAAATATCATCGTAAAGAATATGGCAAATTTATATCCATACAATCGCATCCTAAATAATAAAAAAATATAAATATCCAGCAACTAGTTATACTACTGCGGATCTGTAGGAGGCTGACCACCGGCGCGCCTGAAGGATAAGAACTGCTCATACTCGTCCCGTAGAATCGACACCGATGTCGATGGAGAAGGCAGTGACGTCGGTGGAGTCTGTGTCGATGTAGGCGCACCAGGAGGCCATACCCGCTCCAAGTCTGCGAGTCGCTGGTTGTAAGAATCTATGGTAGATAACAGCCTCGTACTGCTATGAACCATTGAATCCTACATCATCGTCAGCCTCTCGCCCATCGATAGCTATGATGCATGCAGCTCCATGATGTTGCGGTCTGTCGAGGCTCTAATATCATTTGTCAAATCCCGGAGCTCCGTTATGTTGCGGTCGAGCATATCGAATCTTGCGATGAGCGTCGGATCGTCCTCTTGCGACTAGGACCGGGGCTGCTCCTCCATCCTTCGTAGTAACTCATTATGGAGAGACGCAATCTGACGGTCAACCGCCTCCTGGACGGCCTCCTGGACTCTGGCCGACGACTACGAGGGCTGCGATTGCGAGGGCTGTGGAATGCGCAGCTGTCGGGGAGGCCCTAGATGACTGCGTCACAACCAGGGTGCCATAGGATCCTGTACCGTAGTACTTACCCCTCTGGAGACCACCAGCTGCGGTCACCCACAGGTCGTCCGTCGACGGAGCTAGAGCGGGCTGCGACAAAGTACTAGCCTCTCCAGGTGTAGGTGCACTAGCAGTCGTCCGCTAACGCAGCCTAAGATACTCGGCCTAGAAAGGTTTGAAAACTCGATAATTGCCTAAGTTATATTAAAATTAACACAAAGTAAAGTAATACTTACATAGGTCTGTGAGGCACTCTCATCAATGAGATTTCCGTCCTTGCGATGGGTGGCCAAGAAGACGGTCACCATGTTTGCGTCCTCACCCCTCTGTACCTGTTATAAATATATTATTTAGTACTAAACATAAACATTTTTTCCAAGTACCATTTTATGGTACTTATATTAAAATAATATATTTTAAAAGAAAAAAATATACCAAACGACTGAAATGTTTCATCATCGGAATCGAGCCACCACATCACTTGGCAGCATTCCGCAGCTGCCTTGGCCTTCTCAGACCTTTCTTTGTAGCTCGGATCGTCAAATCTAGCCCTCATCGCAGTCTACTGCTCAGGCGTGAACCAACCTTGGATCGTTTTTCCAGCACGATCACGAGCCTTCTGGTCATCCAGAGCATCTCAGATAAGCTTGGCGACAACGGTAGGAAAGAGCCGCTCGATCAACTCGGCCGGTGCGGAGGATAGAAATACGTTTGCTACAATAAATAATTTTGTAAGTGAGCATCACGAATAAGTTATATAATATGTATAAATGATAGGATTTCTTTAATTTAATTTTACCTGGAAGTGCGCAAACCAGAATGCCTTCCTCTCCTCCGGAGCCTCAGAGTAGTTAATCCAAGGGCCACCGTAGTTGTTCCTCAGAAATTGGCCCAGGCGTCTCTGAACCGACGATGGACGATATCTATACAGAGATAATTATTTAGAATACTGAAAAAGTTAACAATGAATAAAGAAATACACGATATATATTATACTAAACCATCTAATTGACTTACTTTGTACCATCGGTCCAAATCTCTGTCCTCGTCTCCTCCGGATGTGTGCATGGAGGATCTTGCTGATGCTGGAACAACGTGGGCACGACCTCCTCGACATGCTCATATGTCCCCATGGTTCCGTCAGCAGGAGGAACGCTGGACGAGGGTGTACTACCACGCCTGGAACTACTCGTCCCAACAGTCGGAGATATGAGTGATCGATATATAGTACATTCTACAGTCAAATGTGATACATATCTCAAACCATTCTACAGTCAAAATATAATACATATATTCTTTAAACTAGTACATTCTACAGTCAAAATATAGTTACATTCTACAGGCAATATATTTTATTTTCAATCATCCTCAGAAAATTTATCTTGTTCGCCTTCCTCGTCCTCCTCTTCTTCCTCCTCTTCCTCTTCCTCATCTTCACTTTCATCTACTTCGTCTTTCTCTTCGGATAATTCTACATCTTCTACATTATTACTCGTATAATGAGTAACTTCCGTTGAGTCCACATCTACAATATTTGTTAAAAAAGGTAGATCATCCTCCTGATAAGCTATTTCGTGAACATCAAAGGTATTTTTAGCTTTAGTCTTGCATACTGCCCACCAATCCGACCTTGCTGTCCCCCGTCCAGGATAAGTTATGAAGTACACGAGCTGAGCCTGACTTGATAGGACAAATGGTTCGTAGCCTTGATATCTACGCTTGTAGTTTATATCCACAAGGCCATGCTTGTCAATTTTCCAACCTTGATCTTGAATCGGATCGAACCATTCACACTTGAATAGCACGATATTAGTAGGTTCTGTGCCATAATTATATGTCAACTCCACAATCTCTCGTAAGATGCCAAAAAAATTATTGCCTGGATTGACGTCTTTGTAGTTCGAAGATTTGATACACAAACAACTATTTTTCGTGGAATCAAGATCCAGAAAGCTGTCTCTGATAGGAGCATATGTTGACTTGAACCTGAACCCATTTACACAGAAACTTGGCCATATTTTTACGGCAGTAATTGGTCCCTTGGCTAGAGTTCTAATAGATTCAGTCTCGGGTGTTATTAGACGATCGACCTAAAAACCAAAGTAGCGATAGTAAGTTATTTGTTTTGCAAGTGCAAAAATAAAAAGTAATTACCAAGCATCTTACATATGCGCTCAACCAAGAAGGAAAATGGCATCTCATATCTTGTTCTACTTCTTCGCCTGTTATGTAGGGTCTAACCGACCTCAACTCATCATTATATGTGCTAAAAAACAATAAAGCAACTGTTGATTAGTAGCATAATAGTATCCTATACTATTACATTGAGATAATGTAAATGTGGACGTATTAATTACTTACCCCTCTAGCTTCTTCACTTCATCCTCATTGCAATTGAGTAATATATACAATTGAGCAGCCCTTAGCTCGTCGTCATTCAAATATCTCTTCTTCATTTTTTCCGAAGGCTTTCCGGACGCCTTAAATACTTTGAGTATTGCATCATTAGATTCCTGATATGCGTCGTCGTTTCTCGGAGCTTTCGTCCTATTAGTAGCAACATGCGGTTTGAAAAACGTCGAGCAAAAGTTTATAATCTCCTCGAGAACATAAGCTTCACAGATAGAGCCCTCAACCCGTGCCTTATTTTTCACATTTTTCTTTAGGTGATTCAGATATCGTTCGAAGGGGTACATCCACCGATAACCGATATGACCACCAACACATGCCTCATAGAAAAGATGAATTGGCAAATGCTCCATAGAGTCGAAGAATCCAGGAGGAAATACCTTCTCGAGCTTACATAGTGTTACCGCAATGTCCTTCTCTTGCTTTTCTAGACGATCGACGAGCAACTTAGTACAATAAAGATCTCTGAAGAATTTGCTCAGCTCTGTCAATGGATTCCAAACGACTTGCGATAAGAATTCTCGAAATACAATCAGAATTAACCTCTCCATGAATACGTGACAATCGTGGCTCTTTATACCCGCCATTTTGTTGTCCTTGAGGTCGACGCATCTTCTCAAGTTCGACACGTACCCGTCTGGAAACTTTAGACCCTGAATCCACCTATAAAGTCTACCTTTATCCTCTTTCTCCAGTGAGAAAACTGACTTAGGTTGCTTTAACTTTCCATTCCCCTCCTCTATCAAATGCAATATAGGACGTCTACATATTTCTTCTCAGTCCAACTTGGCCTTCAGATTATCTTTTGTCTTCCCCTTTACCTCCATTACAGTATTAATTATGTTATCAAATACATTCTTCTCGATATGCATGACATCAAGGTTATGTCTGATCAGATTGGTGCTCCAATATGGCAGATCCCAGAATATACGCCTCTTCGTCCAGTTATGGGTGCGACAAAATCCGTCACACTTGTACCCCTTAGCAGGCTCTTCGATAGCACTTGGTAAATCTTTTACCTCTTCCCATATCGTGTATCCGGGCCACCTTGGCGGTGGATTGGCCTTCTCCACAACTCCCGTACGAAAAGCATTCCGGTTCCTCCGGTACGGATGATCCTTCGGCAAAAAATGTCGATGATAATCGAAGAAGCACGATTTGCCTCCGTGTTTCAAACGAAAAGCCTGAGTATGGTCCATACAATACGGACATGAGAGACGACCATGCGTGCTCTATCCCGATAACATTTCATAGGCCGAAAAGTCATTGATGGTCCACATAAGTGCTGCCTTCATCTAAAAATTATGCTTTCTAGAAACATCGTACGAGTTGGCACCTACTTCCCACAGCTGATTCAACTCATCTATTAAAGGCGGTAAATACACATCGATGTTCCTCTTCGGATTGTTCGGACCCAGGATAATAACGGTTAGGAACATATACGGAGTCTTCATGCACATCCAAGGAGGTAGATTATACGGAGTGACGATCATAGGCCAACACGAATACTGGGAGCCCGAAAGTCCGAATAGGGTAAAATCGTCAGGGGAGAGCCCCAATCTGACATTACGTG
This sequence comes from Iris macrosiphon, assembly GCA_036927795.1. Classification (NCBI taxonomy): domain Eukaryota; kingdom Viridiplantae; phylum Streptophyta; class Magnoliopsida; order Asparagales; family Iridaceae; genus Iris; species Iris macrosiphon. The sequence continues at coordinate 43,986,803 of JAYESA010000017.1, read as the reverse complement.
CTTCTTCGGCAAAATGTGGATACTCTCGATCAAAGTGCTTCCATGCTTCTTCGTCGGATGGATGATCCAATACTCCTTCGATCTGTTTTCTTCTGTGCCAACTCATGTTTTCTGCAGTCTCCTTAACCATAAACAACTGCTACAACCGCAGCGTCAAAGGCAAGTAGTGCATCGAATCAGTAGGCTTCCTTGCACCGACAGACTTTTCTTTAATAGTGGCCTTGTAGCGATCAGAACCACAGAATCTGCACGCATCTTCATCCTTGTCGTCTTTGTAGTACAACATGTACCCGTTGCGATATGCATCGATTTTCTCGTATCCCATCCAAAGTGATCTCACCATCCTCTCAGATCGATAGAAGTCTTTAGGCAACTTTGTACCCTCGGGCAAGATCTCTATAATCAAATCGATCAGTCGATCATAGCATTCTTGCGACATGTTAAAATCGGACTTGATGCTCAATAATCTTGTAACTACCTCCAACGGTGAATGATCCTCCCAACCAGGATATAGTGGAGTTCTTGCATTCTCTAGCAACTCCATAAACTTTGCAGCATCGGCATTCGATGCCTCCTCAGCTGCATCATAATTGTTTGGATTGAAACTAGGTTCCACCGTATCATAATTGTCCAGATTGAAACTAGGCCCCGCCCCATCATAAACCATGTTCACCAATCCCTCGTCGTAAGCATCGTGGTCGTGGACATCCATATACGGCTCCATATAGGGCTCCAACTCTGATGCTAGAGATACAAGTTCTCCGTGCGCGGTCCACTGATAGTAATTCGGCGTGAAGCCCTTCGAGTATAAATGATATGTAACTTCTACTTCCTATTGCGACATCTCACACACGGACACTTAATTTTGGTACCGTCTATGTACTGAGGGAACGCCTTGGCGAACTGCAAGAACTGCTGTACACCCTCAATGAATTCATCCCGTACACCACATATATCATCAGGATGACGGTTGTACATCCACGAACGATGACGCAGATAGTAATTCATATCAATTTCTAGATACTTCTACAAAAATGATAGTATGTATCATATAAATCATTACATACAGTGTGATTCTCTAAAGAAGAAGCTGATAATTAGTTAGAGGATCAATATAAGTGGCAAACACAGTAGCATTTGTACCATTGTTTATGGGTATCGGCCGAAATCAAAACCATCAAAACTGCAAACACAGTAGCATTTGTACCATAATTATGTGACTCAAATTTGTGACCAAGAATTAAGTCTTGCTTCAACTGCTTATTAATGATGCAAAAGTTTTCTTTTTCTTTTTCACTTTCATATGTACATATCATGATTTCAAATATATATATTAACTACAGATGTACTATTGAATATGTCAACTAAAAGTGCATTTTCTAATTTCACCTAAAATAAGTGAAGAATAATATGAGACCCCATCCCATGACCCTTCTGTGATTAACAGGCTTATTTGGTCTTTCTTAACAGTGGCAGGTACTGAACCCTAACCTATATTATATTTCTTATGTTTATAAAACTTGGCCCTTTGCAGCACACGTACACACATATATGATGCCAATTCAAGAAAGATCAAGATAATTAAGAACGTACAAATATTATTTGTTCGTATAAAATAGAATATTCTACAATATATACAATAGCTAGATTACAAGGAAGAAGATGATCAGGAATCCGCGTGATGGGACTTAAGACTAGAAACAATGCGGCCGCGAACACTAAAGCCATGACTTGACTTTCTCTCTTGTAGCTATCACTAGATGCATGCAGTACGTTATCAATTTGGCCTACATCGATCCTTCAACAACCTCGAACGAGTTTGCCATGGTTAATTAGCCCAAGTCCAAACGCCTAAAGTGTCAGGAGGAGGTGTGGCTTTGTATACACTGATATATGTAGTTCACTTCACTAGGCTGGGTTTGGGATTATTTTTGGAGGCTGCTTCTGCTTCTGCTTTTGTCAACAATCTTACACAGTTGTCAAAACTTGATTCTACTGTAAACTTTTGGCAAACGACAACAATTCCAAACCAAGCCTAATAACTATAAATTGGATCTAATTATAGTCGTTATCATTGTTACCATCAGTTCTTTAACTTAATTCTTATCAGCTTTCATTTCCATCAATCGGCCATCACCAACAAACACAATATATAGATTCATGTGGACTTTGACGAGAAGCAAAGTATAGCTAGCATCATCGTGTACAAGGACAGGATGATCGATTAAATCTTTTGCAGCTTTGATAAATATTGCAAGTCAAAGATCGTTTGTAGCAATTAGTACTTACTTTAGTACTAATTAAGACTAAAATCTAGCTAGGGCAAAGGAAGATGAACGTGATTGTCTCCCTTTCAATATAGATGTATGTTGAATTATAGGGAAGTAAGAGGAAAATAATTTATACTTTATATTGGGCGTATAGTAGACCGCGTTGAGCTCATTTAGATCTCGTAACGATGGCGTCTGTGCTAGTGTCTATGTCAGTGTCTGTGTATGTCGTGTCTGTGTCTGTGTCACATGTGTGTCCTGTGAGTGAGATAGATAGATAGAGTTAGGGTTTACCTAGAGGAGGAGGAGGAGGAGGAGGAGGGGGAGGACGCGGCCAGAGGGGGGAGGACGCAGCTGGAGGGGGGTCGCCGGGAGGGAGAAGGGGGCGTCGGAGGAAGGAGAGGAGCCGGAGGGGGAGGACGCGGTCGATGGGGGTCACCGGAGGGTGAAGGAGGAGGGGAGCCTTTGAAATTTGGGAGAGGAAACGGGAGAGATCGAAGGAAATGGGGGCAATCAGCCCTAAGTAAAAAAATTAGAGACATTTTAGCGATGCCAATAATGACGTGGCTAATTTAGAATTTAGCAACGTTTTAACGACGTTTCAGCGATGCCAATAATGACGTCATTAATTTAGCGACGTCTTAACATCGCTAATGATGTCGCTAAATGTCCAAAATATATACGTCACAAAAAATGTCACTAAAAGTCGCTAAATAAAACATATTAGTGACGTTTAGCAACCAAAATTGAACTTATAGCGACTAATCTTTTAAAAACTGAATAAAAGTGCTAAACGTCGCTAAATGTCGCCAATTAGCGACGTCTAGCGACGTTTTTACATGGTGTCGCTAAATTAGCGACGTTTTTACTTAGAGTCGCTAAAAATGTTGCTAATCCCGCTTATTCTAGTAGTGCTCTCGTTTGGCCTTTGTCGGATGAACACTCTGGCCGTATGGCATTATGGCCGCACGGATGGACACTCTGGCCGCATGATGACAAGGATGCATAGGTAAGTAGCCGCATATGAGTGAGCACGTGGCGTGGAATATCTGACGAGGCCATCAATATTGATGTAACTTTTCATATTTTTCTGAGCCGCCATCTTCACGAGTCTTGAAGTGTCTCAGTGTAAGGAGTGATGTATCGGATAGTCTGATAGACATCGAATGCTGTGTCAGAGGAGTCTTATATGGCTTCATGCTCTTTGGTCGTTCAGGCCGCATGTGACTCCTCTGTGACTAGGTTGATCAGGCCTCATGTGGCTCCTATTTTGCTAGGTTGTTCAGGCCGCATGTAGCTCCTCTATGGCCTATTTTTGTTTTTGAGGGGACATGACCTTTATACGGCCTGTATAATTTTTTATTCTTCTATAAGACCCCTGTCAAAGTTTCCCAAATGACAAGTTTGGAATACTTTAAATAATAAGCATGGTCGAGCGCTATTGGCCGCATATGAAGGGTATGTCTTATGGTCTTTTGGTCGCATAGTTGTCTTTGACAAGCTGTCAGATCATTAAATTCCTTGATTTGCTTCAATCCTCAGGCGGATGTCCTGGGGATTCTATGTCGTTATAGCATTACATGGATAGAGACGGGTCAGGATTTGAATCGTTCGCAATCATTATCCTAGTCATATGTTGTTGGCCCTTATATAGGGGGCTTGAGGAGAGAGAAAAAGGTTTTTACCAATCTTTTCTTCTCTTCTTCCTCTTTATTGTTGCCATGGCTTCCAAGGTTGCCTCATCCACTGCCGCTTTTGCCAAGAAAGCCCCCATGGTCAAGGGTCCGGCCAAGAGCAAGGGAAGATATCACGCTACTGCAACGGACCCTAAGTCGCTCCCCGCCGACGTTCAACCTCTTCTCAAAGTAGGTCCTGTGGAGACAAAGAAGGGTTTCTGGAGACAAAGTTGGTTTCTGGAACACATGTGTTTAGTTGGACGCATGGATACGTCTATGCACCAACTTCTCACAGCCGCTTGATGACCACGTTGTATAGACGAGCTCTACCGTATGGGTACTTAGGCCGCATGGCTGACTCGGCTGCATGGGTACCTATGTCGCATAGCTGACTCGGCCGCATGTGTGCATAGGCCACATGGGTGCCTAGGCCACTTGGGTGCCTAGGGCGCATGGCTGACTCGGCCGCATGGGTGCCTAGGTCGCATGACTGACTCGTCCGTATATATATCCTCATTAATAATTCTCAATGGTTCTAATCTAACTCCTTGATGGTTTTTTGTAATGACTTTGCCCACCACGCATTCTGGCAAACTGGTCCTTAGGAACAACACGCTAGCCTTGAACATGAATCTTGGGGTCCTGGCTGCAGCTCTCCAAAAATAGGTCGACAAGGATCTCCCGCCTGAGTGACAACAGAAGATTGTCGAGCAGACTCCTTCCTTTTTGTTGAGTCAGATCAACTCGGAGAAGACCTCCGCTAAAGACGGAAAGCACGTCTTCAAGAAGTCGTACTTCCTATTTGGCGATGTACTAGAATATTCTCAGTCCAAGATGGGAACGATAAGGGAGGATTGGTCCTTCATATTTTGTAAGATAGAGATGTCATTTCCTGCCTTTGAACTTCACCTGCCTTTGTCGGACCTGAAGGTGATGATGTGTCAACAACGGATGGGCTAAAATTTGACCCCTGAGCCATAGGGGGTGTCACAACCCGCACACAAAAAATCGGGCATGAGTCGTGGGTACGTCTAGCCTATGCCGCAGCATCGGCGGTAGAACGCTCTCTAGGTCAACTATCTAGATAACAATCTCACGCAATCAATATATAAACCTGTCAAGATCTCAACTCCAAACGGAGGAGCAATATCACAATGATAATCACAATATACTCAATCATGAATCTAAGCACGATAAGATAACAAAAAGTCTAACAACTATAAAGTCTAACCAACAACAACTACTACAACAACCACAACATCAATAATAATAATACAACATCCAAAATAATATACAATACGAGGTCTCAATCCAAAACCGGAGACAAATTCGGTGCTAAAAGCTAATAAAATCAATAACAAGGTCCTAGTGATCCCGACTACCAACCCGGAAATCACTTCTAAACTAGAGGGTCCCTGTATGCACCATCGACAGGCTCAGGTCCATAAAATGTTGGACACCACTCCTCCGGATACTCTGGAAAAATATGTCCAGTCAGGACTGGAACAAGTACATCTCTAAAAGCAGTTACAGTTAAATGATAAAAACTATAAAACAATTATAGCAAGTAGCAAAGAGAATGAAATAAAGTATAGAACAAGAAATATACATATCACTGGTGCATAAAGATAAAGATGCATGGATATCATAAGCAAGATAGTAATAACTGCAAGATACAAGAAATCTAAACTAAGATCAAGTCTGTGCACATGAACGTGTAGTGAGTCCTACATAAAATACATGTAGTGAGTCAAGTCCAGAAATATGTAAGTGAGACAAGTCAAGAAATACAAGAGAGTCTAGACTAGAAAGAATAAACTTGGTGTCTTTGAAATACTTGTTTCGACATGTAAACGGCTAGGGGTAAGTAAGGCTCATCGCGCACTGGTGCGCAGCTGCTATCATTCCAGTTTAGACCAGAGGGAGTGATTCCTGATGATTCTAGATGGGAATGTTTACATGTCTGCTCGAGTATTTCCCCACCCCGACTAATACAAGTGAATCCAAGACCCGACACGTAAATCAAGTATGAGTCCAGCCTGAAACATGAGTGATGCCTGTAGTGATGCTTGTAGGTGATGCGAGTAGTAATTCCAGAATAGAGGCCAGAAACATGAAATATACGTATCGCAAGTAAATGAATCCAAAAATACCAGTCTGTGTCCCGTGATGTGCCAGAAAAATCAGATGATACTATACTAGAAGCTAAATCATAATAATCATCAGATAATAAAAACTATCAGAGAATGTACTCGCTTGACGTCCTGAGCAACTGGCGATCCGAACTGGTATCGTAAGGACCTATTACGAAAAGCAAGGTTAAACAGGTTTCTAATGAGTTAAATAGATATAAAATAACTAAAAATAGGCTTCTAGGGTCGTTCTAGGTCAAACGGGTCAAACCGGTGAAATCTGGGTCAAAAAGTAAACTCTGGGTCTAAAAAGTCAACCCTAGGTCAAAACTAGGTCAAAAGTTGACTTTGGCGGTCAACGGAGACAATTATGGTAAAAGCTAGGTCAAACTAGGGTGCCCCTGAAATTCTAGGCCAAAACTAGGTCATTAAGCTAATAAACCCTCAAACTCGCCTCCTTGAGATACCGGGATACCCTCGGTATCCGATACCTCACCCTACGCTACACACCCCGCCTAAACCCGCTAAAACCTATGCTAGCACACGTAAATATATACACATATACATATAAACCCATCTCTAAACTCAAACCTAGACAATTGCTCAAAAACCCCGCTCGAAACTCAATACCTTGGATATCTCAAGGTATTGAGATACCTTGATATCTCAAGGTATTGAGATATCGCCCAATACCCCTCTAACTACACTTCTAGTTAGCTATCTTGGTATATAGATATATTCCTAGTTATTAATCTAGGCTAGAAAATATATATAAATATAGCACATATATATATATACACCTAGATATCTATATGCATATACATATATATTCACAACACATATACACATAACCCATATACATTACCTTACCTATACATATATATATAGCTATAATATATATCTAGCTATATGTATTTATATATCTATACCTATAGATATATATCTATCTAACTATCTATCTAAATCTATCCATCTATCTATCTAGCTAGCCATCCATCTATTTATCCAACTATCTACCTATCTATTTAACTATCTATCTATTTCATAATCTATCTATCTATTAATCTAGATACCTATTTATTTATATCTAGATAATTATCTATGTATCAAGATATCTATCTCTATCTATATATTATCTAACTATCTATTTATATATATCTATCTAGATATCTAGTATCTATCTATCTAGATATCTACCTATCCATCTAATATCTATCTACCTAGATATTTATCTATCTAACCACCTATCTATCTATTCATCTATTAACCTATCTATCTATCTATCAATCTAGCTATCTATTAATCTATTACTCCCTCTACCTTGCTACCTGCTACACGTTGCTGCTACGAATGTTGCTGCTGCTGTGCATTAGCTGCTGCTGCTGCTGCTGCTGCCTAGCTGCTGCTGCTGCTGCATTGCTGCTAAGCTGCTGCTGCTTGCTGCAGCTGTGCAGCTGCTGCACACTGCTGTGGCTGCTGCCTGCCTCCCCCCTCTCACTCTCACATACACACGACCATACACACAATCACCTACAAACACACACACCTATATACATATATATATACCAATATATATATACGCACACACATACTTACATATATATTTATATATACACACTCATAACCACTTATGCATATAAATACACACACACACATACAAACACATACATACACACGCACATATCTATATCTATATATATATATATATATATATATATATATATATATACATATACACACACACTAATATATATATATATACATATACACACTCACACACTCAAACATATATATATATATATATACACTCACTCACACACACTCACTCTCACACACCCTCACACACACACTCTCACACACACTAACACACACTCTCACAAACACACAACCACACACACAAATATACATATATATATACACATACACACATACATACATATATATATATATATATATATATATATATATATATATATATATATACACAAACTCATATATATATATATATACACTCACTCACACTCACACACACACTCACTTACACATACACTAACACCAACACACACTCACACAAACACTAACTAACACACTCACATATACATAAAAACACATACATATATAAATATATATATATATATATAGGAACACACACACAAATATATATATATATACATATATATATATATATATATATAAATACAACACACACACAACACAACGCACCACGCCCCACCAACGCACGCCCAACGACCCCTACACGCACAAACACAAATATATATATAAAATATAACGTGAGAACTCTAGCACACACTCCCCGAAGCTAATCCAACGCGCGCACAAGCCCGAAACTAGGAAACCAAGTCGAAATGGTCGTTCGGTCATTTCGACGAACACGCGGTGTGCAGTTCAAAAAACCTCCTGAAACGCACACCAAACCAACTCGAAATCGGCCCAATATTTACCCACGGGTCCTAAATGATGTTTAGATCCTAGAAAAAATGTTACCCCGTCGATTCTAGTCCCCTGGCGAAAACGCGCACGCACTTAGAACCGGCGACGACGAAAACGCCCGAAACGCCTATTCCTCTGCGACACGACTTCACGTGTCCGAACGGAGACACGCACTAACCCTCAAGACACCCGACAACGTCTACCTAGATCCGTCTAACCTAGGGCATCACAAAAATTGGACCAATCTCGGATTTCACCCGAAATTGACACAAAACCTAGTGTCAAAGTCTCCAAACACAACCAAACTAGTTCCAACTTCCTCCCACGGGTAGGCTTAGGGTCTAGGAAGGTTCTAAACCACTAATTACACTAAACAAGAGTAATTAGCAAGGGAAAAGTTAGGGTTTATTTCTTGGGAGTTGGAATCCCAAGCCAAAGTCTCCAAAAAGCTCTAAATCTACCTCAACGAGCTTCCAAGCTCCCAATCCAAGCTCCAACACCAAATCTAAGCTCTACCCACCTAGGTTATGGGAAAATGTAGGGTTAGGGTTCATATAAGTAGAAGAAATGGAAGGAGAAAGAAAAAAAAATGAGCAAACTTTCTTGTTTGGAAGTGGGAAGGAGAAAGGAAGAAGAAAGAAGTAGTGGAGAAGAAGAATAAGTGAAGAAGAAGAAGAAGAAGAGATGGGGGAGGCTGGGGCTGCTGGTCGGGTGGGAAAAATAGGGGGCCGGCCATGTGTATAAAGGGTTTCCAAAGTCCAAAATGCCCTTCTAACTTGGTTTTGGGTTTCGGGTTCCAAAAGCACTCAAACTAACTCCAAATCTCTCCAACTAACCGATTAAAAATATAATAAATATTCTAAAACCCAAAAATAAGTCTCACAAGGGTGTGGGCTGGGTCGAACATGGGTCCACTAGGGTCTGACATGGGTCCAGGCTAGCAAAAACCCTAAAATAATCAAATAAAAATAATACAACCACTAATTAAATATAAATACAATTAATTATAAATAATACACAATTAACCAAATAAAAAAAATTATCCGGCTCAGGAATTTGGGTGGTGACAGGGGGCACTCTTTGGCAATATTCGGTATGCTACCGAAAAGAATAAGGGGGGTTTTATAGTGCAAAGGAGTCTTCCTCTTACTCCTTGTTGGGACTAAAGCTGGGCCTCGTCGGAAGTGACCTGGGACCGAACCTCAGTATATATGCAGTAGGCACCTTCCTTAATCAGGTTGACAAGAAGGAGGCCTATCCCACAGGATAGCTGCGGGCTCTCAGCTGGGCTCATTATAACATCTCATGGTATCGCCTGACCCTGTAGATTATGAAGAAGTACGAGCAGGAGCTCAGGGCCATAGATTTGTTTTTTGCCCTGAGGGGCACATGTTATGGTTTGGAGATGAACCATCCCCTGTTTATTATCCTAATAGAGTTGTACAACCTCCGTACTGGGACCTTTTTTATACCTGGTGGCGAGATAGGATTGGCCTTGCATGAGATGCATATTATCTCAAAACTTTCTTGGGGCGACGAACCCTACGAGGAGTATACCACGAGCAATAAAAAACTTGAGGAATTAGAAACAGAGAACCCGGAGATCCTAGTAGTGTACTTGGATTTGATATGCCATCACGGCATCTGCCAGGGGTCGTCGAAGAAGATGAAGAAATATATTGAGGGGTCTTCTCCTCATATCACCACTTGGACTCGCTACCTCTTTCTGGAGTCGAAGGATTCCGCTAGAGTTCATATTCGGGCAACACGATCAAAATAGGAAGTGGCTGATTTAATCCGGGCGTAGAAGGAACTGGCTGTCGAGGGTGAGGAAGTTGAGGGCTCCTCGAGGTAAGAGGACGAACCCCTTGACAAACTGAGATGCCTCAAAGAGGAGCTCAGCTACTACTATATGGACACCTAGAAGTTGTCCCCAAAGGCCGTGCTGGTGTGATACATGATGCTCTGGTTGCGCAACTACGTAGTCCAGGGCGGGTCAAGCACGATAGAGAGGATCAGCCGTACCCTCATTCTAACTGTTGTAAAGTTAGCTTTTGGCCACAAGTTGGCCCTTTTATCGGACATGGTGTGTTGTATCCATCGTGGCCTCCATAACTTTGCCAAGAAGGTGAAGGACCACCCAGGTAAAGTATACTTCAACAGGGTCAAGCTTTCTTATCATTACTTGATGGGGTGGCTTCTCCTGCATCATGCGTCCTTGATGAGCCCGGGGACTGACGAGAATATGGTGGTTACTGATGCCCTGATCCGTAGGCATAGGGGTGTCATGCACCAGTAGCGGAATACGGAGGCGTACATAGCCAGCTATCCCGTACAAGGTGCTATACATCATATGGCGATCATGGCTGTAACTAGACAAGGGGTGTATACTACAAGCAAGTCACTTAGGGTCACACATCACATCTATTGTCTCAATCAGTCAAGTAGAACAGTAAATATAGAACATATATGACAAGGAAGTACTGTATCTGAAATGCCCTGCGACAATATTCTAGAAACCAGCTATACAAAAAGAAAAGCTGGCGGAGTAAAAAAATTACATGACCATAATCATCTGTAGTCTGATTAATTACAATCATGTAAAGAAAACTAAATACATAATTACGACTAACATGTGTCAGTGGCTAAACACCCAAAAAGAGTAAAATATATTAGGGAATAAGAAATCCACTCGTGCCCTTCAGCGACCATCCACCTGGTATGCGCCATTAGGAAGGGGAAATAAGTTGGACCTCTGGAACTAGCTCGAAACCTGGCCATGCAAAACTAGTGGGGTTAGACCCGAAATAGCAACTACCACAAAGAAAGCACGAAATGGCAAAATAAAATCCAAAGCAATAGATAGGTATAATATTGGTTCTGTGTCATGGTTTCAGTCCATAGTTTATCCTAGCATATAGTCCAACCCTACAACCAAATAAGGACAAGGGTTCAACCATCATAGTATGATAATCCATGTCCCTAGACTACTAACATAATAATACAATCACAACCAAGTCCATTTATATAATGGCCAATCAATTATACGGCTTGCTACTGTGGAGTCTAAGTTTTCTCATATTAGATGCATAAGAGAAATCCTCAGATCGTGAGCTATTTAGCGGGGCTAACCGAGCCAAATAAATTATATATTACTTGTATATCATGCAACGGTCCCTCGTAAGGCTACCGTATTAGATCACATATAACGTATTATAAAATATAAGTATTCCGATATTATCGTCCACTAATGCGGACGTGACCAATATCTATAGGAATCAGCCTTGCACGTCATGACAGTTGTCTGAGGTGGATAATGTGCACGATCTTGGGATTTTATTCCTTCCGATGCTCTACTAATTTTAGTTGCCTAAGTTAACCCTTTGGTTATGTTAGGAATCATATGGCATGGTTACATGATCAATCCTCATATATGTCATACCGTAGCGTGATGTTTGATACGAATCCACTTTGTTACTTGATAACTCAACTGGATTTACCCGAGCGTGATGTAACAAACAATAAGACCTAACCACGCTTTTGTAGTTGACCCATATACCATGCCCGTTGGGAAAATAATATAAGAATATCACATATCACGTAGTATAGGTGGCATTCTCGATGCACAATCTGAAATATGTAATCTCATAGCACGTAGCAAGTTATGTCGCACCTCGGTGCACATTTATAACATATGTACACATAGCAGGTAGTAATTGTTTCAGCACGGATATAAGAAATCTGGTCGAATTACCAAACATACAGTTGGTCGTATGAGCCTTATAACATTGGGACACATGGTGTTATGCACATAGCTGGTTAGTCACTTATGACATAGTCAATTCTAGTACATGGTCATGTCTAGCACAAGGTCGAGTTACTAGGTTCATTCTTCCTTAGGATCAATCCCAAGCAATTGTCGAGACCAACCACTCAAAATAAAGAAATATTTCAAGTAAAATAGCTAAGCCTTATGGACAAATTGGCGCATAAGACGGGTGCCGCATGGACTTTCGGCCGCATGCTACCTCAGGCCGCATAAGATCCCAGGCCACATGCTACCTCAGGCCGCATAAGATCCCAGGCCGCATGCTACCTCAGGCCGCATTCGATCCCAGGCCACATGCTCCTCCAACCCACATGCTCCGAAAAAAAGTTCAATCTCTTGTAACAAGTGCCAAAGTGATGTGTGTCAGAGAAAAGTGACTAAAGTGATAGATGTGACAAGCCATAAAGTGTATCAAATAGAAAAAATAAAATCATAGAAATATGTGCCTACGGATCAGAGTCATGCATCCAAGGAATGGTGGTCGCATAATCTACAGGTCGCATAAGTGACTCGGCTGCATATTGCTCTTTTGGACTTAGCAAATTTTTTATTCATTTAGTGAGTGAAAACACAAGGAATTCAAGTATTAGCTCAAGAACACTTGTGTGGAGGCAGTCATGCGTCCAACAAGATGGACTCATGTTGGTCAATATGTGGTAAAGACCTCAGGCCGCATAGCACGCAGGTCATATAGCACTCTCCAAGCCGTATAACTCGTTGGCCGCATGAAGACTTTGTCTTCTCAAAATAGCAGGTTCGGCCAAGGTGGAAGCTCAAAAAATCAAAAATTATTTTGACCATAAAATCCTTATTTTAAGTCCAAATAAAGTTAACCAAAAGCCAAAACGCTTGAAATTGAAAGCTCTCTCATGTAACAAAAATTTGTTTTCAAAAATACATGTTTAATAGATCAAAAACAAAAAAAACTCATAAAACCTATAAACCTTAAGTTAGAAATATAGATTTGTACTAATCCATCCACCAAATCTGAAAACTCTAAGTTCTAAAAGTATTTAAAATGATGTAAAAAACATAATAATCAATTAATATGGAGGGTTTCTCCATTTCTCATTCAATGTGTACTTGCCTATGGAAAAAAAAAGGAGAGAAAACTAATAAGAGAAGAAGAAATAAAGAAGTAAAGAGAGAGAAAGAGAAAATATTGGGTTATAATGGTAGGGTTGAAGGTTGAACAAAGGGTTATCATTACTTGAACTAACCCACAAAATGAACCATGAACCAGGTTAAATCAACGAATGGGTCTAGTCTCCATGCACATGCAACCATGCTAAAATGAATACGTTCCAAATACGTATATCGGGAATGGGGAGTGACTTGTCTATCCACCGTAGAAAAATTCTATCCTCAGAATTCGAATTCAAGCAATAGCTAAAGAAGTCAAGACAAGCACGATACATATCTATTAGCAACTACACATGCAAGCAATATCATCACTAAAGAAGTCAGGACAAGTACGATACATATCTATTAGCAACTACACATGCAAGAAATATCATCACAACACATCGGTGATCACCTGACCACATATTCCGAGATATGAAGGCGTAAGAAAAAATATAACTTCTGAATCGAATAGGTATGGGTACCAGGATCAAATATTGTCCTCGTGCTCCCACGTCGATTCTCCTAGAGAGTGATGGCCCCAAGCAACTCGGACAAGATAAATAGTCCAGTTCTTAAGCACCTTATCCCTTCGGTCCAATATGGATACAAGTTGCTCCTCGTAAGACAAGTCGGTACCAACGACTAATTTAGAGTGATCGAGGATATGACTCGGATCTGGAACATAACTACGCAACTGAGACACATGAAATACATCGTGTACCTCACGTAGCAAAGGCAAAATAGCGAGATAATAAGCAACATCGCCTACCTGCTCGAGGATATCGAACGGACTGGCGTATCGCAGACTAAATTTCTTGCGAACCACGAATCTAATGACTCCATGGGTCGACAAAATTCGCAAAAATACGTGATCGCTGACACAAATTTCTGAAGGCCTACGATAATGATCTGCCCAATGACGATGTCTATCTTGTGCAAACCGAAGTTACTCTCTAATATGCTTGACGACCTCTACTGTCTGCATGATTATTTCAGGGCCTAAAATCTTTCGTTCACCTATATCATCCCATAATAATGGTGACCTGCACTTTCTCCCATACAACGCTTTGAAGAGTGCCAACTGGGTACTCGCCTGGTAACTATTATTGTATGATAACACAACGAGATGAAGATGATCTTCCCAAGAACCACCAAAGTCTGAGGTACAAGCTCATAGCATATCTTCTAATGTCTGGATTATTCTTTATGATTGCCCATCTATTTGAGGGTAGTATTTCGTGCAAAACCTCAACTTGGTGCCAAAAATCTGATGAATTTTTTTTGAAAATGTGAAGTGAACCGAGTGTCTTTATCTGACACAATACTTACTAGGACACAATACTTATGGGTTCCTGGTCCTCAGAGGGACATAACAAGAACACAATAAATTAACATGCATGAAAGTAAAGTAGTAAACAATAAATAGGGTAACTAACCATCTAAGTGCTTGAGACATCTCTATTGGCGCATTAGGGGGAGAAATAGAAGAACATTTATCCCATCAGGCGTTTAACGAAACTCGGGGGTATACGATTTACACCATATATACAGTAAGAAACATAAATCTTATACACTCACTAGTAGATTGTCCCCTCCCAATGTACTATCCGAACAGTATATGCGGTATAGACATAATGCAACGATGTCAATAAAATCTAGAAAACTAACCCAAACAACAACTACTAAAACAAGATGCGAACTCACGTATCGATGTACGATCGACCCGCTTGTCCAAGCACTCTCTCACTCAGTTTACGTGATAAACAAGTATCAGGTCAGAAGATACCTCATACCTTAATAATATACTGGGTAAGTCTGCTACTCTAAGACGCATGCATACAACTAACAAATTAAAACTAGGCATTTGTAAAATGAATAATATAATCAAGCAAGGTGTACTTGTCTTCCAAGCAAAGATGCGAGCACAACAAATTTGGTTCCAAGCCAAGATGCGAGCAGAACAAATCTGGTCCGAAGCTCTCTACAGGAACGTCTCGAACACCTACAAATTAATTATGACACTAATTTGACTCTTATTTTCTAGTTAAATTAGGTTATTATCTAGTTATTAATTCTACATTGGTTTGCATATGCAAGTAGTTACACGCCAATTATTACTAGTCATCAAACATTACCAAAATATATTTTTAAAATATTAATTATTAAAAACTATTAATTCTAAAATTTTATTATAAAATAGGATTTTTAGAGATAGGGTCATCTCCTATAAATTCTATGAGTCCAAAATCAAGTAGAAACCAAAATTAGGTAATAACGAGTAACCAACTAGTCACCAAAAATAAATTTTTCATAAATAGATAAATATGGAATAAATACTCATAAATCAAAATTAAAACATAATAATATAATTCTAAATTCTAAAATAAGGTCTTTTTGGTCGAGCTTTAAGTTTAAAACTGTCGGGGTCAAGTTTTGTCAAAACTAGGTCAACTTGTTACATAAAATACCTAGAATCCTAATTTTTATAATTAAAAATAAAATCTGAATATATTATATAAAAATTAGTATTAAAAATAATAAATACTCTTTTCTTTAATAAAATAATAATAATTAGGGTTTTACCACCTACAAGTTGATCCTATTATGATTGGTAACCAATCTTGCTAGTATGCATGTCAAGGGATGGTACATTGGTGGTGTGATATCATAGACATAAAAATAATATTTATTTAATATAATTTTAGAAAATATAATTTCTGTAAAAATATTAATTTATCGAGAAAAATAGGGTTTTTATCTACCATTAAGTTCTAACAAGGTCTAAGGGTTTCCAACAAGCATACATCAAGACTAGGTCAAAACTACAATTAAAACATGCCCAAAATCGTAATTTAATACGTATTAATAATTCTAGAATTTTAATAAAAAATGAATTTAATCCATATTAAATCATCCATATAAGTTTATCAATAAAATTTACAAAAGGTTTTACATGCATGCACAAACTTTTGGGTTAAATCTTAAATTAGGGTTCATGGGTTGCATGAGTTCTTCAAAATAAAATAATAGAGTTTAATCATCACCACACATATATGTCAACATATATATATATATATATATATATATATTTATATATTTATATATATATTTATATATATATATATATTTATATATATATTTATATATATATATATATATATATATATATATATATATATAGAGAGAGAGAGAGAGAGAGAGGAGAGAGAGAGAGAGAAAGAAAAGATTGAAGAAAGAATGAGAGAAGAACTAAAGAAAACTTACTAGTAGTAGAAGGAGAATGTACAAGGGTTCTTGGATGGAGTTGGTGGTTGAGGGGTGTCAACGTGAATGGGGGGGGGGCACGGTCTTGAAGATGGGGTCGGCAAGAGGGAGAAAGTGAAGAGGAGAATTTTATTTATTAGGGGTAGGATTTGAAGATGATAAATATATATATATATATATATATATATATATATATATATATATATATATATTGGAGGGGTGCGCGCGTGTATGAGGCCACGAGTAGGAGGTAGGTTAGGAATAGGATTGGGGGATTTTCTAATTTGGAGTTTTTTAATTTGGTTGTTAGTAACTAATTGGTAAATGTTATCCAATAGCAATAATAATGGAGATTTGATTGGAATTCTAACGGATAAAATAATAAATAAATAAATAAATTCTAAAAAAAGAGGAAAGGGTATAAATTGGGATGGAGGGATTATTGGTTACTTAATAAAGAAGGTTGGATTGAAAAATAATCACAAATAAAATATTTATATAAAAATATCTAAATATTACACACAAGAAACTATGGTTGTTACACTAGTGCCATACTAATACTAAATGATCGAATTTTTTGTCACGCAAAGATCCTATGGGTAGTGTCTCCAGTATAGGTATTTCCTACGAAGGGTGATATAGATTTTGGGTTTGTTCTATGTCATTAATGTTTAAACTACGGTAAAGTATCCTAATGCAACCATTGGATTTAAATTAATTTTTAAAATAATCTAATAAACACAATAAATATAGAATACACACCAAATACCTATTTTTGGGTGAGGGAGTTTACAATCTACCCAAATTAAAAGAATTTTGTCCTCAAAATTAAAAAATAAAGCACAGTTCCAAAATAGGAGAAGGCAAAATGGTAGAGAAAGGTTATGTACAAATTATCGTAGCTCAAACTTGGGAAAGAAAAAATATAATCTTGTATGAAATTCTAAGGGTCAGTCTGGTCTACTCTAGGTAAGGTGATTTAGCACAAATAAGTTTTTACACAAGAAAAACTTGCACATGGAATCGAGGATACGATAGAGGAGATGAGTACCTGATATGAAGTGTCGTTGATAGGGCGGAGAATAAACTGCCACTATTTGGTTACATGAACGATTTTAAGCTATCTATAACCTAATGATCGAAAAAGGATCCCTCTATTTTATAAATTCTCCATAGCCATTTTGGCCTACATTGTTCTCATTGAAGTCGTCAAATTTTTAAATCCTCCAAATTCGTATCTAAGTCAAGTCAACCGCAATCTTTTCAAAAATTTAAATAACAAAATCTATTCAAATCCATCGCAATCTCTTCAAAATTAAAATAATTTCTATTTAAATCAGAGTTCAACCTATTACAATCTTTTCTCAAATTTTCAAATAATAAAAATCTAAATTTAAGTCAATCTATATGACATCTTAAAGATTTAAATAACCTATATCATATTTTAAATCACAATTCCAACTATTATAATATCTTCTAGATTTAAAATAATAAACAACTATAATCAAATATCATTTCTAGTTTCAAAGTTAAGAATTTCGTACTCATCAAATTTTAAATTCAATTTCATCCTCAATATTTTAAATAGGTGATCCAACAATCAAAATTGTAACTTTTAATTCAAATCCTCAAATCATAAAATTTTAAATCAAATCTATTAATGTTCACATTTATAATTCTATATTTATTCTCAAAATTTAAATCGATGATTCAATCTTCAATATTCAAAATTTAAATCATATGCTCAAATTATAAATATTTGATCCAATATCCAAATTTTAATATTCATTCCATAAGGCATTCTTCTCTTACAGATAAGTTCTCATTATCATAATTATCCAAAAAAAAACTCTCAAAATTAAATGACTTAAATCTCTCAATCTTATCGTACTTGATCACGATATAAGATTTTTACCTTCATATAACCTTTATATCCAGTTGACAATGTAACTTTTATAATTTACCAATCTTTCATAAACACAAGGCTATAATTTTTTTTTCTCAATCATTCAATAGTGCTTACTAATTCTCAAAATTTTAACACAAAATCTATCACATGTGATATACCCTTAATTACAAAAGATTGTCACATAGTAATATGATTGGCCTATGGGGTATACCTTGTACAATTCGTGTGTCAAACATATATCAAGCACGAGCATTCATCTTTCCAAAATAGGGAAAGATGAAAAACAACAATAAAGAGTTCAAGGAGGAGGTGATAGATTACAAGTACAGGGTTCAAGGGCGATTGAAAAATTCAAAAGAGAGTTGTCAAGGCAGTTATGCATTGAAATCATATTTTGGTAAATTTTTATTCGCAGGCTCGTATAAGTAAAGTTATGTACCTGACACGATATGCTCGGGCTTGTCTAGAGGGCAAGTATATTCATTTAACAAGCTAAGTCAACTTTATCTCAATCTACGTAAAGTAGTCATAGGAAGAGCGAACCAAGTGCACTAAGGTTTTCCAGACCATAAAATACTTATTCTAATTTAGACAATGTATTAGTGTGGGCCCTCAATAAAACATATATCAAGAACAAGCTCGATAAAGAATAAGCTTGCAAAACTAGGTTGTAATAGTAGCATGAGTCAGGATAGTCCAAATATTATAAGTATGTGAGTTTATCATGAATGAAAGTACAATAATTCAAGTTCATCAAGAATCTAAGACTCGTCTGGTGTTTGTGCCTCTACAGTCGCCATACTAAATCCTTGTCTAAGTCTCTGGTCGACCAGATGGGGGTATGGGCCTCTAAAGTTCTACAGTCTGGATAAACACTATTTTTTTATGCTAGCATATATTCAAGTGTAAACATTCGTCTACATATACTCCATTGGTATATTTTAACAACTATGGGATTCTACATTGTTAGGCATGCTACCCAACTTACAAAGATTCAATTATTACTGTAACTACCTTAGGAGATTCTACAAAATAATATTATTTTTGTAAATAAAGTAGAAACGCTTGTTGGGATATACGAGAAAAAGATCTTGATACTTATTAGGGCATCCTATTGCATTATAAAATTCCATAGGTAATAGTCTTCTTAAGTCTTAATCATAGTGCTTATAGAACAAAAGTGTTATTATTAAGAATGGAGAAGCTATTGGCTCTCAAGTGAGAGAGGATATGACATGTATTAAGATATATGGAACAGATTACTTGATTTGAAACTAAGGATAATCATAAAATTATAATCTAAATGAACAATAAAATGTCAAATTATAACTACTAAGCACAAAAATTTTAAATTCAAGATTAACAAACTATAATCCTACCAAACTATATATCCTAACATAAAAGGAATCACTTGGCCTACAATTAGAAGAGTAAGGTGACATGATTTGAAAGATGAAGAAAAATTTTAGTCATCGGACAAATAGCGAGCATTAAGGTTTCAGAGAAACAAGATATCAAAGTATATAAAGAGACACTTCATAATATCATGTTTCCTAAGGGAAGGGAGCATGCTAGTCTCTGTGTTCGATGTATGATCAAGGAAAAGGTTATAATCATTCAATAAGTTTTAATTGGATAAAGAGCTATGACAATTGATCTATGATGGAGGGAGGGATTAACTCAAGATGGGAAGGTATATAGATAGTTGGATGAGATGGCACGGTCGATGACTCATGAAGACTCAAGTATGACTCAACGATGATCATAGATTCTAGGGGATCTACTAAGCTGATGGTAGGGTACCCTTACTTTTACTAAGGTATTGGTTAATTCCGCTTGGTTACCTAATATAAAGAAAAGAATCTAAATTTATAGTCCTCTTATATTATCACACTATGAAAGTTAGGTTTAGTCATAATATTCAACCTTTGATTTCTATTAGTTCCTCAATACTAGGGTCAAACAATATGGTCAAATTTCTAACTAAGCCTAGTATTATCTATACTACTCTAAAGTCATTCCTAAATATATCAAGGGATAATGGCCAATCAATTTACAGAAATTGGATGCTAGGATTCACTAGGTATGTTAAACCTTTGGGAGTTGTCAATATTCAAATTTATTTTTCTTAGTAGGTATTCTATTATCATTATCTTCTAACCCTAATAACAAGGATTCATATATTCTGGCAGAAGGCTATACTTAAGGAACTATTAGGGAAGTACATTAAATAGTAAGAGATGAGGAAACAAGGATATCTATGTTAAGAGAATTAAGTTAGTACAATTTCGAAGGTCAAGGAAGGTAGGTGACTTCAAGAATTCAGAACGAAAATAAAGAGCAAAGTCAAATATGTGGATGAGATCCTATACTCTAATCCTATTTGTAGGCTTGCTCGGTACAGTAACGTAACCTAGACAATATACTCTTGACCTGCATGGGCCACCACTAAAAATATGTCACGTCTCAATCGTACAATACGTAGGACTAGGTATACGTACATATGCCAGCTATACGAACAAGTATAAAAATCCAATTTAATGGACCTACTAGCCGGAGTTTGCTATAAAATATATCTAAGTTACAGTATTCCAGGTAGGTAAAATCTAGTCTCATCCACAAATATCACAGAGTAAGAAACTGAATGAATAAATAAGTCTCAAAATCTACTACAAAATAAAATTTAGTGGAGAACAATCCACCAAATAAGTACAAAAAAATACTGAAAGAAAATACAATTAGGCAATAATTAAATAGTTTGGGCGTCAGCTAACTAGATAAGAACACCCAAGATACTAAGCAACTATCATCCATGAAGCTCAAGGAAACTCCTGTGGCTCCACCTCAATATCCTCGTTTGTAAAATCTCCAACTCTTTAGTCTGTCGAGTACAAGTGCTCGTCTGGATCTGGAAAATGTGACCGGTCATCAGAGGGACATAACAAGTACACAAAAAATTGACATGGATGAAAGTAAAGCAGTAAACAATCATTAGGGTAACTAACCATCTAAGTGATATGTACTCGAGACATCTCTAGTGGCGTATAAGGGGAAAGAAATAGAAAAACAGTTATCCCACCAGACGTTCTACAAAACTCGGGGGTACACAATTTATACCATATAAACATAAATCCCATACACTCACTAGTATATTCTTTTCTCCCAATGTACTATCTGAACTGTATACGCGGTGTAGACATAATACAACAACTTCAATAAAAATCTATAAATCTAGCCCAAACACCAACTACTAACATAAGATGTGAACTCACGTATCGATGTACGGTCGACCCGCTAGTCCATGCACTCTCTCACTCAGTGTAAGTGATGAACAAGTGTTGGGTTAGAAGATACCTCGTACCTTCATAATATTCTGGATAATTCTGCTACTCTAAGATGCGTGCACACAACTAGCAAATAAAAACTAGGCATATGTAAACTGAACAATACAATCAAGCAAGGTGTACTTGCCTTCCAAGCCAAGATGCGAGCACAACAAATCTGGTCCGGAGCTTTCCACGGAAACTTCTTAAACACCTACCAATTAATTATGACACTAATTAGACACTTATTTTTTAGTTAAATTAGTTTATTATCTAGTTATTAATTCTACATTGGTTTGCACATACAAGTAGTTACACACCAATTATTACTAGTCATCAACATTACCAAAAATTATTTTTGAAACATTAATTATTAAAAACTATTAATTATGGAATTTTATTGGAAAATAGGGTTTTTAGTGATAGGGACATCTCCTATAAATTCTATGAGTCCAAAATCAAGTAAAAACCAAAACTAGGTCATAACGAGTTACCTACTAGTCACCAAAAATCAATTTTTGATAGATAGATAAATCTAGAATAAATACTCATAAACAAGAATTAAAACATAATAATATAATTTTAAATGCTAAAATAAGGGTCTTTGTGTTGAGGTTTAACTCTGAAACTGTCGATTGTAAGTTTTGTCAAAACTAGGTCAACTTGACATAAAATACCTCGAATCATAATTTTTATAATTAAAAAAATCTGAATATATTATATAAAAATCAATATTAAAAATAATAAATACTCTTTTCTTAAATAAAATAATAATAATTAGGGTTTTACAATCTACAAGTTGATCCTATTAGGATTGACAACCAATCTTGCTAGTATGCATGTCAAGGGATAGTACATGGGTGTTGTGATATCATAGACATCAAAATAATATTTATTTAATATAATTTCAGAATATATAATTTCTAGAAAAATAGTAATTTATCGAAAATAGGGTTTTTATCTACAATTAAGTCCTAACAAGGTACTAGGGTTTCCAACAAGCGTGCATCACGACTAGGTCAAAACTACACATAAAAATGGTCAAAATTCTAATTTAATATATATTATTAATTCAAATTAGTGACTGAATTTAATCCATATTAAATCATCTATATACGTTTATTAACAAAATTTAAAGAAGGTTTTACATGCATGGACAAACTTTTGGGTTAAACCTCAAATTAGGGTTCATGGGTTGAATGAGTTCTTCAAAATAAAATAATAGAGTTTAATCATCACCACAAACACACACACACACACACACACACACACACACACACACATATATATATATATATATATATATATATATATATATATATATATATATATATATATATATATATATATTCATATAAAAGAAAAGATTGAAGAAAGAATGAGAGAAGTATTAAAAAAACTAAATAGAATTAGAAGGAAGATGTACTACGGTTCTTGGATGAAGGAGGTGGTTGAGGGGTGTCCATGTGAAGGAGGGGGGGGGGGGGGGTCGACGATCTTGAAGATGGGGTTGGCAAGAGGGAGGAGGTGAAGAGGAGAATTTTATTTATTATGGTTAGGATTTGGAGATGATGAATATATATATATATATATATATATATATATATATATATATATATATATATATATATATAAGATGGGGAGTGGGGGTCGCGGCTTGGAGGGTTGCGTGCGGGTATGGGGCCACGGGTAGGAGGTGGGCTAGGAATTGGATTGGGGGGTTTCCTAATTACGTTGTTAGTAACTAATTGGTCAATCTTATCCAATAGCAATAATAATAGAGATTTGATTGGGTTCTAAAGGATAAAATAATAAATAAATAAATAAATCCTACAAAAAGAAGAAAGTGGCCTAAATTGGCATGGTGGAATTATGGGTTGCTTAATAAAGATGGTTGGATTGAAAAATAATCACAAATGAATTATTTATATAAAAATATCTAAATATTACACACAAGAAACTATGGTTGTTACACTAGTGCCATATTAATACTAAATTATCAAATTTTGTGTCACGCGAAGATCCTATGGGTAGTGTCTCGAGTGTAGGCTACTTCCTACGAAGGACGGTGTACATTTTTGGGTCGTCCTATGTCATTAATGTTTAAACTATGGTGAAGTGTCCTAAAGCAACTATTGGATTTAAATTGATTTTTAAAATAATCTATTAAACACAATAAATATAGAATACACACAAAATACCTATTTTTGGGTGAGGGGGTTTACAACTACTCCATCTACTGCCAGTCCCCTCTTACCTCCAGGCAATCGCACACAACAACTACAACAACCCACACTCAGTAAGAGACACTCCACAACTGATAAAACCTAAGCTTAATAGCTTTGCAGCAACCGCACAGTGTAGTGTACAAATGTGTACTACCTGTACATTCTCAGGTACTCGTACCTAGTCCTCAATAGCTCCTCCAATACTTTACACTCATGGCATTATACACTGATACACTAATAAAATGGCCTCACCCTCAAGTACAGGTGAATTCCTAACACACACACACACACACACACACACTTAGATACAAATACACCACCCTCTTACATATACCTATATACATTAATGATATACCTATATATGTATCAAGCTATGAATATTCATATAGATACAACACTATAATCTATATCAACCTATCATTCTAGGATACTCTAAAATACATACACTAGAAATTGGCCATTAGTCAAATACCTTGAGTACAAGGTCAAATACTCCCAATATCTTGTCATGATACAACCTCACCCAAAGTACCAAAACCCCAATAACCAACTAACATCAATTATTCATATCAATTACATCTACATATAACTAATGTAGTGAGTCACAATGGAAATTGGAAAAAAAATTACACTAGCATGCACAATTAACCCAAATTGAACCCCCTTATCATATTGTATCACAAAATATTGTGATACGGCATACTCGTATCCAATTATGGACAAGTATCTAGCACCCACACTCAATCTAAGTCTAATTAGATCTAATTGGCCTAATGACAAATACTTGATGCACCAATCTCAAATTTTTTTTTTTAAATTGGACAAAAAAACCTATGTAGAAGTCACAATACAAGACATATGAACCTAGTTCTTGTTCCTATGGGTAGCCCTAAGACAATGAAGGTTTTCTAATGGTCAAATGCATAAATTAGAGTCTAATTAAGGATGGAATTCCAGAATTTACTATTGGGAGATGGATTCCCAATGCAAAACCCAAATGGACACAATAGGACACAAGCTCCTAGCAAATTCCTCCTTCTCCAAGTGCTCCTTGCAATCCCCAATGCTCCTTAGATGAAGAATTTGACAGGGAATGAAAGTGATTTGAGAGGGTTTGGTGGAGGAATGAATCAATTTGGGGAAGAACTAAATTGGATATCTAAAATGAAATGAATTATGGAGAGAAGAGAGACACTACACCAAAATAGTCATTTTGGAATGGAGGAATTCCGTTCCAAATAATTTTAGGAACACCTATAATCTGTGCCTATTTTTTGGATGCCAAAATTCTTGTAACAGAATTCAAGCATTCCAAAAAATGTATATTGGAACGGTTTAAAGGCGTTCCAGATTTGGAACACCAATAAAGAGTGCCTAACAAAGCGTTTCAGATGTCACTTACCAGATCGGCTAGAAGGTGTTCCAGTTTTGGAAAACCATAAATGTGTTCCTTACAAAACGGCTAAAATAATTTTGCGCCCCAATTACTGTAACGGCTAAAGAGTGTTCCAGTTTTGGAACACCATCAAAATGTTCCTAAATATGGGATTTTCTGTCAAATTATCACCTACAAAGTTTTAGTTTTTTATGGTTAGTGCACACTGAAATAGCATAGATCCGTACTGACCATGTTTCCATATTTGAAGATCAACACACTCAATAGCATAGTTTCCTATAATAACAAAAACACATTATGCACTCCCAATCTTCATGCGAAGATGCCAAGAAATTGCCAATTCATGAGAGCAGCATCAACAATTAACAACATCAATACTAAAAGAGTTCAACATTTATGCACAAAAAGACAACCCAACTAGCATGCGACATGATCCACTAATCCAAAATAAACATTGTCATTAGTTTTAAATAATATTTGATGTAACAACTAATACAATTATAACCATGATTATGACAAACATCCAGAGACCAACATAAGATCATGGTATTCCGTTTTAAAAATAAGACCAACCGAGACGAGAAGCCAGACAGACAACACAAAAGTCTCATTCTCCAACCGAGAAGAGAAACCAAGCAGATAACATTGTTGTTTCAAATTTCTCCTGCTGCACTATTGACGCTCATAGGTTTTTGTATCCTGCTCTGGAACTCCATTTGATGAGTTGGATTACACATTGGCCATTTTAGCTCTGCAAAAAAATGATAAGAATAAGTTCAACTATTGGTGCAAAGATATGGCAAGAACAAGTTCTTATTGTTCAATCAGATTTACCACTTGAAGAGTTGAATAGCCAATTGCAGGCAAACAAATAATCCATCTGTTGCCTATTACTAGAATATACAACAAGATGAAGATTCCTCGAGAAATAAATTGCAAAAAGATGGATGGCCTCACAGAGTTTTGGATTAAAAAAACATACCATAAACTAAAAATAGGCTGTTATTAATCATTACACCACATACTAGCAAGTAAATGTATTTTCCAAGCATAGAAAAATATGTTTAGTGATTGAGCTTCTTCCACTCTTCTCTCAGTGTTATTAACAAGAAGCATTGTGCCCTAACAAAACTTCTTATTCTAATTTAGATATTACTCTACCTAAATTAACTCAACTTTAAGGAATCATGATCCAAAGAGAGATGAAAATACATCGTCTCTAAGCTGAAGCAGCTGCTGCATACGAGAAAGCAGAAATTTGTAAGCTAGAGGGGTGCAAGATAAAACTTGAACCTAATATAGGAAACAATATGTTGTGTCCAATGGTAGTCTGAAACCAATGAACATAAAATATCACTAGATAACCAAGAAAGGCATATTCATCCCGCTCACCAAACGGCAATAACCAAAATGGAGAAAAGGAAAAAGAGAGCTAGAATATGCATCTCTCCCCTTTACCATCTACACCTAGTACTCCATTCTGGATTTTAAGGACCCCAGTAGTACAACTACAACCACATAAAGTCAATATCCACCTACTACATTGCAGAGACAAAGCAAAATGGTGTCCCCATCCATATCCGTCTCTGTATCCATATCCCATATCCGTAGTGTCTGGTGTCTTATCAAGGGTATTTTTTTATACTTCTTAAACCCTGTTTTCCCCAGGTTAAACTACACAGTTCCATTATACGCACTGTCTGCAACCCCATAATGGGTAATAAATTAATAATATATGACTTGGAAGTCTGCTATAGTGTTGAAATTTGTCAAAACAGTAACTTTCTTTGTTAAAACATGTAGTTCTTTTGATTAGAATGTATGGCTCATATGTCAAAACAGCAGCAACCACCTTTTGGAACATATAGAAAGTTTAGATTTTTTTTTTTCTTCAATATTATTCAATTTGGTATAGGCACGTAGGAAGGGATAGTAAAGTAAAGCAAACTATAAAGAGTTAGCAATTAAGGGTATCTTTCTTTCTAAAAAGAGGAGATGCCGGCAAAACGTTATCGTAAGGGTCTATTTGGAATGCGGAAGTCCATGTAAGCATGTAAGTATGAAGTATGAAAGTGACAAATTCATTTATTTATATATATATATATATATATATATATATATATATATATAAAATAAGATGTTACAAAATCAGTAAGAAGTTACAAATTGAGAAAAATATTAATAGCGATGTATATTTTTCTTAGTTAAGAGAAGAGTACTACTTACTGAAAGCTCCACAAAGCCAAAGATGATCATGGTCCAGAAGCTCCCAAGATAGAAATCAGATAGGAAACCACCCAGAAGGGTTAAGATAAAGATAGTTCCTACAAAATTGGTCACAATTTTTGCTGCCTTTGACAGGGGGAAATACATCTCATTGAACACACAGGTTATCAGGTTATTCCCAACAGCCCACAACTGCCATAATCGCAAATCCTTGAATACCTGAATAATATTAAAAAATATATTAAAAAAAATTAGACCAGGGAAAACAAAAAAATAGGTAAATCTACCATGTCAGAACCATGGATACATGACAAGTGAACATTATTAAACATGCTCTTCAGTGGCAGACATATATATTTTGAACCTTTGAAAGAGAATAACACGTAGAGGAATAATTTTTTTTAGTACAACCAATTTCAAGATACAATTTTTTTTTTTTAAAGTTCAAATATAAACTGATAAAAAAGGACTATATAGTCAGATAGATAAAAAGAGGAGTACAGAGACATTTACCTAACACAAAAACAACAGCTCTCATGCCCCCATGCTTGGTTGGCTTGCCACTACCAGAAAAAGTCAAATTAGCGACGTCTAAAAACGTCGCTAAATAACCAAAAATCGTCGCTAATTTGGTTTAGGGACGTAATTAGCGACGTTTTAAAGTTGTCGGAAAAAACCAAGTCACAAAAAAAACAACGTCGCTAAACGTCGCTATGCCGACGTTTTTTAGCGACTTTAATGTGTCACAAAATTAGCGACGTTTAGCGACGCCGAGTCACTAAATAGCGACGTTTATTAAAGTCGCTAAACGTCGCTGATTAGCGACTTATATAGCGACGTTACACCGACGTCTTTAATGACCTGGCTATACTGCCATGTCAGCAATTTGCGACGTATAGCGACGTTTTTAGCGACGTCATTAGCGACGTATTTAGCGACTAGTTACAGCATCGCTAATTAGCGACGTATTTAGCGACTTAAGTGAACGTCGCTAAATACATCGCTAATTTCAAAAAAAATAAAACAAAAATTTCATTTCTGGGTTTACCAGCCCCCTTGGGTTCATTATCAGGTATATGATGGTAGTAGAAATAATTGAATAAAGAACACAGTAGCAGCACCAAGGGAAAAAATTCTAGTACACTGGGTAAAACAGGGCAAGTATCAGTCATCAGTTGTAAAACAAAATATGAATAATATAATAAAATTTGAAGAAAAGAAAGCATCCAGCAAATCTCATCGTAAACGTAAAGAATATGGCAAATTTATATCCATACAATCACATCCTAAATAATAATAAAAATATAAATATCCAGTAACTAACTATACTACTGCGGATCTGCAGGAGACTGACCACCAACGCGCTTGAAGGATAAGAACTCCTCATACTCGTCCCGTGGAATCGACACCGATGTCGATGGAGAAGACAGTGACGTCGGTGGAGTCTGTGTCGATGTAGGCGCACCAGGAGGCCGTGCCCGCTCCAAGTCTGCGAGTCGCTGGTTGTAAGAATCCAGGGTAGATAACATCCTCGTACTGCTATGAACCATTAAATCCTGCATCACCGTCAGCTTCTCGCCCATCGATAGCTGTGACGCCTACAGCTCCATGATGTTGCGGTCATTGGAGGCTCTAATATCATTTGTCAAATCCCGTAGCTCCGTCATGCTGCGGTCGAGCATATCCAATCGTGCGATGAGCATCAGATCGTCCGCCTGCGGCTGGGACCGGGGTTGCTCCTCCATACTTCTCAGCAACTCGTCACGGAGAGACGCAATCTGACGGTCAACGGCCTCCTGGACGGCCTCCTGGACTCTGGCCGACGACTGCGAAGGTTGCGACTGCGAGGGGTGTGTGGAATGCGCAGCTGCCGGGGAGGCCCTTGATGACTGTGTCGCAACCAGGGCACCATAGGAGCCCGTACCGTAGTACGTACCCCTCTGGAGACCACCAGCTGCGGTCACCCACAGGTCGTCCGCCGACGGAGATGGAGCGGGCTGCGACGAAGTACCAGCCTCTCTAGGTGTAGGTGCACTAGTAGTCGCCCGCTCATGCATCCTAAAATACTCGGCCTAGAAACGTTTGGAAACTCGATAATTGCCTAAGTTATATTAAAATTAACACAAAGTAAAGTAATACTTACATAGGTCTGTGAGGCCCTCTCATCAATGAGATTTCTGTCCTTGCGATGGGTGGCCAAGAAGACGGTCACCATGTTTGCATCCTCACCCCTCTGTACCTGTTAAAAATATATTATTTATTACCAAACTTAAATATTTTTTCCAAGTACCATTTTATGGTACTTATATTAAAATAATATATTTTAAAAGAAAAAATATACCAAACGACAGAAATATTCCGTCATCGAAATCGAGCCACCACACTACTTGGCAGCATTCTGCCTAGCCGCCTTGGCCTTCTTAGACCTTTCCTTGTAGCTCGGATCGTCGAATCTAGCCCTCATCGTAGTCCACTGCTCAGGCATGATCCAACCTTGGATCGGTTTTTCAGCATGATCACGAGCCTTCTGGTCATCCAGAGCATCTAGGATAAGCTTGGCGGCAATGGTAGGAAAGAGCCGCTCGATCAACTCGGTCCGGTGCGAAGGATAAAAATATGTTTGCTACAATAAATAATTTAGTAAGTTAGCATCACGAATAAGTTATATAATATGCATAAATTAGAGGATTTATTTAATATACTTTTACCTGGAAGTACGCAAACCAGAACGCCTTCCTCTCCTCCGGAGCCTCAGAGTAGTTGATCCAAGGGCCACCGTAGCTGTTCCTCATAAATTGGCCTAGGCGTCTCTGAACCGACGATGGACGATATCTATATAGAGATAATAATTTAGATTACTGAAAAAGTTAATATACGATGAATAAAAAGAAACACAAATATATACTAAACCATCTAATTGACTTATTTTGTACCATCGGCCCAAATCTCTGTCCTCGTCTCCTCCGGAGGTGCGCATGGAGGATCTTGCTGATGCTGGGACAACGTGGGCACGACCTCCTCGACATGCTCATCTGTCCCCATGGTTCCGTCAGCAGGAGGAACGCTGGACGAGGGTTTACTATCACGCCAGGAACTACTCGTCCCAACAGTCGGAGATGTGAGTGATCGATATACTGGAGTACTGGGCGACGATGATCCGGAACCAACAGTAGGCAGTACCAGAGTGGCACTCTGTCTATCTCGGGACCTGCCGAATCCTCCGCGTCATCCTGTCATATCTGATAACAATATATGATGAATATAGAGAAACACAAATATATAGTACATTCTACAGTCGAAATATGACGCATATCTCAAAGCATTCTACAGTCAAAATATAATACATATATTCGTTAATGGGTACATCTACTTCGTCAATTTTCCAACCTTGATCTACATTCTATAGTCAAAATATAGTTACATTCTACATGCAATATATTTTATTTTCAATCATCTTCAGAAAATTCATCTTGTTCGCCTTCCTCGTCCTCCTCTTCCTCTTCCTCGTCTTCACTTTCATCTACTTCGTCGTCCTCTTCGGATAATTCTACATCTTCTACATTATTACTCGTGTAATGAGTAACTTCCGTTGAGTCCACATCTACAATATTTGTTACAAGAGGTAGATCGTCCTCCTGATATGCTATTTCGTCAATGTCAAAGATATTTTTAGCTTTACTCTTGCATACTGCCCACCAATCCAACCTCGCAGTCCCCCGTCTAAGATAAGTTGTGAAGTACACGAGCTGAGCCTGACTTGATAGGACAAATGGTTCATAGCCTTGATATCTACGCTTGTAGTTTATATCCACAAGGCCATGCTTGTCAATTTTCTAACCTTGATCTTGAATCGGATCGAACCATTCATACCTGAATAGCACGATATTAGCAGGTTTTGTGCCATAATTATATGTAAACTCCACAATCTCTCGTAAAATGCCAAAAAAATCATTGCCCGGATGGACGTATTAATTACTTACCCCTCTAGCTTCTCCACTTCATACTCGTCGCAATTGAGTAATATATACAGCTGATTCAACTCATCTATCAAAGACTGTAAATACACATCGATGTTCCTCTTCGGATTGTCCAGACCCGGGATAATAACGGTTAGGAACATATACGGAGTCTTCATGAACATCCAAGGTGGTAGATTGTACGGAGTGACGATCAAAGGCCAACACGAATACTGGGAGCCCGAAAATCCGAATGGGGTAAAACCGTCAGAGGAGAGCCCCAATCTGATATTACGTGCTTCTTCGACAAAATATGGATACTCTCGATCAAAGTGCTTTCATGCTTCTCCATCGGATGGGTGATCCAATACTCCTTCGATCTATTTTCTCCTGTGCCAACTCATATTTTCTGCAGTCTCCTTAACCATAAACAACCGCTGCAACCGCGGCGTCAAAGGCAAGTAGTGCATCGAATCGGTAGGCTTCCTTGCACCGACAGACTTTTCTCTAACAGTGGCCTTGTAGCGATCAGCACCACAGAATCTGCACGCATCTTCATCATTGTCGTCTTTGTAGTACAACATGCACCCATTGTGACATGCATCAATTTTTTCGTATCCCATCCAAAGCGAACTCACCATCCTCTTAGATCGATAAAAGTCTTTAGGCAACTTTGCACCCTCGGGCAAGATCTCTATAATCAAATCGAGCAGTCGATTATAGTATTCTTGCGACATGTTAAAATCGTACTTGATGCTCAATAATCTTGTAACCAGCTCCAACAGTGAATGATCCTCACAACCAGGATATAGTAGAGTCCTTGCATTCTTCAGCAACTCCATAAACTTTGCAGCATCGGCATTCGGTGCCTCCTCAGCTACATCATAATTGTCCTGATTAAAACTAGGTCCCGCCGTATCATAATTGTCCGGATTGAATCTAGGCCCCGCCGCATCATAAACCATGTTCACCAATCCATCGTCGTAAGCATCGTGGTCGTGGACATCCATATATGGCTCCACATAGGGCTCCGACTCCGATGCTAGAGATACAAGTTCTCTGTGCGCGGTCCACTGATAGTAATTCGGCGTAAAGCCCTTCGAGTATAAATGATATGTAACTTCCACTTCTGGATGATATTTCCTATTGCGATATCTCATACACGGACACTTAATTTTGGTACCGTCCATGTACACCCTCAATGAATTCATCCTGCACACCGCACATGTCATCAGGGTGAAGGTTGTACATCCACGAACGATGACGCAGATAGTAATTCATATCTATTTCTAGATACTTCTGCAAAAATGACAGTATGTATCATATAAATCATTACATACAGTGGTTTATCACCTAACTTCATAACTTAACTGTACTATAAAAATCATAAATGATATAATACATACTTTCATTTATCAAAGTCTAAAATAAGCAATATTCAAAACAACTGACCATTTATCAAAGTCTAAAATAAGGAATACTTTTATTTCATAACTGATGTAATACATACTTTCATTTATCAAAGTCCAAGAGCCCTTGAAATGATAAACAGGGTTAACTAGTTCATGGTGATGTTTCTAAGCCACTTGTAGATCCATACTAGTTTATACTAGTCAATACTAGGTTAATACCTTGCTACACTATGTCTTCTAGGTCGTACTAGGATATTCTGCTTTGAAATTAAGTACTCTACTATCCACACTGAGAGCCTCTTACCCTTGGCCTAGCAGCTTGCACTTCATCCTTATACTTGCTCACTGGACTACAACCCAGTTAAGGTATAACCCTCACAGTGCCAACCCGACACCACTGCAACACATTGCCAGCTTGCCTAATGCACTAGGCCAAATTGAATTGAGTTCTGTTCCTGAAGTCTCATAGTTCAGTAGTGACACCCACACACAACTGGACTCTTTTATCCTCTCCCACATCAAGCACAGCTAGAAGACACTATGAACACCAACACAGATAACAGTAGCTATATACCTATCTATATATATATATATATATCGAGATACACCTATATATGCATACACTCTCTCATATGCAAATAGATAATACACCAATTTACATATACATATCATATGATACTCTAAGGCATAAATAGACACACACACACAACCACTAGTCCAATTCACAAATATTTTGTGTGCAACACCAAGATACTCTAGGATACATCCTCCATACACCACACCACCATGATACCAACCCTCAATTCATATGGACACATCCAATAGATCAAATATTGTGTGTGTGTCGTGCCTATAGCAGTGTCAGTGTCAGTGTGACTGTGTGTGTGTGTGTGTGTCATGTGTGTCGTGTGTGTCTGTCAGTGTGTGTGTGCATGTGTCGTGTCTGTGTGAGTGTGTCGTATCTGTCATCAAGTGTGTCTTGTGTCAGTGTCACATGAGAGAGGGGGAGAGAGAGAGAGATTGCCTAGAGCTCGAGGAGGAGGAGGGGGATGCCGGAGTAGCCACAGCCGTGGAGAGCCGGTCGCCGGAGAGGGCGGGGGCGGGGGAAATCGAAAAGTTTCAAAATTTTTGACAGATAGGGGAAAAGAAAACTGAGCCCTAATTAACCAAAATTTAGCGACGTTTAGCGACATCAAATAAAAACGTCGCTAAAATAAAATTTAGCAACGTCAGAGACGTCGCTAAATACGTTGCTAAATATTTTCGATAGATACGTCGCTAATTATGACGCTAAACATCGCTAAATCAGATATTTTAGCGACGTTTAACGACCTTAATTGAACTTATAGCGACTAATCTTTTAAAATCGTAATAAAAGTCGCTAAACGTCGCTAAATGTCGCCATTTAGTGACGTCTAGCGACGATTTTTACGGAGTCGCTAATTTAGCGACGTTTTTAATTGGAGTCGCTAAAATACGTCGCTAATCCCGCTTTTTCTAGTAGTGTGCAAGCTCTGCCTCTCCAATCCACAATGACCTCCCCCTCAACTTCTCCTTTTAAGTTGGGTCTTAAGTTGTGTTTTGTCTGAACCTCCATATCTTGAACTTGAAAACCTTAACTAGAACCAAACTACAAGAAAGAAGCTCTCTACTCCCAAGAGAAGTCTTATTCGCAAGCTTTAGCGAAGTTAAGATTGGTATTTATAAAGAATTTGGAAGCAGAGAGAGTGTGGGTGTGTGGGTGTGGTGGAGGAAGGTTATGGGTTGGTGTGGTTTACATTTCATTGAGAAAGAAAGGAATTTATGAATGTTGTGCTGTGAACAGTCAAAGATAGTGCAGGTCACTCAGAAACTATTGTGGTTTTAAACCATGTGGAAATCAAATCAGCAGCTTATATTATAATCCAAATTTCTATGCCCGATTGATTCTTAGCACATATTTTATATAGCATTCATGTATACTACTAGAAAAGAATTATAACATACAGCACATCCATGCGTAAGAGCGATCAAACATACACGGGCACACAAATGTGTGCCCATTCAAAAGCAGGTATCATGGTTTTACTGATACTAATCCGTTCAAAAGTAGGTATCATAGTTTTACAAGATTACTTTAGTACCTTCAAAATAATTATCTTTAACAATTTATTGTTATTAGTATCTTTTCTTTTTATGCATACGACTTCAAATGCCATCAAGTCATCCAACGAAAAACCGAGCAAAAAATTTATGATACATTTCTATTTGTAGTAATAAAGAACAAGACTAGCTTTGGGCACAAACAACCTTGTGTATAAACTTAGATACATAAAACTTCCCCCAAAAGTTGTGAAAGTTAAACAGACCTTAGTGCCAACTTAACCAATATTTCTCGTGCTTCACCTATTGCAGCCCCAATACATCTCAACAAGTATGAAATAACTGTAAGAGCCACAATTAAACAGTGGTAAAGTATCATGACACCATTTAGTAATTATGCACAAGTAATTAATATGCTAAATAGGTTACTATAGATAAACCCTCAACTCTCCAGATCAATTTAGAGAACCCTAGAACTATATTCACAAAAGCCACCCCCTTGCATTTTTGTTAGGGAGTACGCCATCAGTTAGTTGTTAAAGATGTTCATAAATTAGCATTTTACCATACAACATTCTTCCTTCCTTCCTTTCTTTGTTTTTTTTAATTTATCAGACAATAAAATGGCTCTTATAAATGATTTCTAATCTTATCAGAACAATGTAGAGAGCAGTCATATACCTGCATCATTGAGAACAAAATGCTTAATATTTGTAAGGTATGAAAACAAGTTCTAGTTCTCCACTTGTAAGCTCTATGACATTGTTGAGCTTTACAGTACTTACTTACACATTTGGAGTAACTTATTTATTAGCTACAAGATAATAGTCCAAAGGATGACACTTAATATTCACATCAAAAGTAAGCACTAATGCTATCACAAACTGTTACATGAATCTCACAATCCCCGCCATTTTTCTGATACCTATCCATAGAACAGTTCTTTTGCATTAAATTTTTTAAGTTCTGTACAAGTTCATTCTTTAGAAAGATAATTTCAAGGTCTACTTGGAAAAAAAGGCATAATACCTCATCCCAGAACAAAGGACAAGTTGAGATATATTCGAGTGGATTTAAGTTCGAAGCTACGAGGAATTAGGAAGTAGCATAGTTAAAGGAAGCATATATAAGGATGGCTAACTGCACAAAAGTTATGTAATATGTAAATGTATACATGGATTTTGTAGGCCTCATCCTGGAAACCAAGGAGAAGATGAGAAATACTGGTATGGGTTTAAGTTAGAAGCTCCAATTAATTAGAAAAAATTATATTTAGGAAAATAACAGAGTTAAGGATGGCTAATTGCATGGAATTATGTAATATGTAAAAGTATATGATGATACTGGAGTGGAAATAAATTTAATTGAAATAAGATAGTGTTGCCAGCCAATCTACAGAATACCAATAAGCAATAAGATTGTTTGTAATGATACTTACAGAATGTAGAGAAAGTATGAAACTATGAATATAAAAATTAACTTTTGTCCGCCCCAAGCTCGATATAATCAATATTATATTCATTTTAAAGGCTACAAATTCTATTCTCTCCTAGAAAATTTCTTTGCACCAGCGATCTAGAACTTTAAAAACAATCAAATACTATGAAACTGAAGGAGGTGTTTCACACTTTAGATCTAATCTAAAATTTTCAACTTTATCCCGATCTTATGTAAAACACAAAGCAGAAAAACATGAAGAAATATTTTGAACACTACAAATGCAATAATTTTAGGTTAAAAGTTCCAATTTTCATACCAATTCAGTAGTTTGAGTTCATGCAGTTTTAGTAAATTTATTTTAGTTAGAATCTTAGTTGTGGCACTTGAAAAGAGTCAAAATATTATCGTGACTAACTAATGGGTCTACTAATGACAAGTCTAAATAATAGGCTAGTCTATTAACTATAAATAATTAGCACAAGCATAATTTAAATATATAGCACAATATAAATAAATATTAATCATTAAAATAATTATAAAAAATGACCAAAATACCCTCATCTAAAAATGTGGTAGTGACAAATATCATCGTAAAACTTTTGACTTTTTCGACACCGGATGTGTTGCCCAAAAATCATCTATTGTCTGATCTTTGACCGCCTTTTGAGGGACAAACACCATATCATAGGGGACAGTAGGATTGCCCGTGTGCTTTAGTGCCCTTGGCTTAGTCATAAGCATTCTGAGGGAATTAACTAGAGAAATGAATGCCCGGTCATGTAATGAAGTATCTCCTGAATGGCGAAGATCAAAACGAGATACTCCTTCTCGACGGGGTTGTATCTGGGCTCGGCACCGACCATCATCCTACTAAAATAGTAGATGACAAGTTCATGTCCTGTATCATTCTTTTGGGCAAATAGGGCGCCAAGAGAATGGTCCATTGCATGGACGTAGAATAAGAAGGGTTTTCCCACAACTGGAGCCACCAACACTAGAGGATTCATGAGATACTTCTTGATATCATCGAATGCTCATTGGCATTCTTTTGTCCAGACAAAGGAGACTCCCTTTATCATAAGCTGGGTGAATGGCTGGCAATGTCCGGATAGATTCGATATGAATCTTCTGATATACGCCAATCTTCCTTAAAGGCAGTAAACTCTGAGATTCTTCGTAGGGTGCATATATAGGATATCTTTCGTCTTCTCTGGGTCTATTGGAATACCCTTCGAAGTTATAATAAAATATAATAACTTGCCACTGGAGACTCCCAGGAAAGACTTGGTTGGA
Source organism: Iris macrosiphon (assembly GCA_036927795.1). NCBI lineage: Eukaryota > Viridiplantae > Streptophyta > Magnoliopsida > Asparagales > Iridaceae > Iris > Iris macrosiphon. The sequence continues at coordinate 43,948,791 of JAYESA010000017.1, read as the reverse complement.
TTTATCTTGAGTTGATGTACCCCAATCAAATCGACCACGGTCTTTGGATCATGGAGGTGATCGTCCTGAAAACAGCTCTTGAAAGCGATGTCATCAACGTAATCTTCTACTTTCTTGCGCAGATATTGATAAAAAATGGTGCTCATAGCTCGTTGGTTTGTTATACCTGCATTCTTCAGACCGAAGGGCATCTCCATTGTTCACCATTACAAGTTTTGAATAAACTTTTTTATCTGGATCCTGACGATGGAGATCGAGCGCTGCAGCGGATCATTTTCTCCGTTGACGGTCTAACGAGGGAATAAGGATGCTCTCTTCTATTTTCTCTCTCTTGAGCTTGTGTATACGTACGTAGCTCCACCCCCTTTTATGGATATGCTACCCTGCTCTTTATAGTCATCGTGTTGACGGACTATCGATGCTTATATGCATCTATTTTGTTGCCGCATAGGGCTTCTTAATTAGAATATGGTTGTAACTGTAGTCGTATACTACGGGCAGGCTGCCACATAATCTTGGTTAAGATATCTTGTTGATAAGATCACATGGTTATTTATAACCGTTGTGTGGGTGACTTGGTCAGTTGGACACTTAGTCAGAACTGATCTACGAGAAATCTTCTTCGGTTGTAACGGAATGATCCTGTAATTCGAGAATCGCATAACGTCATGGCCGCATAGCATTGTGGTCGCAGATATGCCCTCGCTTGGCCTTGGTCGGATGGATACTCTAGCTGCATGGCATTGTGGCTCCATATGTGCTCTCGTTTGGCCTTGGTTGGATGAACACTTTAGCCGCATAGCATTGTTGCCGCATATATGCTCTCGTTTGGCCTTGGTCGGATGGACACTCTGGCCGCATGATGACGAGGCCGCATGGGTAAGTAGCCGCATATGAGTGATCTCGTGGCATAGCACATTTGCCGAGCCCATCAATGAGTTGATGTGAGTTTTCAGCTTTTTTTGAGCCGCCATCTTTACGAGTCTCGAAGCATATCAGTATGATGAGTGATGTGTTAGAGAGTCTGACATATATCGAATGCTGTGTCAGGGGGGTCTTATACGGCTCCATGCTCTGTGGTCTTTCAGGCCGCATATGACTCCTCTGCGACTAGGTTGATCAGGCCTCATGTAGCTCCTCTACCGCTAGGTTATTCAGGCCGCATGTAGCTCCTCTACGGCCTATTTTTGTTTTTGAGGGGACATAATCTTTATGCGGCCTGTATAATTTTTTATGCTTCAATAAGACCCCCTTCAAAGTTTCAAAATAATAAGTTTGGAATACTTGGAATAAGAAGCATGGGCGAGCGCTATTGGCTGCATATGAAGGGCATGCCACATCGTCTCATGGTCACATAGTTGTCCCTGGCAGGATGTTAAATCATTAAATGACTAGATTTGCTTCGATCCTCAAGCGGATCTCCTGGAAATTTTGTGCTATCAGAGCGTTACATAGATCAAGACAGGTCAGGTTTCGAATCGTTCGCAATCATTACCCCTAGCCGCATGTTATTGGCCTATATATTGGTGCTTGAGGACAGAGAAAAAACTTTTTTACCAATCTTTTCTTCTTTTCTTCCTATTTGCTGTTGCCATGGCTCCCAAGTTTGCCTCCTTCGCCGCATCTTCTGCCAAAAAACCCTATAAGGGCAAGGGTAAGGGAAAAGGCAAGGGCAAGGCCAAGAGCAAAGGGAGAGGTCATGCTGCTACAGCGGACACTTCATCGCTCCCCGCCGATATTCAACTTTCGGTCCAGGGTAGGTTCTGTGGAGACGAAGTAGGGTTTATGGAACACACGTGTTTAGTTGGAAGCATCGATACATCTATGCACTAATTTCTCTCTGCCGCATGAACGACCATGTCGCATACATGAGCTCTGCCACATGGGTGCCTAGGTCGCATGGCTTACTCAGCTGCATGGGTGCCTTTGTCGCATGGTTGACTCGGCCGCATGGGTGCCTAGGTTGCATGGTTGCCTAGGCCGCATGGCTGACTCGACCGCATGGGTGCCTAGGCCGCATGGCTGACTGGACCGCATATGTATATCCTTATTGATATTTCTCGATGGTTCTAATCTAAATCCTTTGTGGTTTTTTATAGTGACTTTGCCCACTACGCCTTCTGGCGAACTGGTCCTCGGGCACAACCCGCTACCCTTGAACATAAATCTTGGGGACATGGCTGTGGCTCTCCAAAAATATGTCGACAATGATCTTCTACCTGAGCGAAAAAAGATGATTGCCGAGCAGACTCCTTCCTTCTTGTTAAGTCAGATCAACTCGAAAAAGATCCCTGTTAAAGACGGGAAGCACTTCTTCAAGAACTCATACTTCTTATTTGGTAATGCACTGGAATCTTCTCATCCCAAAATGGGAATGACTAGGAAGGATTGGTCCTCACATTCTGCGAGACAGAGATATCATTTCCTGCCTTTGAACTTCATCTTCCTTTGTTGGACCTGAAGATAATGATGGGTCAACAACGGATGGGCTAAAATTTGACCCCAGAGCCATAGAGGGCACTCCTTGGAAATATTCAGTGTGATACCGGGAAGAATAAGGGGGAGTTTTATAGTCCGAAGGAGTCGCCCTCTTACTCCTTACTGGGAGTAAAGTCGGGTCTCATCGGAAGTGACCTTGGATCGAACCTCAGTATATATGTGAGGGCACCTTCCTTCATCTGGTTAACAAGAAGGGGGCCTATCCCACAGGATAACTGCGGGCTCTCAGTTGGGCTCATTATAACATCTCCTGGTGCCGCCTGACCTTGTGGATTATGAAGAAGTATGAGCGGGAACTTATGGCCACAAATTTGTTTTTGCCGCGAGGGGCACATGTTATGGTTTGGAGATAAACAGTCCCCTCTTCGTTGTCCTGATAGAGTTGTACAACCTTCGCATGGGGACCTTTTTTATACCTGGTGGCGAGATGAGATTGGCCTTATATGAGATGCTTGTTGTCTCAAAACTTTCTTGGGGCAATAAACCCTACGAGGAGTATACCCCGAGCAATAAAAAACTTAAGAAATTAAAAGCAGAGAACCCGAAGAACCTAGCAGTATACTAGGAATTGCTATGCCATCATGGCATCTGCTAGAGGTCGTCAAAAAGGACGAAGAAATCTACTAAGGGGTCTTCTCCTCATATCACGACTTGGACTCGCTACGTATTCCCGGAGTCAAAGAATTCATCTAGAGTTCATGTTTGGGCACCACGATCAAAATAGGAAGTGGCTGATTCAATTCGGGCTTGTAGAAGGAACTGGCTATCGAGGGTGAAGAAGTTGAGGGATCCTTGGGGGTAGAGGATGAACCCTTGACGAGTTGAGTTGCCTTGAAGAGGAGCTCAGCTACTTCTATATAAACACCCATAATTTGTCCCAAAGGTAGTTTTGGCAGGATACCTAATTCTCTAGTTGTAAAACTACGTAGTCCCTGGCGGGTCTGGCTCGATAGAGAGGATCAGCCGTACCCACATTCTTCCTGTTGTAAAGTTGGTTTTTTGCCACAAGTTGGCCATTTTATCGGCCATGGTATTTTGTATCCATCATGGACTTTAAAACTTTCCTGAGAAGGTGTAGGACCACCCAGGTAAAGGATACTTCAATAGGGTCGATCTTTCTAATCATTACTTGATGGGGTGGCTTCTCCTGAACCACGGGTCCTTGATGAGCCTGGGACCAACGAGAATATGGTGGCTGCCGATGCCACGATCTGCAGGTATCAGGGTATCACACCCAATAATCGAAATACGTAGGCGGACATAGCCGGCTACCCCGTACAAGGTATTATACATCATAAGGTGATCACAACTATAACTAGACAAGGGGGTGCATATTACAACCTAGTCACTTAGGGTCACACAACATATCTGTTGTCTCAATCAGTCAAGTAAGAACAGTAAACATAGAACATATATGACAAGGAAGTAAGGTGTCCCAAATGTCCTACAATAATATTCTAGAAACCAGCTGTACAAAATAAAAAGCTAGCAGAGTAGCAAAAGTATATGACCATGATCAGTTGTAGTCTGATTAATTACAATCATGTTAAGGAAACAAAATATCCAGATTTATGACTAACAAATGCCGGTCTAAACGCCCCAAAAGAGTAAAATATGTGATTAACGAGTAGAGAAAAAGAAACCCAATCGTGCCCTTCAACGACCATCCACCTAGTGCGCACCATCAGGAAGGGGAAAGTAAGCTGGATCCTCTAAAACTGGTCCAAAATCTAACCATGCAAAACTATTGGGGTTAGGCCCCAAATAGCAAGTACCACAAAAGAAGCACAAAATGGAGAAACATAAATCAAAGCAATAGATAGGTATAATATAGGTTCTGTGTCATTATTTCGGTCCATATTTTATCTTAGCATGATAGCTCAACCCTACAACCAAACAAGGACAAGGGTTAAACCATTTCAGTATGATAATCCATGTCCCTAGACTACTAACAGAATAATACTATCCCAACCAAGTCCAGTTATATAACGGTCAATCAATTGTATGGCCTGCTACTATAGAGTCTGAGTTATCTCAAATTAGATGCATAAGAAATATCCTCATATCGTGAGCTGTTTAGCGGGGCTAACAGAGCCATAGAAATCACATAGCACTTATATATTATGTACCGTTCCCACGTAAGGCTACTGGGCTAGATTACATAGAACGCGTTGTAAAATAAAAGTATTCGGATATTGCCGTCCACTAATGCAGACGTGACCAATATACATGGGGGTGAGCCTTGCATGTCATGACAGTTATCTGAGGTGGCTAATATGCACGATCTCGGGATTTTATCCTTCCCAATGCTCTATCAATTTTAGTTGCCTAAGTTAACCCTATGGTTATGTTAGGTATCTCATATCGTGGTCACGTGATTAATCCTTCTATATGTCGTACCGTATTACGGCCATGCTAGATACAAATCCACTTTGTTACTTGATAACTCAACTAGATTCACCTGAGCATGATGTAACAAACCCAAAATAGTTTACCCATATTCCATGCCCATGTAGGAAAAATAATATTATAATATCACATGTCGCGTTATATAGGAGGTATTCTCGATGAACAACCTAAAATATATAATCTCATAGCACGTAGCAATTTATGTCGCACCTCAGTACACATTTATACCTTATGTATACATAACACGTAGTAATTATATCAGCTCGGATACAAGATATTGGGTCGAATTACCAAACTTATAGTTGGTCGTATGAGCCTTATCTCATTGGGACACAAGGCTCATGTTATGCACAGAGCTGGTTAGTCACTTATGATATAGTCAAATTTACCACATGGTCATATCTAGCACAAGGTCAGGTTACTAGGTCCATTCTTCCTTAGGATCAATCACAAGCAATAGTGAAGACCAACCACTCAGAACAAAAAAATATTCTAAGTAAAATAGCTAAGCTGCATGCTCAACTTGGCACATGGGACGGGTGCCACATGGACTGTCGGCCGTATGCTACCTCAGGCCGCATACGATCCCAGGCCACATTCGCCTCTAAGCCGCATGCTCCGGACAAAAGTCCACTCTCTTGGAACAAGTGCCAAAGTAATGTGTGTCAGAGAAAAGTGACTGAAGTGATGGATGTGACAAGCCATAAAGTGTGTCAAAGAAAAGAAAAAATTATAGAAATATGTGCCCACTATTTGGAGTCACGCGTCCAAGGATGGTGGTTGCATACTATCCAGACCGCATAGGTCACTCGACCGTATGTTTCTTTTTTGGACTTAGCGAATTTCTCATTTGTTCGGTAAGTAAAAACACAAGGAGTTCAAGTATTAACTCCAGAATACTTGTGTGATGGTAGTCATGCGTCAAATGAGATGAATGCATGTTGGTCAATATGCGCCAAAAAGCTCAGGCCGCATAGCTCTCAGGTCGCATAGCACTCTCCAAGCTGCATAACTCGTTGGCCGCATGAAGACTTCATCTTCTCCAAACAGCAGGTTCGGCCAAGGCAGAAGCTCCAAAAATCGAAAAAAAATTGACCATAAAATCCTTATTTTAAGTCCAAATAAATTAAACTAAAAGCCAAAATGCTTGAAATTGGAAAGTTCTATTATGTAGCAAAGACTAGTTTTCAAAAATACATGTTTAATAGATCAAAACCAAGAAAAATTTATAAAACCTATAAAAGTCCTAAGTTATGAATATAGATCTACACTAATCCATCCACAAAATCTGAAAACTCCAAGTTCTAAAAGTGTTTAAAATTATATAAAGAACATAATAATCAATTAATATGGAGGGTTTCTCTATTTCTCATGAAAGGTGTACTTGCCTATAAAAAAGGAAATGAAACTAATGAGAGAGAAAGAAATAAAGAATTGAAGAGAGAGAGAGAGAGAGAAAAGGTTGGGTTATAACTTGTAGGGTTGAGGGTTGAACCATGGAATTTCATGACTTGAATCAACCTAGAAAATGAACCATGAACCAAGTTAAACCAAAGAATGGGTCTAATCTTCATGCCCATGCAATCATACTAAAATAAAATATGTTCCAAATACGTATATCGGGAACGGGAAGTGACTTCTCTATCCACCTTAGAAAAATTTTATCCTCGAAATTCGAATCCAAGCCATAGCTAGAGAGGTCAGGACAAGAATGATACAAATCTACTATCAACTACACATGCAAGCAATACCATCATAATACATAGGTGGTCACCTGATCACTAGATCTGAGATATGAAGGCAAAAGAAAGAATATACCTTCTCAATTGAATAGGTTCGGGTATAGGAATCGGATATCGTCCTCACGCTCCCACGTTGATTCCCCTAGAGAGTGATGGCCCCGAGTAACCCGGAAAAGAGAAATAGTCCGGTTCTTGAGCACCTTCTTTCTTTGGTCCAATATGGATACGGGTTGCTCCTCGTAAGATAAGTCGGTACCAATGACTAATTTAGAGTGATCGATGATATGACTCAAATTCGGAATATACCTACGCAACTGAGACACATAAAATATATCGTGTACCTCACATAGCGAAGGCGAAAGGGCGAGACGATAAGCAACATCGCCTACCCGCTCGAGGATATCGAACGGAGCAATGTATCACAGACTAAGCTTCCCGCAAACCCTTAATCTAATGGCTCCATGGGTCGACAAAATCCATAAGAACACGTGGTCGCCGACTCAAAATTCTAAAGGCCTACGATACTGATCTGCCCAATGTCGATGCCTATCTTGTGCAAACCGAAGTCTCTTTCTAATCTACTTGATGACCTTTATTGTCTGCGTAATTATTTCATGGCCTAACATCTGTCGCTCACCTATATCATCCTATGCTAATGGTGACCTGCACTTTCCCCATACAACGCTTCGAAGGGAGCCATCTGGGAACTCGCCTGGTAACTATTATTGTACTAAAACTCAACGAGATAAAGATGATCTTCCCAGGACCCACCAAAGTCTAAGATAAAAGCTCGTTTCATATCTTCCATTATTTGGATGGTTCTTTCTGATTGGTCGTCTGTCTGAGGGTGGTATGTCTTGCTAAACCTCAACTTAGTGCCTAAACTCTGATGCAAACTTTTCTAAAAATATAAAATGAACCGAGTGTCTCGATCTGACACAATACTTACTATTAAACCGTGTTGTCTCACTATCTGTCGTATATACATTTTAGCAAACTATTCTGTAGTCTGTCCTACTAGGGAAAAAAAAGAAAGCAAGCTACTTTTGTGAGATGATCCACATATCACAATGGACTTTATGATCGGTTTACCTAGATCCCCGACGGGTCGTGATGCAGTTTCCTCTTCCATTCCGAATTATGAAGCAGTTGTAATAATCATGCTGGTCTTTATTATTCAGTCTTCACTTGTTGACATATCATACACCGAGAAATAAATTAAGCTATCACCCTCTTTATCTCATTCCATAAAAAGTGTTGATTAATTTCTTGATACATCTTGGTGCCTCCTGGATGTATTAAATAATGAGAACTATATGCCTCGGTCATAACTTCCTGTCGGATATCCCCACTAGGTACACAAAGACGAATCCCAAATCTAAAGGTCCCATCTTCATAAATCGCCAACTCCTTTTTGAGACCGAACTCACATTATGCCTGTAGCTTTTGAATCTTCGGGTCCTCTTCCTAAGTCGCCTTGATTCTCTACCCCAAAGTAGCCTGTACTTGCAAGCTAGCCAAAATTCGTATATCCTGCAGAAGTACTACCTCAATACCTATTTTTTGAAGATACTCTAATATAAGTCATTGTGATGTTAATATGAATGTGCTGCCTCTCTTAATATGGGCGTTTGCTACTACATTAGCCTTGCTCGGATGATACTGAAGTTCCACATAATAGACCTTTATCAATTCTAGACACCTTCTCTGCCTCATAGTCAAGTCCTTCTGAGTGAATACATACTTCGGACTTTTATGATCCGTAAATATCTCCACCCGATAACCAAACAAGTAGTGCCTCCATAGTTTAAGCGCAAATACCACCGCTTCCAATTCTAAGTTGTTAGTTGGATAGTTTTTCTCATGATCTCGAAGCTGTCGATATGCATAAGGATAGTTTTTCTCATGATCTCGAAGCTGTCGATATGCATAAGCTATCACCCTTCCATGTTACATCAATACATACCCTAGTTCTTTGCCTGATGTGTCACAATATACAGTAAACCCTCTATAAGTATGAGGATTGGTGCTAAAATTAGTCTTTTCTTCAATTCTTCAAAAGTATTATGGCACTCTGTTGGCCAATCAAACTTAGCCTCCTTACGTGTCAAATGAGTCAACTGTGTTGAAATCCTAGCAAAGTCTGCCATGAACCTTCTATAATATCCCGCAAAGACCAGGAAACTACGCACCTCTGCTACTGTCTTAGAAACTGGCCAACTCTCTATGGCCTCAACCTCCTTCGGATCTACTGCCACTCCTGCTCCCGAGATAATGTGGCCCAAGAATGATACATGATCCCACCAAAAATCATACTTGCTGAGCTTCGCGTATAACTGGTGCTCCTTCAAAATCTGCAAGACCATATGAAGATGTTCTTCATGTTCCTCCTTGCTACTGGAATAGATAAGAATGTTATCTATAAACACCACCACGAACTGATCCAAGTATGGCATGAAGATTTGGTTCATCAGACCCATAAATATCGCTAGAGCATTTGTCAATCAGAATGGCATAACTAAGAATTCGTAATGGCCATATCATGACCTAAATGTTGTCTTTGGTATATCTTGCTCCCGAACTCTTACTTGATTATACCCTGATCGGAGGTCGATCTTGGAGAAAACTTTAGCCTTGCTTAATTGATCAAATAAATCATCGATTCTTGGTAATGGATACTTGTTCTTCACTGTCACTATATTCAGTTATTTGTAGTTAATACATAACTGGGACGACCCATCCTTCTTCTTTATTAGAACTACTGGCGCTCCCCAAGGTGATCCACTGGTTTGAATGAACTTCTTCGCCTTCAGCTGTTCTACATGTTGGTATAGTATGTCAAGCTCTGATAGTGCTATTTGGTGGACTTTACAAGATATTGGTCCTACCCCCAAATTAACTCTTTACAAAATTTTATATCTCTTACTGGGGTAAACCCAAAAGTTCATTAGGAAAGACGTCTAGAAATTCTTGGACTACCCCAGAATCTGCTCTTCTTCTACTACTGCTAATGTTGCTACTCTGTCTCCACATAGGTCCCTAATGATTATTTCAAGGACAAAATCCTTTATGCCAGGGATACTAAATAATACTTTACCCATATGGAAATCTATCGTAGCATGACTATCTCTCAACGAGTCCATACCTAGAACTACGTCAAAGTTATCCATGGGAAACTCGATCAACTTGGCGGATAAAGAATGCTCGCACACTACGATTGGACATGCTATACACACTCTACTAACTTCAACGATCCTATTACCAATGAGCATATTCAACCTCTCTAGCAATGTCCCAAACTCGAATCCAATATATGTCACAAATTGTGCAGATACAAATGAGTATGAAGCTCCAGAATCTAATAATGCTATTGCAGGAAAAGATGCGATAGAAATGTTACTTGCCACTACATCACCTGATGCCAAAGCCTCTTCTAGGGACAAAATGAATGCCTGCCCTTGTCCTTGTTGTGCTCCTTGCTGTTGTCTCCATTGGACACATTGTCATGGCCTCTGCTGGCCCTGTTACTGGTTTCTCTGCCAAAATATCTATGCCTACGAAAATAATGGACGCTGAGCCACTAGTCATGCTGCTACCGCTGGTCCTCTGTACTGCACTACCCCTGGTGCTGGCTGTGCCAAAAACTGTTAGGCTGGCCCTCCTTGCCTCTTCATTATCTGGCAATTGACAATCTTATGGCCCGGATCACTACCCCTTAAGCAAAGCCTATTTGTCGCTCTGCACAAGTCTCTAGTATGGCCTCCCTTGCCACAGTTTAGCAACCTACCGGTGCTTCCAGGTGCTATTACTGTTGTTGCTGCCTCGGCTGCTGCCGAGCTGGTACTGTCACTGTTGAAACTTATGCCATCCGCGTTGCTGAATCATGGATACGAACGCCAGGTGATGGTGCTGACGTTCGGGGTACTCCTCCACCTCCTTCTCGGCTTTGAGCATGTGACCTCTTCTAACCTCTCGTCCATGCTCAAAACCTCTACATTGGTATGCTCGTGCCTTCGAGCTGTTATCGATACTCCTTCATAGTTTCGTAGTTGTGTCCCTCTACCAGTTGTAGAATCTCCAGGTGAAGTCCCTGCTGGAACCTCATTACTCTGTCTGAGTCAATAGCTACCAGAGTCAGATCAAACCTACTCAGCCGGCAAAACTCTGCTACATATCCATCTACAGTCCTAGCGGCCTGCTTAAGATCGATAAACCTCTGCTATAGCACATACTACGCTACAACTACAAAGTACTTAGTCCTGAATTAAGCCCTAAAACTGTCCCAAGAGATACAATGACTCAAGCTGCATTCCACTGATGCCCACCAGTCAGGGGCAAGGTCCTAAAGTTACAGTCGGACATGGTTAACTTGCTCATCATCCGGAACCCTTGTCGCTGCCAGAATAACTTCGATGTCTTCGAGCCATGCATATGTCATGATGGCATCCTCCATGCCATCAAAGTATCTCCGGTTAAGTCAACAAAATTTGACCGACGACCCCGAATCAGTCATTATGCCTCTCTTCAGAGCCGTCTACAAACCCTGACTTAACAAGACATTATGCTCTTCCTGTTAAAACTGTTGGTGCTATTGTACTGCCATCTGATGTTGCTGTGTAGCTATCATTCCCCGAAGGATCTCTAGTAATGATGGGGTATCAATTACTACTAGTACTACTAGGGGTACGAGGATCTCAAGGGTTGGGCTCAAGATATCCAACTTTTGGTTCCACTGCACCGGCTTGCTCAATTACTAGCTCTACCCAAATCTGACTCTAAACAGATGCTACCTCCCATTGTTGCACAGGGAAATCCTGTCCTGCAATGCCTGATGCTCTAGCAACTGAAGAAGCCCTAAAGAAAGGACAAGAAACATCAAGAACAGGACTTGAAGGATCAAGGAAACAATTGATTCGATAGTCAAGCAAGGCTACGAGAAGAACAAATTCAGGATTCCAAAGGTATGTGTTTGATTGAGACTCCTTTGACCATAACACCCAACAAGTCTGAAATCACAAACCAACATGGGTCACTACTAAAACCTTGTCACACCCACGTATCAGAATACGGAGGCAAAAATAGCCAGATATACCATAAAAGGTACTATACATAGTACGACAATCACGACTGTAACTAGACAAGGGGTGCATACTATAAGCAAGTCATTTAGGGTCAAATAGCACATATATTGTTCAATCAGTCAAGTAAGAACAATAAATATAATACATATATGATAAGGAAGTAAGGCATCCCAAACGTCCTTCCACAACGTTCTGGAAACCAGCTGTGCAAAATAAAAAGCTGGCAGAGTAGCAAAAGTACATAACCATGATCAGCTGTAGTCTGATTAATTACAATCATGTAAAAAAACTAAATGTCTAGATTTACGACTAACAAGTTCAGGTGGCTAAGCGCCCAAAAAGAGTAAAATATATAATTAACGAGCAGGGAAGAAGAAATCCACTCGGCCCTTCAGCGACCATCCGCCTGGTGCACGCCATTAGGAAGGGAAAGTTAGTTAGATCCTTTCGAACATGCTCGAAATGCCATGTTAAACCAGTGTGGTTAGACCCCAAATAGCAAGTATTACAAAGAAAGCACGAAATTGAGAAACAAAACCCAAATCAATAGATAGGTATAATATAGGTTCTATGTCATGGTTTTGGTCCATTGTTTATTTTAGCATAATAGCCTAACCTTAAAACAAAACGAGGACAAGGGTTGAACCATTATACTATAATAATACATGTCCCTAGACTACTAACAGAATAATACAATCACAACCAAGTCCAGTTATATAATGGCCATTTAATTGTACGGCTTGCTACTGTGGAGTCTGAGTTATCTCAGATTAGATGCATAAGAGAAATCCTCAGATCATGAGCTATTTAGTGGGGCTAACTGAGCCATAGAAATCACATAATACTTGTATATTATGGACCAGTCCCTTATAAGGATACCCTGCTAGATCATAAAGAACGCATTCTATAATATAAGTATTCGGATATCATCATCCACTAGTGCGAACGTGACCAATATCCATGGAGGTTAGCCTTATACGTCATGACAGTTGTCTGAGGTGGCTAATATGCACGATCTATGGATTTCATCCCTCCCAATGCTCTACCAATTTCAGTTGCCTAAGTTAACCCTATGGTTATGGTAGGAATCCCATGACATGATCACATTTTCAATCCTCATATATGTCGTACCATAGTATGGCCCCGCTAGATACGAAACTACTTTGTTACTTGATAACTCAACTAGATTCATTCGAGCGTGTTGCAACAAACAAGTACTAGCCACGCTTTGATAGTTGACCCATATACCATGCCCGTGCTGGAGAAATAATATAATAATATTATATGTGGTGTAGTGTAGGAGGCATTCTCGATGCACAACCCAAAATATATAATCTTATTAAACGTAGTAAGTTATGTCGCACCACAATGCACATTTATAACACATGTACCCATAGCATGTTGTAATTGTATCAGCACAAAAATAAGAAATTGGGTCAAATTACCAAACTTACAGTTGTTCGTATAAGCCTTATCACATTGGGACACATGGCTCATTTTATGCACATAGCTGTTAGTCAGTTATGACATAGTCAATTCTAGTACATGGTCTTGTCTAGCACAAGGTCGGATTACTAGGTCCATTCTTCCTTAGAATTAATCACAAGCAATTGTCAAGACCAACCACTCAGAACAAAGAAGTATTCCAAGAAAAATAGCTAAGCCGCCTGAATAACTTGGTGCATGAGACGGGTACCGCATGGACTGTCGGACGAATGCTACCTCAGGCCGCATACTCCTCCAAGCCGCATGCTACCTCAGGCCACATACAATACCAAGCTGCATGCTCCTCCAAGTCGCATGCTCCGAAAAAAGTCTACTCTCTTGGAATAAGTGCCGAAGTGATGTGTGTTAGAGAAAAGTGACTGAAGTGATAGATGTGACAAGCCATAAAGTGTGTCAGAGAGAAATGTCAAATTCACAAAAAATATGTACCCACGGTTCGGAGTCATACGTCTAAGAAATGGTGGTCGCATACTCTCTAGGCCGCATAGGTCACTCGGCCACATGTTGCTCTTTTGGACTTAGCGAATTTCTCATTCGTTCAGCCGGTGAAAACATAAGCAGTTCAAAGATTAGCTCCATAATACTTGTGTGATGGTAGTCATGCGTCCAACAAGATGGACATATGCGGGTCAATATGCGACAAAGAGCAAAGGCCGTATAGCACTCAGGCCATATAGCACTTTTTAAGCCGCATAACTCGTCGGCCGCATGAAGACTTCATCTTATCCAAATAGCTGGTTCGGCCAAGGTGGAAGCTCCAAAAACCAAAAATTATTTTGACCATAAAATCCTCATTTTAAGTCCAAATAAAGTGAACCAAAAGCCAAAACGCTTGAAATTAAAAGCTCTATCATGTAGTCAAAATTGGTTTTTAAAAATACATGTTTAATAGATCAAAACCAAGAAAAACTCATAAAATCCATAAAAACTTTAAGTTAGAAATGTAGATCTGCACTAATTAATCCACCAAAACTGAAAACTCTAGTTCTAAAAGTAATTAAAATCATGCAATGAACGTAATAATCAATTAATATGGAAGATTTCTCTATTTCTCATGCAAGGTGTACTTGTCTATGGAAAAGGGGAGAGAAAACTAAAGAGAGAGGAATAAATGAATAAGTGAAGAGAGAGAGAAAAAAATATCGAGTTATAAATGGTAGGGTTGAGGGTTGAACCAAGGGTTCACATGTCTTGAACCAACCCACAAAATAAACCATGAACCAGGTTAAACCAAAGAATAGGTCTAGTCTCCGTGCACATGCAACCATGCTAAAATAAAATATGTTCCAAATATGTATATCGGGAACAAAAAGTGACACGGGGGATGATGTGGAAGTGCGACATCATCCCAGCTGGTAGGAGAGAGCTCTCCTTCATGACAGGCTGGACTTTTTACACGTTTGAGCCAGAGTTCACTGATGACGAAATAAATATCGTTCACTACGACGACAGGGGGCACCTGTAGCTTGTTTGATAGGCTCTTTCGCTAGCTTCAAGCCATCCTTCCCTCCCATCTAGTATAGCAGAATAAAGTTATTATTTTTATGGAGCCCTACTTGCCCAATCGGTTTGCTCGTTAGTTCAGCTACACTCATCTCTTACTGGGTTACCCTTGCATCACTTGGTTATAGTGGTAGTTTGCTCGACGTAGCCCGAGCATGGAATCACTATAACGCTTCTGGTACCGAGGTTCGATTTTAATTGCCAACAACCGGAGTCGTGTTAATACTGTATATAGTGGCAAAGTATTATTGCCCAGGGAATGCCCTACAGACTAACTTTGACCCGTAGAGGATTTATATTTATGGCATTATGCTGATGCCTCCGGATGCAAGAGAGCATAGGATGACTAAGAAGGGCAAGGGAATGGCCAGGCCTCTGATAGTTCAGCTGGAACCATCGACCGGAGGAAAGCCACGTCTCCTTCTGAGCGCAAGTCAAAGATCGATACACATCATGCTCCTACACTAAGAAGGTGAATACAGATGTGGTCCCAGAGACAAGTCGAAGTCCGTTATGAAGAGAATGTGAGCAAAGAGGTAGGGACCCTTGTACTAGTGGTTTTTGAAGCAGAGCTCACTTTATATGCAATGGCGGTATGTGTAAACCCTCTTAGTTTGATTTTGCATGGTCATCTATAGAAATATCTCGGTTCTAGTTTGTTTAAAAATTTACAGACACAGGAGATAAGGGACTGTCCCCGGCGAACAACCGCTTCGTTAGTTTCTTACGCTGAATCTGAAAAGGAAACCTCTCCGAAGTTCGATGTCGGTGCCTCAAAAACTGTTCATGAGGCCTTGGGATCTCAGGGCTCGGATGCAGGTTCAACGGAGCAGCCTTATACCCCCTTGGAGCACATATTCGTAGATGACATAGATGCCATGGGAAAGGCTATGACAACGCTGGATGAGCCACAACATGTACCGCCTCCCTCGGGTATGTTATTTCGTAACTTCTCAAGAGGTAAAATTTCCTGGCTTCAGCTTTTAATTTTCTGGGTGAGGTTAATTACCGGTTGTTCTGGATCTACAGACCTCGCCTTTCCCATAAGGACCATGAACGTGGCTGTCGAGGAGGGTATCATAGAAAAAGGGGGCATCGAGCTTGTTATAAATATGCCTAAGTCTCCCCCTAGCTCTGGTCAAGGACCCCCTATAGTGCCCCCTACTAAGGCTGTGGTGGAGGAGTTTCCTACTGTTGTAGGTTCTTCTGGCACAATAACTGCTCCCCCAACCGTTGTTGCTGGGGGCTCCGTGGCTGAAGCATCTGTGGATGGTGGGGTGGTTAGCCATCGCGGGTAGGCCATTTTCGATGTTCCTAGTACTGCGGTCGATGGGTCATCGTCTGAGGCTGCCGTAATGCAGTCTGGGGTTGGTACACAGGTGGGAGTCGACGTAGAAGGGCGCTCCAGTACTCTTGTCCCGAGTCTCGGTACTACCCTACCATCCTTTGCTCAGCTACCGGGTATCCAGGCATTTCTTGCATCCATGAAGGATTGGATCACAAGCAGGAATGGCGGTCGCTCCTCTTCTGCTACTTTGCCCTCAAGGCCTTCAAGGTCATCGAGCATCTTTGCGTAACCTGTTACCTTCGTGGTTTTTACCTCCATCCAGCCGCCTTTGACTTTGGCTACGCTGGAAGATATTGACGAAAGCGTCAGACTCTCTATTCAGAGCTTCGACATATTCTTGAAGTAAGGGGTCGAGGGCGTGTTAGAGCACAATAAATCCTTTGCCTAGTCAAAGTACTCTGCCGAGGGCCAGGTCCACTCTCTGAGGGGTCTTCTCAATTTTGAATAGATGGTCGACCTCCTGGGCCAGAAATTGGTGAAGGTGGAGCAATTCCAAATAGAGTTACGGCAGTACCAGCAGGCAAATATAGGAATGCTGATATTTCATGAGTATAATGAGTTCTCAAAGAAGGTGGTGATAGATAAGGCCTTCTTTGCAATGGAATGCTTATAGCGTGATCTCAGGAATTTGTAAGAGAGCCATGATCGGTTGAGTGATCTCAGAGAAGAGTACCTCTCCGGGCGAAAGGGCCAAATTGGGAATATTAGAATGCTCCAGGTCGAGATTGATGTGCTAGGGAATAGGCTGCGGGAGTCCTAGCAGGAAGATGAGACTGTCTGAATTAAGGTGAGCCAAGTAGTGTAGAACACGACTGTCGTTGAAGTTATGAGAAAAAGCTAGAGGACAGACACGAGTCCTATGATCGTTACGGGGATCCTGAGGTTATGGCCAAAGAGGTAAAGCTCCGGGCCTAGGTGGGCCTGGATGGCCATATCGCCTGTCTCCATGAGCATATAGCAGAGTTACCAATAGCACTAATAGTTCTTTTTTTTGCTTTTTTTGACATCCTTTTTTATGCCTTTTATTTTAAATTTGGGCTGAGGACCCTGGTAATCCCTCAGATGTTGTTCGCTTTCAGATTCTTTTAGGAAGAAATAAAAGCTATTCCATTTATTATATTTGTTTATATAAACTTTGGATATTGTATTAGAGGTAATATGGACATAGTACAACATCGTAGTCGGTTTAAGGATGTCTCACTAGGGGACTTTAATGGACCTATTACTTCTTGTATACTTGGAGTGCATGTAACATATTCGAAGAAAAAATCCTATCGGAGGTGATATAAACGTGATAGATTTTGTGGACTTACTACCGCTGGAGTACTTAGAGTTAAGTATGGGTGATAAGTTTAGATGACGACCGATATCAGAGATAATATGGACATGATAATCGATAGTCAAGTAGAGAGGTTTGCTCATAGTAAGAAGGATATGGCAAACTCTACTGGGAGAATGTAAGGACGATAGCTCAAAGGTAATGTGGACGTAAGCTAATCGATAGTTATACCGAGATTTCAGGTACGATCTCGATATTTTTGTGGAAGGAAAAGGAAATGAGCCAAAGGTAATATGAAAGTGGTTATTTTCTATGGATGGGTAACATGGACAACTCATAGTTCAGAGGTAATATAGACGTTAACCATTTTTTCCATTGAGGACATCCCACTGGGGGATCTTTGGTAGATCTATTACTTCTTACGCACTGGAGTATAAGTAATAAGTTCAAAATAAAACCCTATCAGAGGTAATATGGATGTGATAGGTATTTTGGACCCATTAGTTCTTGCACACCTGAGTTCAAGTAATAGGTTTGAGAAAAGCCCTGGGAAGGTAATATGGACGTGGCAAGTGTTGTGGACTTAACACCGCTGGCGTACTTAGAGTTAAGTACGGGTGGTAAGTTAAGATGACAACCGACATCAGAGATAATATGGATGTGATAATCGATAGCCAAACCTGAAAGGTTTGCTCAGAGGTAATATGGACATGGAAAACTCAGTCGGGGAGAAATATTAGGACCATAGTTCAGAGGTAATATGGACATGAACCAATGTCCAAGAAACTCACTGAGGAGTGGTTTGCTGATTGTGGTCTATCCAAAAATGTATATAGACCTGAGGGTTACTCCGTTGGGGAGATCGTTAGGATGTTAGCTTAGAGGTAATATGGACATTGCTAGCATCTAACATGACTGATTTTTTTTGTGGTCCCTGCCGGAGTGTACAGATGGACCTGGGGACTGTCCCGCTGGGGAGTTTGAGGATCCATTATCCGTTGCTTATCCAGGACTCTTAAATACCGATAATGGCTTATTGAGAAAGGGTAACATTGTGCATAGGCACTTGCTGGATGAACAACAAGAAGTGGGTACCCTGCACATCATTGTTATCATGCTTGGGATAGAAAGAAGTACAAGCCTAGCCTTAGATATATTACTTTTTTAGGAACTTTCCATTGATGGACATTATGACCAAGTCGCCATTAGGTTTTGCTAGTCGGTAGTCATTGGAGAATACAGATTCTACAACGAATGGACCTTCCCATTTGGGTTGGAACTTGTCGGTCGTCTTGTGGGTCATAACCATCGACCTTCTTACTGTCAAGGCGAGGTCATCCACTTAGTAAGTCCTATTTTTGGACCGTTTGTTGAAGGTTCCTTAGAGGCGCGCTTGGTACAGCTCAATATGCTATTGATCTAAGAGACATTTCTCATCGAGTTCTTCTAACTCTTGTACCCATCGGCGGTGATTGTCATCGACGGTTAGCCGGCTGGAGAGAGCCACTCGGAGCGAGAGAATTTGGACTTCGAGGGGGAGGACCACTTTTCTCCAGTACACCAAGTAGAATGGTGTACTACCAGTCGATGTCCGGACCATTGTTCGATAAGCTCAGAGATATTCACCCAGCTTCTCATTCCAGTCACGTTTATTGGATGATACGAACTTTTTGAGTAGCATTATGAAGGTCTTGTTGAATGCTTCTGCCAAACCAATTACTACTAGACTGCAGGTAATTGAGGCTATATTCTGAATTCGATTTTTATCACAAAATCGAAAGATAGCGTAACTTGCAAATTATGGACCAATGTCATGGATGATCCTTCGTAGAAAGCCAAAGTTGTATATGACGTGATGCTTGACGAAGTTGATTATGTTTATTGTTTTGACTTTAGTGAGTGGTACGACTTTTGCCCACATGGAGAAGTAGTCGGTAATAGCATGGATAAACTAACGTCCCTTAGATGAAGGTGGACTAATTGGCCCAATAATGTTCATTCCCCATGATTCAAATAGCCAAGATGCTACCGTCGGGTGTAGGAACTTCGAGGGCTGGTGGATAAAGTCTGTGTGGATTTGGCACGCAAGACACTTCCTCGCATAGTCAACAGCCTCCGCTACCGTTATCGCCCAATAGTAACCCATTCTCCTTAGACGGTCCTTAGCTTAGTTCAGGGGTGATGGACACCACATACCCCGTCGTTAGCCTCGTGGAGAGCCTGCTTTGCTTCTGCATTCGATAGGCATCATAGCAGAAGACCGTCGTAGTAACGACGATACAATATTTTCTTAGTCGTATCATAATAGAATCGGAGGGAACATATTATGATGGAAGTGGCTTCCTATGGATTCTCGGGAATAATTTTATAGAATGCATAGTCGATGAATGGGAGTCCCCTGTCTTGGGAGTCGGTGCTTGTCTATTCTGAGTAGCTCAGGCACAGACAAAGGTTGTTCTTCGGGCAGACCAGCTCTTGACCGACCATAGTGATCAGTTCATGAGTATTGACTGGAACAACTAAAGAGGCTGCAAGGCCGGCCTGGGAGTTATCCTCGAGTTTTATAGTCAAGGGACGTGCTCTATGAAGAACCCCACGAAGGTGGAGATAATGCTGAGTTCGTCATGATGGTAGGGAATCAAGTCTTCATTCTGGACTTCATACCCGTCTCAAACTTGATTGACTATCAATTTGGAATTACCGTAGTCTTCCAGGTAGTCTACTCCCACTTGTTTAGCAAGTTGGAGCACAATGATAAGAGCATTATACTCTGCTACATTGTTGGAGCATAGCTCTATAAGGGAGTAAGCGTGGTTGATGACCATATCATATTGGAAAATTAGTACAATCCTGATGCCAACGATAATATCGCCTTTGGGTCGTGTTCTTGAAGCACCGTCGAAGAACATTCGCCAAAAGGCTTTTGTGCTTGTGGTCATATTTGAGTCCGCTACTTTATCTGGGATCTCCTCGTAGAGCTTTGAGATTTTTAGTATAGGGTGGGCTACAAGAAAATCTGCCATTGCATGGCCTTTGACCGTCTTTTGTGGGATAAATACTATGGTGACAGCAGTCTTGCCCATGTGGCTAGGCCAGAGTTGAGCGCTTTGGGTATAGTCATAAAGACCCTGAGAGGATTAACTCGCGAGATCACGTAGATGATTAATTCTGCCACGTAATGCTAGGCCTTCTGAATGGTGAAGACTAGAGCGAGGCACTCCTTCTCGATGGGGTTGTACCTATGCCCTGTGTCGACCATTATTCTACTAAGATAATAGATGGCATATTTGTGACATACATCACTTGTCTGGGCTAGCAGATCCCCGGAGGAGTGATCCATTGATCGCACATATAGCAAGAAGGTCTCCCCATAATGGGTGCCACCAATACTGGGGGTTCATGAGATATTCTTTGATATCGTCGAAGGCGCATTGGCATTCTTCATTCCAAACAAAGAAGACTCCTTTCTCATGAGTTGAGTGAATGATTGACAACGTCCAAAGAGGTTTAATATGAACCTCCTGATGTATGACAGTCTTCCTTGAAGGCCACGAAGTTCTCTGAGGTTCTTCGATGGGCGTATTTCAAAGATTGCTTTAGTCTTGTCTGGGTCTTCATGGATACCCTTTGAAGTTATGACAAAACCCAGGAAGGACTTCGTAGGATTCATCTTGAGCTGGTTCGTATGCATTAGGTCGAACACAGCCTTCATGTCTCGGAGGTGATCATCTTTATAGCAACTCTTGACAATGATGTCATCGACATAACACACTACTGTCTTGCGTAGATGCTCACGGAAGATGGTGCTCATAGCTCGCTGGTATGTAGAACCTGCATTCTTCAGACCGAAGGGCATGACTATGTAGTAGTATACTCCTATCGGCATTCGGAACAAAGTATGCTTCTCGTCGTCAAAAAATATCTTAATTTGATTGTAGCCTGAGAATCCATACATTAAGGACATGCGTTCGAAGCCATAAGTATTGTCTATCATTATGTCTATTATCGGAAGAGGAAACTCGTAGGTAGGGAACGATGATTTAGATCATGGAAATCAATGCAGATCTGGATCTTCTTATTCTTTTTGATGACGGACATGATGTTAGCTACCAAATCCAGATGTTGTTCCTCGCCGATGAAGCCACTAGCTATTAATTTGTTGACTTCATCTTCGATGGCATTCATAATATCCAACCTAAACAGTCATTATTGTTGCTTGATCGGCTTAGCGTTCCACAAGATATTGAGTTTGTGGACAGTGATTTGGGGGGCAGTCCCGACATGTCTTCGTAACTTTAGGCGAAGACATCGATGTATTCCCTGACGAGCTGTAGCAGGGATTCTCGATCCCCATCGAACAGACTCTTGCTGATAAAGATCAGTTTAGGGGAGGATTCGTCGACCAAATCAATTTATACGACTTTATCCTCAGTGGGAGGTTATTACTGTTCGAACCGCATATCCTATTGTGCGTCTAGGCGTTGGCCTTCGGTTCTACCTTAAAGAGTCCAGGTGGATCCTCGTCGTCCTCCTCAGGGTCAACTGAAACCATATTGGCCGACAATGTTTGTTTGAGCATCTCCCCGATACTGATATTGCATTCCCAAGAGAAAGTTTCAGAAAAGTGAGAGTGTAACTCATCTTCTTCATCCGAACCTTCGGGGGTCGTAGGAGGCGTGACGTACCCTATGCCATGCTTGGTCTTTTGGTAGTAATCATCGAACTTGCCTGCAGGAGTCTGTAGACACCGAGGCAACCATCAAACTTTGCCTTAGTTCAAGCCCTAAGCTGCTTTCAGATCGTATCCCATCTTCTGGATGAGGTACTTGGCTTGAGACCTATACCGACAAAGTAATATTTCACCGGTATCTGGTTCTGGCTCCAGTTCCTCTAGGTCGAAGGATTAGGGACTTTCGACTCTACCGAAGATGATGATTTTGTCTTTCATCTTCCTTGCTAGAACTATGTAGAATTTTTGACTTGGGAGAATTCGATTTGCTGCATAGGTGGTAGTCACCTTTGTATACATGAGCAAGCCCAGACCGTGCTCAAGAAAATATAGCTTGTTGAGATGTGTGACATGCGAGTAGTTCAAAGATACCCTATATTGATAAAATAAGGTATCTCGTCTTCCAGAATTACATCATCGAGAGAAGGGATGTTAGCATAAGCAGCTACGTACTCCTCCAGTTCATCCTTCCCGAGATCTACCCCCAGTACGAGTGACAGCTTTGGAGGTCTTCTACATAGCTGTACCACTAGAGGTTCGGAAGTCGTAGTAGGTGCTAGATCTTCCTTTAGTGGTCAACTCTGTCTATGGAGGCGAATGACCAGAGGCTCAGGTACCTTTTTGTGTAGTTTTACCACGAGGAAAGGGGCTGTGTCGAGAGCGCTTGCTTTAAGATGGAATCTCAATGGCTCGTTCGATGTTGTCCCAGTCTTTATCTCCTCATCGACGTTATTACCACATTCATCCTGGTGGACTTCCTTGTACAGGATCGAGTCAGAGTAATAGGCCTCGACCCCTTTGAATGGATCAATGTCGACAAATTCTGTCTTAACAATACCGTGATCGTCCACGTACTTCAAGCACTGGTACAAGGTCAATAGTACGATCAAGTATTGATGTATCCATGGATGTTCCATTAGGACGTTGTAGGATATATCTATGATATAGCAAGTGACCTCAGTTTTTAAGTCATCGATCTAACACTTAAGCGATTCTTGCCCAGAGGGTAGCTCTTTCCTACATTGAAGTCACTGATAGCATTATTGGTAGCAGCCAGGCGATGCATCAGGATGCACAGGGTCTGAAGCAAATCTTCGTGGGATGATGCTGATTGACGAACCGGGGTCGATGTGCATCCGGTCTACCTTGAGGGCGCTAATGTACTTTTTGTAATACAGGGGACGGTCATCCCGATTGTTCTTTAGCAACATGACTTATTACGAGAATGTAATATTGGGTATCGCCTTTATCATATTATTGCATTTGGGGCATGTGGTAGGATCCTCAGCTGGCGGCTTGACCTGCGCCAGGTAGGTGTCAGTTTTATGTATTGCCTCACTCAGTATAACCCGAATATCTTGGGAGAGTCGGAGAAGCTCGAATAGTGACAGCTTCGATGGAGTATTAGCGAGATGTGCCAAGATGTCAAAGTTGTAGGGCTTCTCCAGTCCCTGTGTTATGACTCGCACCCGATGAAAGAGTATGAGAACGTGGGTACGACTATCCTACGCTGCATCATCGACGGTAGAATGATGTCTAGGTCAACAATACTATCTAAACATCTCACATAATATATATGTACTTGTCAAGATATCTAACTCTAAATGGAGTATAAAATAATAATCAATAATCAATCACAATAAACTAGAGAAAGATCTAACATGATATGGAATAAAGGGAAAAAATGAATCACAGTCACAAATATATCTCAAAATCAATTATAATAAACTAGCACAATAGTCTCAAATATAATATTTGCCAAAATATCTAAACTGCGACAAAACTAATCCAAGAGTCTAAACATCTGCAACTAGCTGGTCATCTTCCAGTATCGGCTACTCCTGAGCCACCGTCTGTAACTCAACACCCACTACGTCCTGAGGTCCATAGTGTGTAGGATACCAGTTGGCTAAATCATCTGAAAAATATATCAAGTTTAGATTGGAGCGAAGTACGCCTCTAACAGCAGTTACAGATAAATGATAAAGACTATCTAACAGTAAATAGAGAGAATATACACGATAAAGAAAATATACAAAATATGGAAATGCTGTAAATATTACAAGAGAGATGAGCATCATATACATGAGTCAAGAAATATAACTAACTAACTAACTAACTAACTAACTAACTAACTAACTAACTAACTGAGTGAGTACTTGCTTCGATATATGATTGGCTTGAGAACTTGTACAGGATCATGGCCTGGTTAATCATACTTGAGGTGTATGATTAACACTAATAGGGTACTTGTACATGAATACTTGTACAGGGTGTGTATGATTACATATCTAACTAACACTCTCCAATCCTCCGACTGGTATAGTGGATCTAACCATGGCACGTTTCAAAACAGAATTCTCTAAGAAGGTAGCTAGTCCCCCCAGGAATCAAACGAGATTCTCCGAGAAGATAGCTAGTCTTCCCAGGGATCAGTGTCTATACAAGTACAAGAGTAACAGAGCATGAACATGATACGCCAAGAACTACCAGGAATTATATCTCATGACAGGATCCGAAAAATACTAATCCGTGTAACCACGTGTCAAAAAGTCAAGGATATCTACACTAAATACAAGAAATATAGAAGATATCATAAATGAAAAACTGTCAGAGAATGTAATCGCTTGTGGTCCTGAGCAGACAATACCAATCTGTGTATGG
This sequence comes from Iris macrosiphon, assembly GCA_036927795.1. Taxonomy (NCBI): domain Eukaryota; kingdom Viridiplantae; phylum Streptophyta; class Magnoliopsida; order Asparagales; family Iridaceae; genus Iris; species Iris macrosiphon. The sequence goes on along the minus strand of JAYESA010000017.1, from coordinate 43,924,031 downwards.
ACTGGTGTCATACTGACCTATATATAAAATATCATGTCACTTGGGTGTAAAGAAGGTAATAAACGAATTAAATGCACTAAGTATGAATTCTAGGTCAATACTAGGTCAAAATAGTCAAACTAGGTCAACTCTAAGTCAAACTAGTTACATCTATGCTCTATAACTAAGGTATATTAGTTAATACTAGTATGTACTAGCTAATATTAAGTATGCTAGATAATACTTTCTACTATTTATCATATTATATATAGACTCTATATGACTAGTATCTTAGCTAAATTACCTTTGTTAATAATTATACTTGGTCAAATACTCATAACCAACTATCACCTTAGCTAAAACATCAATATCTTAGTATATTTCTAACATTGGTATTACCTTAGTTAATTAGGATATTTTACCTATCCTCCACATATGCTTACCCTCAAAACTCGACTATCTCCAGGTATTAACAAATACCTTACTGTCATGATACTTTGGTATCACAAGTTACCTACCCACACTTATCTTGCAACTTTACCTAATATTCACTGGCTGCTAACCTATCATATAGTTGATAACAGCTCACCTGGTATACTCAGTTGAATTAAAATTACTGCTTGCTGAATTTTTAACAAGCAACTTCTCATACAAATGTACCTAACATCAACCACCCAAGTATCATAAGGACCCAAGTATCATAAGGCACTACCATACCTTCACATATACTTTGCAATTGCTGCTGCTTTATGAAGTAGCAATAACTCTACTGCAATTTAGAAGGCCCCCAACTGGATATCCCCAGGTTGCACCCAGTTCTGAGAGCAACTTACCTACCCTAATTGCAAAACCCACTGCACTCACTTCTTAATTGAATATCAACCTTGAATGTCTGGCCTGCACTGCCATTATTTGGCCTCACACCCAAATGGATCCTCCATCTAAACTAAGTCCCAAGATAGCACTTCCTGTAGTACAACTAACCTCACCACTTAATCACCTCCAATGCACTAGTCTAATAACTTATGTTGTTACTCCCCTTTACTCAAATTCAACTCCTAATTCCTCCTTTTGTTGTTATTGCCACTACTCACAAATTCCCTGAACTGACCTATGCACACCCTACTACTATACTACTCCATCTACTGCTATTCCCCTCTTACCTCCAAGCAATCGCACACAGCAACTACAATAACCCACACTTAGTTAGAGACACCACAAAACTGATAATTCTTGAGCTTAATAGCTCTGCAGCAACCACACAGTGCAGTGTATAAATGTGCATAGCCTATATATTCTTAGGTACTGGTACACAATCCTCAAGTGCTCCTCCAACACTTCACACTCTTGGAAATATACATTGATACACTAATAAAATGGCCTTACCCTCGAGTACAGGTGAATTCCTAACACACACACACATACACTTAGATATACATACACCACCCACTTACATATACCTATATACATTAATGATATACCTATATATGTATAAAACTATTAATATTCATATAGTTATAACACTATAATCTATATCAACCTATCATTCTAGGATACTCTAAAATACATACACTAAAAATTGGCCATTAGTCAAATACCTTGAGTACAAGGTCAAATACTCCCAATTATGTCATGATACAACCTCACCCAAAGTACCAAAAATGCCAATAACCAACTAACACCAATTATTCATATCAATTACATCTATATATAACTAATGTAGTGAGTCACAATGGAAATTGGAAGTAATTATACTAGCATACACAATTAACTCAAATTGAACCCCCGTATCAAAGCGTATCACAAAATATTGTGATACAGCCTACTCGTATCCAATTGTGGACAAGTATCTAGCATCCCACGCTTAATCTAAATTTAATTAGATCTAATTGGCCAATGACAAATACTTGATGCACTAATTTCAGAATTCCCCCAAATTGAGCAAAAAACCTATGTAGAAGTCAGAATACAAATCATATAAACCTAGTTCTTGTTCCTATAGGTAGCCCTGAGACAAAAAAGATTTCTTAATGGTCAAATGCATAAAATTAGAGTCTAATAAAGAAAGAATTCCAGAATTTACCTATTGGGAGATGGATTCCCAATACAAAACCCAAATGGACATAATATGACACAAGCTCCTTGCCAATTTCTCATTTTTCAAGTGCTTCTTGCAATCCATGGTCCAATGCTCCTTAGATGATGAATTTGGAAGGGAATAAGAGTGATTTGAGAGGGATTGGTGGAGGAATAAATCAATTTAGGGTAGAACTAAATTGGGGATCTAAAATGAAATAAATTATGACAATCTCCTTAATTAACTAAGGAAATGAGTCGAATGGGCCAAACCCAATGTTGGGCTCAAAGTGTCATGACAATCTAATTGGGTCCCTTAAAGACAAGTCCAATAATTAGGCTAGCCCACTAACTAATAAATAAATTTCTCAACATAAAATAAATAATTAGTCACTAAATTTAAAAAATGGTAAATGATAAAAATACCCTCATCTAGAAATATGGTAGTGACAAGTCTAACCTTCTTAGAAAAGTTTGTCCTCAAAATTTAAGGAAGAAATAATACTACAACAAGCAATCATAGCAAGAAAGAAGGCACGATACCTCACGGCTCAAACAGATAAGGGTATCGCTCACATATCTCGTCTTCCCTATCCCATGTAGACTCTCCCGGAGAGTTATGCCTCCACACAAAATATACCAAAGGAATTATCTATTTTTGCAGCACCTTCTCCATGCGATCCAGAATCTCCACTAGCTACTCCAAGTAGATGAGAGTAGGACCCACATTTATCTCCGAGTGATCAAATACATTATCGCGACCCACACCCGGTATAGGGGCACGAATACGTGGATACGTTCAGCCTATGCCGCATAATCGGCGGTAGAACATTGTCTTGGTCGTCTATACTATCTAATATCTTATACAATATATATAAAATACTGTCATGCCATCTTAATTCCAAATGATACACAATCACATATAAAACTAAAGGAAGATGTAAGCACGATATGGAATAGAAAGAAAAGAAATACAAGTCTCAATACATCACATGTCTAACTCAAATCTAAACATAACTCAAGATCTCAAAATAATAATACAATCCACAATCTAAATAGAAACAACTACTACAAGGGAGGAAAATCTAAATGGCCTCAGTAACTGGCACTACATCCTCAGGTGACACCCCATATGGTGGTTCGTTGTAAGTGGAACACATCCTTTCTAACCATTTATCTAAAAAATATATCCAGTCAGGATTGGAGAGAAGTACAACCCAATAGCAGCTCTATTTAATTGATAATGACTATAAACAAAAATTGAGAATATATTACAAGACGAAAAACAATGAACAATATCAACTATGGTAGAAGAAACAGGTGTACAAGAACAATATGGTATACACTAATCACGATGAAATAGAACAAGACAATAGAATGAGACAATAAATTAGAATATGGTGAAGAACTAAAACTATGCTAAGTGATTGATACTAGTTAGATATGTGATCGGCTTAGGTGAACATTGTCTAATTAACGTTGGATAAACATTGTCTAAGTTAAAAATTGAATATTGTCTAGGATTTGATCACATATCTAGCTAACACTTTCCCTTTCCCCTAACTAGTATAATGGATCCAACCATGACACGTTGCAATGCAAGATACTCTAGGCATTGTAAACAATAAACCTTGTACATTAAATATTGAACATTGAACATTGAACATTGCCTAACTTAAATATTGTCTAAGTAAAACATTGTGAATACGAGGAACAATGAAACAATATATATAACATCCCATGACTGATCCATGTGTATACTAGTCCATATACCAATGTGTCAAGAGTCTAAAATATTTCTAAATACTTGCATTATAGTAATTATCAAATAATGAAAACTATCAGAGAATGTACTCGCCTGTGGTCCAGAGCAATGAATGTCAAACTGTGTCCCAACTGGTGTCACACAGACTTTGTCACGCCCCAGTCCCAAAAATACGTAGGACTAGGACACGTAAATATGCCAGCCGCATGGTTATGGCAACTCCAATATATGGAAACTAAATCCACGCGTACGCTGTAATATGAATGTCAAATCCATAAGTGGTATAACTGTAATACAAGTCACAGGGTAAAATCTAAATCTCATCCACCAAAATCATATAGAAATAAATGACCAGTATCTATGAAACTAGATCTCAATAAGAAGTATCTAAGGATGATAGTTGGATGGAAACAAATCTACTACCAACTCAAATGGAAAAGTAAATACAATATGAGTACAACACAATCAATCCCAATATAAGTATACCAGCTATCGATCACGGCTCGAAGAGAAGACATCCACGAAGCATCTATAACCATCCAAATCTGCACTCCTGCAAGTACTCAAGAACAGGTACACCTGGCAGCGGACCAGATCCTCAGAGGGACATAACAAGATACTTAAACACATGTCAATAAAATACTGAAATAAATATCCAAAGGGGTCGCCTAACCATCTAAAGTGAATGCAGTTAAGAACAACTTTCCCCATAAGTGAGCTATCTGGCTGAAAACTTAGGATTTGGCATGGTTCTCTATTGGAGATCCAGGGGCCTAAAAAGGCACGGCGCCTTTCGAACGCCGAAGGCCCGCCTGATAATAATATAATATATAGTGGTCATCACCACCCGTATCTCCAGCGGAGAATCCGGGCGCACAATAGAAAAAGTGTAAAGGAACTCAAATGCGGTACTTGTTGTTCTCCCTACCCCATGCTCTAAGCATATCACATCCATGACACGATTCGATCCATAGCCTATTCTTAGTACCCTAGCCCAAATCCTGCAACCAAACAAGGACTAGGATGGGACCACCGTACTACAATAGGCTATGTCCATGGACCTCTAATAACTGCCAAGTCTACTAGCATGCAAAGTTTCTAACAGCAGTTATTCCTAATGCACGTCCCACACGTACCGATGATCAGTCAATACGTGCGTCCGTGATCTAAATGAGACTCACAACTCGTATAAAAATGTGTCACAGTCAAATGAACCTAATAATGCTACATGATAATGGGGTAGTCTCATGAACAAGGTCAATGCAATACATAAATAAAAATACATCGCGACGACACCGTCACGCGTATTTTATTATAGTTAAATATATGAGCTAAAGACAGAAAATAAAGATGCATGCAATATATGGAATATGAATAACAGTACAATGGCAAGGTATACTTGCCTGGCCAGAAGACTGCGATGTACCAATAACCTGCTCCAAAAGTCGCGCAGAATAAATCCAACATCCCCATATTCGTATTGTTCCATCTTCAGAACCAGTAATGATCTGCCTGTTGGATTTACGAGCAACAATACAATGCAAATAGTCAGAGTGTCCCTTAAAGATGGCTTTTCTTTTGCCTATTTCCACATCCCAACAATAGGCACAAGAATCACCAGAAGCTGAGAAAATGGACCCATCCTGTTCGTTGAATGCAATAGCATTATTTTTAGGGATAGGGGAAAAAGCACCCCAAGGACCTTCATGCTGAGGATTTGCCACATCGAGTGTTGGTTTCAGATGGGTCCCTTGCATAGAGGTCTGGGCCTCTGAGTTCCGTACTTCCATCCACTTCCAACCTCGAATGTTACCGTCGTCCCCACAGCTCAAGAGAAAGGGTTTGTCTCCATCACCATAAAACTTCAAATCATAAGCAGGGCCTTTGTGTGCTTGAATGATGCCAAGTGGCTCCGCAGTCACATAATCTGTTATGATCTGGTCCCCAATTTTCCTAGTCGAGTTCATAGGCTTGGGATTCACGGAGATGCAGGAGGCAACAGAGTAGGCGGCGACAGATCCGTTGCTGGAGGCCACGGCTAGGGTTTCGGGGTTAGGGTTCGGCGAGGGGCAGCCGAGGGAAAGGAGGCGAGGAAGAGAAAAGGGCGGAGGTCATGGGTTGTTCGCCGGGCTCCGGTGGGTGGCTTCTGGCTAAGGGGATGCTCAGGGAAGGAAGGAGAGGTAAGGGTCGGCTGGTTGCATAGGTTTTGGTTTTTTAGGTGAAAGGAAATTTTAAAGTATATTTATATGCAAAGAGGTGGAAATTTGAGTTGACCTAGGGTTTATGTTTGACCTAGGTTTGGACTTGGTCAACATTCCTCTTGGGTTGGGCCTTGGGCTATAATCCTTGGGGGGTCTTGGCCTCATATGAGGATGTTGGGGCTATAAATTACAATTATTTAATTGCAAGGGTTGGATTAAAATAGAAGGGCGATGTTGCGCGTTTGTAATTCCAAAAAATTATGAGAAAAATCCACGTGAAGGAAAAAATCGATTCCTTTGTGAATTGTCCAATGGTGGGGACACCTCAGTGCATTTTTGCATAAAAGCCCCCAACAATTGGAAAATTGCACAAAGGCGGAAATTAGATTTAATTAATTAAATCAAAACGTGCACGATGTTCTAGAATTAATTAGAAGTACATGGGATTAAATTTGGTGGGACAAAATTGTCAGGGCGTAGAGGGGACAGTGTAGGATATTAATAAAATTCGGTTTGCACAAAGCGGTCAAGATTGTATCTCCAATTTTGATTGGGACGCACAAAGGTACAAAATTGGGATTTATTTATAATTAATAAATAACGTCCGCGACGTTTATCGTGCGACTAAAATGTAGCACAAGGGAGCAATGTACAAGGGTCAGAATAGTAGGCGGGCATGCCTAGATTGAGGTTGTGATGTTGTTGGAAGGAAATGGCTAGTGAGGTGCTCTAATTATAGATGCGACGGTAAGGTGCGCTACGTGTCATAATTGTTTCATAATTAAATTAAATACCGTGTTCTAGTTCTAATTGGGTTCAAACTAGCCCTAATTTCACTATCTAAGCCACGTAGCCCTAATTTTGGGTGAGGGGGGTTTACAATCTACCCAACTTAAAACAATTTTGTCCTCAAAATTAAAATAAGGCATAATTTATTAAATCCTTCACATTCGTACATAAGGTACGTCAATAGCAATCTCTTCCAAAATTTTAAATAACAAAATCTATTCAAATCTATCGCGATCACTTCAAAATTAAGATAACCATTGTTTAAATTAAATTTCAACCTGTCGTAATCTTTTCTCGATTTTTAAATAATCAACATCCAAATCTAACTCAAGTCTATATGACATCCCACATCAAAATTTATATCACAATTTCCAACTACCATAATCTCCTCTAGACTTTGAACAATAAACAGTTCTAATCAAATCTTATTCCTATTCTCAACTTAAGAATTTTATACTCTTCAAATATTTAACTCAATTTACATCCTCTATATTTCAAATAGGTGACCCAACAATCAAAACTGAACTTTTAATTCAAGCATTAAATTATAAAATTTAAATCTAATTCCCCAATTGTTCAAGTCTAAAATTCTATATTTATCTTCAAAATTTAAATCGATGATTCATCCTTAAATATTCAAAATTTAAATCATGTGCTCAAAAATTAAATATATGGTATGCAATATCAAGATTTTTAAAATTCGTTAAATCCTCATTATCTAAATCCTTCTTTTAAAATTTCTCAAAATTAAAATGACTTGAATCTCCCAATCTAATCTTACTTGATCACAATCTAAAAAAAAATTCTCTCGAGTTGTCAATGCACTGCTACCCAACTTAGAATTTACCCATCTAAGAAGACTATGTCCTAAATTATTTAATCATGCTATTGAATCATCAAAGTCTTTAACACCAACATATCGTCGATGATGTTCCCTTAATCATTTATAAAAGATAGTCACCAAACAAGGTAATTGACCTATGGGGGATATCTAGTACTATCTATATATCAACTTACACCAAGTAAGATGTTTCGTCTTTTCGAAATAAGGAAGACGTAGATCAATAGATAAGAGTTCAAGGGAGAAGTAAGAGAATGCAAGTATAGGGATCAAGACGTTTCAAGGAATCCAATAGGAATTGTCAAGGCGGTTGTGGACTGAGATCCTATTTGGTAAATCCGTATTCGCATGCTCGTATTAGTACAGTTATGTAGCCTATACAATACGCTTAGACATATCTAGGGCAAGTACGTTCGTCTGCTAATCACTATATTTCTCAATCCACGTAAAGTAGTTATGCGAAGAGCGAACCAAGCGCACTAAGGTTAGCTAGACCTTAATACACTGATTCTGAAATATATTAATGTATGCATCCATTAATACATATATCATGAACAAGCTTGATAAAGAATAAGCTTGCAAAAACTAGGCTATAATAGCAGCATAATTCGAGGTAGCACAGAAAATATAACGCTGGATTATGATGAGAGAAGTTACAAATAACCCAAGTTTGCAAAAACAAAACAACATAAGCAATAATAACAAAAGACTCTACAATCTCTACAGTTATCATACAACCTCCTTGTCTAAGTCGCTAGTCGACCAAATGGGGGCAAGGACCTCTAAATTCTATTGTCTGAATAAACACTGTCGTCTTTACTAGCATACAATTAATGTCATTCAGTTATACTACCTCGATGGGTCAAGTGGACTATGTGATACTCGGTTGTGAGGCATACTACCCAACTTAAAAGGATTAAACTAATACTGTGACAGTCTTAAGAGGATCCTACAAAATAATCTTGCACATGTAAATAAAACAGAAACTCTCATTAGGGTATATGAGGAAAGATCTTGGTACTTATTAGGGTCTCCTGTTGCATTCTATAGGTAAGGGTCACCTTAAGTCTTAATCATAGTGCTCATAGAACATATGTCAATAGCGAGAATAGAAGAGTTACTAGCCGTTAGGGGAAAGGGATCTAACATGTATCGAGGTGAGGGTACAAATTACGTGGTCTACAACTAGGGGTAATCATCACAATCTAATTGAATAACTCAACTATCAGGTTCTAACTATAAGGTACATAATTCAAAATTCAAGATTACAACTATGACTATAGGAAACTATATATCCTATCATAGAATACAATCACTTGGTCTTATAATTAGAGGCATCAGGTGGCACGAATTAAAAGATGAAGAAGAGAAAGCATGATTAGTCGTCGCACAAGTAATGAGCGCTAGGGTTTCAGAGGAACAAATATATGAAATTAAATTGAGGAATCTAGATAGCATCATGGTTTTCCAAGGGAAAGGGGTATGCTGGTCTCTGTGGTTGAGGTATGATTAGGAAAATATTTTATGCATTGCTCTTGGCTTTCTAAGGTACTGTCTGCTTATCTTAAGACAATAATCTGAATTTATAGTTCTCCAATACCATCCAATTATGAAGGTTAGGTTTAATCCTAATGTTCAATATTGATTCTCCATTGGTTCCTCAATACCAGGGTCAAACATTATGGTAAAACTTCTAACCATCTCTAGTAGTATCTATACTACTCACAGATTCTCATAATACATCAAGGGATAATGGTAAACCAATCTATAGATAAGGAATTCTAGGTTTACTAGATATTCTAAACTTAGTGGTGTGTCTATATCCTCGTTGTAATCTTAATAGGTATGCTACTCTAATTATTATCCTAATAACAGGGGTTCCTATATTCTAGCAGAAGGTCATATATACTCAAGGAACTTATTAGGGAAGTACAGAAATCAAGCAGGATACAATTATTCAAATAGAACAGATTAGAAGAAAGATGAATCATAGTCAATTGTGGATGAGATCCTATACTCTAGTCCTAGGTGCAGGCTTGTTCGGTACAGTAACGTAACCAAGACAATATGCTCTCGACCTGCATGGGCCACCACAAAAACATGTCACACCCCAGTCCCAAAAATACGTAGGACTAGGACACGTAAATATGCCAGCCGCATGGTTATGGCAACTCCAATATATGGAAACCAAATCCACGCGTACGCTGTAATATGAATATCAAATCCACAAGTGGTATAACTGTAATACAAGTCACAGGGTAAAATCTAAATCTCATCCACCAAAATCATATAGAAATAAATAACCAGTATCTATGAAACTAGATCTCAATAAGAAGTATCTAAGGATGATAGTTGGATGAAAACAAATCCACTACCAACTCAAATGGAAAAGTAAATACAATATGAGTACAACACAATCAAGCCCAATATAAGTATACCAGCTATCGATCACGGCTCGAAGAGAAGACATCCACGAAGCATCTATAACCATCCAAATCTGCGCTCCTGCAAGTACTCAAGAATAGGTACACCTGGCAGCGGACCAGGTCCTCAGAGGGACATAACAAGATACTTAAACACATGCCAATAAAATACTGAAATAAATATCCAAAGGGGTCGCCTAACCGTCTAAAGTGAATGCAGTTAAGAACAACTTTCCCCACAAGTGAGCTATTTGGCTGAAAACCTGGGATTTGGCATAGTTCTCTATTGGAGATCCAGGGGCCTAAAAAGGCACGGTGCCTTTCGAACGCCGGAGGCCCGCCTGATAATAATATAATATATAGTGGTCATCACCACCCGTATCTCCAGTGGAGAATCCGAGCGCATAATAGAAAAAGTGTAAAGGAACTCAAATGCGGTACTTGTTGTTCTCCCCACCCCATGCTCTAAGCATGTCACATCCATGACACGATTTGGTCCATAGCCTATTCTTAGTACCCTAGCCCAAATCCTGCAACCAAACAAGGACTAGGATGGGACCACCGTACTACAATAGGCTATGTCCATGGACCTCTAATAACTGCCAAGTCTACTAGCATGCAAAGTTTCTAACAGTAGTTATTCCTAACGCACGTCCCACACGTACCGATGATCAGTCAATACGTGCGTCCGTGATCTATATGAGACTCACAACTCGTGTAATAATGTGTCACAGTCAAATAAACCTAATGATGCTACATGATAATGGGGTAGTCTCATGAACAAGGTCAATGCAATACATAAATAAAAATACATCGCGACGACACCGTCACGCGTATTTTATTATAGTTAAATATATGAGCTAAAGACAGAAAATAAAGATGCATGCAACATATGGAATATGAATAACAGTACAATGGCAAGGTATACTTGCCTGGCCAGAAGACTGCGATGTACCAATAACCTGCTCCAAAAGTCGTGCAGAATAAATCCAACATCCCCATATTCGCATTGTTCCATCTTCAGAACCAGTAATGATCTGCCTGCTGGATTTATGAGCTACAATACAATGCAAATAGTCAGAGTGTCCCTTAAAGATGGCTTTTCTTTGGCCTGTTTCCAAATCCCAACAATAGGCACAAGAATTACCAGAAGCTGAGAAAATGGACCCATCCTGTTCGTTGACTGCAATAGCATTGTTTTCAGGGATAGGGGAAAAAGCACCCCAAGGACCTTCATGCTGAGAATTTGCCACATCGAGTGTTGGTTTCAAATGGGTCCCTTGCATAGAGGTCTGCGCCTCTGAGTTCCGTACTTCCATCCACTTCCAACCTCGAATGTGACCGTCGTCCCCACAGCTCAAGAGAAAGGGTTTGTCTATATCACCATAAAACTTCAAATCATAAGCAGGGCCTTTGTGTGCTTGAATGATGCCACGTGGCTCCGCAGTCACATAATCTGTTATGATCTGGTCCCCAATTTTCCTAGTCGAGTTCATAGGCTTGGGATTCACGGAGATGCAGGAGGCAACGGAGTAGGCGGCGACAGATCCGTCGCTGGAGGCCACGGCTAGGGTTTCGGGGTTAGGGTTCGGCGAGGGGCAGCCGAGGGGAAGGAGGCGAGGAAGAGAAAAGGGCGGAGGTCATGGGTTGCTCGCCGGGCTCCGATGGGTGGCTTCTGGCTAAGGGGATGCTCAGGGAAGGAAGGAGAGGTAAGGGTCGGCTGGTTGCATAGGTTTTGGTTTTTTAGGTGAAAGGAAATTTTAAAGTATATTTATATGCAAAGAGGTGGAAATTTGAGTTGACCTAGGGTTTATGTTTGACCTAGGTTTGGACTTGGTCAACATTCCTCTTGGGTTGGGCCTTGGGCTATAATCCTTGGGGGGTCTTGGCCTCATATGAGGATGTTGGGGCTATAAATTACAATTATTTAATTACAAGGGTTGGATTAAAATAGGAGGGCGATGTTGCGCATTTGCAATTCCAGAAAATTATGAGAAAAATCCACGTGAAGGGAAAAATCGATTCCTTTGTGAATTGTCCAATGGTGGGGACACCTCAGTGCATTTTTGCATAAAAGCCCCCAACAATTGGAAAATTGCTCAAAGGCGGAAATTGGATTTAATTAATTAAATCGAAACGCGTACGATATTCTAGAATTAATTAGAAGTACATGGGATTAAATTTGGTGGGACAAAATTATCAGGACATAGAGGGGACAGTGTAGGATATTAATAAAATTTGGTTTGCACAAAGCGGTCAAGATTGTGTCTCCAATTTTGATTGGGACGCACAAAGGTACAAAATTGGGATTTATTTATAATTAATAAATAACGTCCGCGACGTTTATCGTGCGACTAAAATGTAGCACAAGGGAGCAATGTACAAAGGTCAGAATAGTAGGCGGGCATGCCTAGATTGAGGTTGTGAAGTTATTGGAAGGAAATGGCTAGTGAGGTGCTCTAATTATAGATGCGATGGTAAGGTGCGCTACGTGTCATAATTGTTTCGTAATTAAATTAAATGCCGTGTTCTAGTTCTAATTGGGTTCAAACTAGCCCTAATTTCACTATCTAAGCCACGTAGCCCTAATTTTGGGTGAGGAGGATTTACAGACTTATATATGGAATATTATATTAATACAAGGTGTTGGAATAAAATTAAGTTAAACTTGTCAAATTCTAGGTCATAAAGCCATTTCTAAGTCAAAATAGTCAAACCAGGTCAAACTAGCTATTTCTAGGTTGTATGAGTCTATCTCTAGGATATTGGGTCTATACACTATACATCTAGACCATATTAGCTATTCTAAGATACTAGAAAACCAACAAGATACCGTATCCTAAGACATGCAAGTTTTTAATATAAAATAGTAATTTAAATAGATATACAAGTTAATAATATAGTAGCTTAACTAAACAATGAAATTAAAATACCTTAGCATTGTACCAATGCGTATCACACTACCTATCTCGATACCCAAACCCAATACCTTAGTATCGACTCCTTACCTTGACTTTACCTTGGTATCCCAAGGTAATTCAAACCTAATGAATATAGTTAATATATAAATAACCCTAATACTAACTATAGGATATCATATACTAAGTACTATAATATATATCAATACAATAAATAGATACTAACTACTAACATTTATAATATATATAGTTACATAGATACTATGAAACTTGCTATTACCCAAACCACTAACAGAACATATATATATATATATATATATATATATATATATCAACAAAACAAGTATATATACTAAATAATACACTATACTAACTAACTAAACCATTACCCAATATACATGCTAAACCAACCTCTTTAATACCTTGTGACTGAACACTGATACTGCTACTATGCATATCACTGTGCTGATACCTGAAACTGTATTTGTTGTACCACACTATATGCTCATTGCTGCAGGAGGGTCTCTGCCTCGAGCATGCAGTTCAGTGCATGCTGCACATTGAACTGCAGCTAGCTGTTGTTGTTGATCTGCTACATACAACTACTTTGCTGTGTATCCCCTTCAGTTGAAGCTGTTCCTCCCTCTAGCTGCCTTCAGTTGATATGCACATGCTGCCACTGTGCAGTTGCATTGAGGATGCAACTGTTCCCTGCTCTTCAATGCACGAGCTGGTGCACATTAGTCATTGCTCGAGCCTTGCTGCACTACTATGCTCCTCAGTTGCGCACACCTACTGCAGTGACTGCTGCTGAATGCTCCTACTGCAGGTACCTCCCTATTGTTATATATCCTATGCACAGAAAACTGTACTTCTCCTCCCCCTTTACAGGTTCCCTGTTGTTGCCAATGTTGTGCATAAATGCACATTTTTGATTCTTTTCGGCTAATGAACAGTGATGTAAACATTATTGTGTGCTATTGTCACTGCTATCTCGAGGTGATGAAGCTGTTGTACCACCCTGGTTCAAGATACTGCAGTGAAGGCTGCCTGCAGTTGGGTATTGTTCGACACCCTTTTTATTGTGACTGCTGCAAGAGCCACACACTGTCTGAATGCTGATGTGCACACATAGTGCACACTACTAGCAGATGATACTTCTCCTCACACACACACTCACAAACAGACAACACACAACACATACATACCTATATATATATATATATATATATATATATATATATATATATATATATACACACACACACACACTCACCTATATGCCATCAACCTATAAATATAACACTCCCCTCAACTATATATATATATATATATATATATATATATATATAACATGCACATACACATACGCATATATGTATATATACACATATACTTAGATATAGATACAGTTAACCATATGTATACACATATATATTATATCATATAATACACACTCAAATACATATATATATATATATATATATATATATATATATATATATATATATATATATATATATATATATATTTATATATATATATATATACACACACACACACACAAGCACACATAAAAATGAGGACAATAAACCAAACATGTGGAGTGCACCGCACCCGTATCACACTCATTCTATGATACGCTTGTGATACGGTTCCACCACACAATCAAACGCATCCCGAAGGACACGAGACATACTAAATATGAATAATACGAACAATAATCTAATCAACTGTGTCTGTGTCAAGAAATGATATACACAAATTCTCGTATTGGAGGAAAACTCCAAAAATTAACCCGTATCGTGAAATTATTGAGATACGGCCTACACGTATCCAATTATGGATACGACACTAGTCACAAACAAATATTCACATGTCATACTGATCTATTTGACTATTTGATAAACACCAGATGTGCCAATCTCAGAATTTCCCCAAAATTGACACCAAAATATACATAACTTCCACCATAGGTCTCCTATGAACCTAAAACCAATTCCTATGGGTAGCATATGCATGTGGGGTAGTTTCTCATGCTTAAACCTCAGATTTAGAGTTTACTAAGAGAGGGAAAACTAAAATATACCTATTGGAAGATGGATTCCCAATAAAAATCCTGAAATATAGAAATGTAGCTCCTCCTTGTAGATCTTGGCCTCCTCCTTGTAGATCCTTGCTTCCTTCTTGTAGATCCTTGTTGTAGTAGCCTCCAATGAAGAATAGGAAAGGAATTTATGAAAAAATTTGTAAGGGAATGGTGAGGGAATAAAGAAATTGGAAAAAGGAAAAAAAATCTAGATCTAAAAGAAATGAGAAATGAGAAATAAGAAATGAGAAACGACCCTCTCTCTCTCCTCCCTCCTAATGTGGCCGGCCCTACCCTCTCCCTCAAGCAATGTAAAATGTCCAACTTACCCATTAGGGCCTCTCATGAAGAAATTAATTAAGGAGGAATGTTCTAGTCTAATGGTTTTACTAATTAATTCATCCTCCTAAATCATGGGCCTAATTATTGGGTTCAATCTAAACTAACATAAATGTTGGGTTCATGCATCTAACTAAACTAGTTAGGTCCACTACACAAATCCAAAATAAATCTAACTCTAGCAATAAATAAATAATATAACAAATAATTAATACACATGCACAATATTTAATATAATAAATCCTAAAATAAAATACCCATGTCAAATTATCAAACTACCCTTAATTAAAAAAGTGAGGGTGACATACATGACTAGGATCTGCCACGTACCGACTCAACTACGACACATGGGACACGTCATAAACTCCCTCCAGTGCAGGCCGCAACTCTAGTCTGTAGGCCATTGTACCAACCCTCACAAGAATACCGAAGGGTCCGATGTACAGTCAACTAAGCTTCCCCCCTCCACCAAAGTGAATCATGTTCCTTGTCAAAAAAATCTGCAAGAACACCAGATTGCCAACCTAGAACAAAATACAGCCTTAACACACCACCTAAAATAAGATAATCACAAACATTACAATAAAATCTATACCTTAAACTCCAAGGGTCTCCGATGGCTATTGACAATTACCGTTGTCTGTCCTGTACCACCTGAAGTCTATCTCTAATGAGCTCTACCTTCTCAGCTACTTCCACAATTGTCATGCCCCAGTCCCAAAAATACGTGGGACTAGGATACGTGAGCATGCCAGCCGTATGAATATGGTACTCCAATATATGGAAACCATAACACACGTTCGCTGTATCTGAATAACAAAATCCATAAGTGGTATAACTCTATCACAAGTCATATGGTATAATCTAGATCTCATCTATAGAATCAATATAATTAAATGACCAGTAGCTATGAAACTAGATCTCAATATAAGGTATATAATGATGGTAGTCGGATGGAAACAAATCTACTACCGAACCAGAATATAGATAAACAAGATAAATACAATATAAGGATATCAACTAACACTCACGGGCTCGAAGAGAATACCTCATCGCAATATACGTAGCAAGTCCTGATCTGCGCTCCTGCAAATAGTCATGAACAATACACCTGGAAAGGGACCAGGTCCTCAGAGGGACATAACAAGATACATAAAAACATGCCATAAAGTAAATACTGTAAAACTCAAGGGTTGCGCTAACCATCTAAGTGAAATGCAATTTGATGACAACTTGAGTGTATGGGAAGTGTAGGCTAGACATATACTGACGTAATTCACCAATCGTGACAACTGGCTAGTATATGTCACATATGCCCCCAAAGGAGGGCACTAAATAATAACGTCCATCTCCGAAGAGCATGGCAGCAGTATAGTATATCGGCCATATTGCTCCGGAGAACGTGGCAGCAGTGTAGTATATATCGTCCATATTACTCCGAAGAACGTGGCAGCAGTATAATATATATCGTCCATATCACTCCGTTGAGTGTGGCAGCAGTGTAAAGGAAGTGGGTGTCCCTTACGTCTATAAGTCGTCCTCCCTGCCCAATAATCTATGCATGTTGTATCCACAACACACTTTAGCTACTACGTCGAGGCATCGTAACTCTGGCTCATAGTCTATCATTAGAACAATAGTCTAACCTTACAACCAAACAAGGACAAGGATTGGACCATCGTACCATGATAATCTATGCTCCGCCTACTAATAACTGCTAAGTCTTCTAACATGCATCACTATTAGCAGTTATACCCTATCCGTCGCACGCCTACACGTACAGGTGGCCAACCACATACGCAAGTCGTGCCCTACATGAGACTCACAACACGTAAAAAGATCTGTCAAAGCCTGGAGAGTCATACCAATAACTCCACGATTTTAGGTGGGTCTACTAGACACTAGGTCAGACACAAGTCCTAACGTCAAGCCTCCGTTGACTGCACCCGAGTCTCTCTCGGACGCGCACAATTAAATAAATAAATATGCAACTAATAATACAAAATTTAAACAGTACAACAAGGTAAGGTATACTTGTCTGGAACTTCGGTGTGCGCAAGCAATGCTCCGGAACCAGCAGCCAAGGTAGCACTGTCTCGGATGCCTACGAACAGATAACAATAATTGTAACCCTCTACATTTTACTATACTTAATTACTTATGCTAATATAGTACATGTATACATACCTATCATATATATCTATATTAAATAAATTATTAAACATATATACATATGTACATAAGTACATAAATATGTATACAAATATAATACATATCATATATACATATATATATACGAGTATCATATTTACATATATACATTAAGTAAACACATTATACATATATACATAATATATCTAAATACATAATAAGCATATATACATTTATACATAAGTATACGTAAATACAGATATACATATATACATACATATATATTATATAATACATATATACACATGAAATAATTCATATGTATATATACGTATACGTTTATACATATATACATAAGTGAGGGGGTATACCGTACTGTGTCGTGTCTGGGGGGTGTCCGCCGTACAAGGGGTCATCGCCGGCGAAGGGGGCGGAGCTCCGGTGGTGTACGGAGGAGCAGCAGTGGCAACAGCAGCCTCGACAGCAGTTGCAGCAGCAGTAGGCGGCTCTGGCAGCAGCCGTACGGTGGTCGAGGGTGGCTGACGGTGGTGGCGGGGTTGTGGGGAAGCTGGAGGTGGTGGTGCACTGGCCGTGGATGACCGACGGAGGTGGGGAGGGGTGCCCGGGGCAACAGGAGAGGGGTGATGATAGTGTGTAGGGATATTGGTAATGGAGGGTGCTGCTCTGGCCATGGGGAGGCTGAGCAGGGCGGAGGAGGTGGAGGCAGTGGCTCGAGGGGAGGAGACGGTGGTCACGGACGGTCGAGGCCAGCGGAGCACAGCGGCTCAGGGTCGCTCGTGCAGGCGGATGCACGGCGGGGGGTGTTCAGCAATGGGTCGAGGTCGGGATCGGCTGTGTCTCGGTGGAGGAGATGCAGGCGGTTCCCGTGGTGATGATGGTGGAGGGAAGACGTGGATGGTGGTTCGTCGAGGATGAGGGAGTTGAGGAGGAGGACGGGGTGGTTGCTGGCGGTTCGTCGAGGTCCGGCGAGGTTCAGCGGAGTGCAGCAGAACGGGGTCACAGCGGCTGGTGGTGTGTGCAGCCACAGCGGATGTGCTTGGCCGGAGGCGGTGGAAGGATCCGGTCGAGGGGTTCGATAGGGATGGGGAAGGAGAGAGAAGGTGAACTCGGGGAGAGGGCCGGCGGAGCTCCGGCGAATAGGGATGGCCGGGGAAGGTGTCGAACTGGGATGGGGGAGGGGATGAACAGTATCGGCTGAGAAGTTATATGTGTTTTGGGTTTTGATATAATTTAGAAAAAGGAATAATGATGTATATTTATATATTTGAGCGAGGGTTTTGTTGACCTAGGTGGGGGCTTGGTCAATACCTCCGTGGAGTTGGGCCTTGGGCTCACATGAGGATGTTTGGAGGGCCATAATTGTATTTTTTTAAATGCAAGGATAGGTTTAATATACGGGGGCGATATTGCGCGCGGTATATCCCGAAAATTATAAAAAAAATTTACGTGAAGGAAATATTGGATTTCTTCATGTATTGTCAAATGATGGGGACTCCTCAATGCATTTTTGCATAAAAGCCCCCAACAATTAGAAAAAATGCACAAAAACAAAAATTAGGATTAAATTAATTAAAATTACCGTACAAGGTGTTCTGGATTTAATTAGGAGTAAATGGGAATAAAATTAGGTGGGACACAAGTGTCAGGGACGTAGAGGGTATAGTATAAAATATTAATAAAATTCGGGTTGTATAAAATGGTTAAGATTGTATCTCCAATTTTGGTTAGAGAGCACAAGGGTACAGAGTCATATTTATTTAGAATTACAATAATAACGTCCGCGACGTTTATTGTGCAACTAAAATGTAGCACAAGAAAGCATAATTATAAGTTATACAAAGGTCAGAATAGCAGGCGGGCATGTCTAGGATGAGGTGGTGAAATTTGTAGAAAGGCAATGGCTAGTGAGTTGCTCCAATTATCGAAGCAATGGTAAGGTGTGCTAAGCGATATAAAATATCATCTAGTTAAATCAAATGCTGTGTTCTAGTTCAAATTGGGTTCAACTAGCCCTAATTTTACTATCTAAGCAAAGTAGACCTAATTTTGGGTGAGGGAATTTATAATCTACCCAACTTAAAATAATTTTATCCTCAAAATTAAAATAGGGCATAATCTGTTATTTCTTTACATACATAAGGCAAGTTAATCGCAATATCTTTGCGATAATTAAAATTCTAATCGATCCCCTGTAATCGCTTCAAAATTAAGATGGTCACTGTTTACATCAAATTTCAACATATCATACTTTCTCATCAATATCCAAATTTAATTTCAACCCATATAACATCTTCACATATCAAATTTTATATCACGATCTCCAATTATCGTAATCTCTTTTAGAAATGATTTTAATCCAATTTTTCTTCCTATTTTTCAACTTATGAACTTTTGTACTCTTCAATTTTAAATTCAATTTATATCCTCAATATTTCAAATAGGTAATCCTGCAATCAAAATTTATTTTAATTTAATCCTCAATTCGAAATTTAATCCGTCCATGTCCATGTTTAGAGTTTTATTTATTTTCCTTGAGGTTTAAATTGTTGATTCAATCCCCAATTCTCAAAATTCAAATCATGTGCTAAAAATTGAAATTCATTGATCCTTATCATCTTTCTTATTCATCCAAAATTCTAAAAATTAAAATAACTTGAACCTTTAAATCAAATTTTTGCTCGATCACAATCGAAAGAAATTCCTCTCTAGCTGATAATGCAACTGCTACCCAACTTAGAATTTTCCCATCTATCATATAAGGCTCTTACATTTAAGAAATCTTATTCCTCAGTTTTTACATAATCATGTTACTCAATCCTTAAAAATTTTAACACCAAATATATTACATGTGATATGCCCTTGGTTTAAATAATCATCAAATAATGTAATTGGCCTATAGGGTATATCTAATACTATCTGTGTATCAACTTATGCTAGGCACGAAGTTTCGTCTTTCCAAAATAAGGAAGATGAAAAACAATAATAAAGAGTTCAAGGGGAGGTAATAGATTAGAAGTATGGGGATCAAGGCGTTTAAAAAATTCACTAGAAATTGTCAAGGCAGTTGTGGATTAAAATCCTATTTTGGTAATTCCTATTTACATGCTCGCACTAGTACAATTATGTAACGGATACGATATGCTCAGACATATCTAGAGGGCAAGTACATTCGTCTACTAATCAATATATATCTCAATCCACGTAAGGTAGTTATGCGAAGGGCGAACCAAGCGCACTATGGTTGATCAGACCGTAGTACACTGATTATGAAATATATTAGTGTACGCGTCCAATAATACATATGTCGTGGACAAGCTTGATAAATGGATGAGCTTGCAAAACTAGGCTGTAACAGCAGCATAAATCGAGGTAGTACAAAAATATAAGTACGATAGATTATGATGAGAGAAATTTCAAAATAATTCAAGTTCACCAACAAAACAAAAATAAGACTCTACAGTCTCTCTAGTTGTCATACTACTCCTTACCTAAGTCGCTAGTCGACCAAATATGGGTATGGACTTTTAATTTCTACAGTTTGAATAAACACTATCTTCTTATGCAAGTCTAAAGTTGTGTCATCCTATTACACTTCATCAATGGGTCAATAGGGCTATGTGATTACTATGTTGTGAGGCATACTACCCAACTTAAAAATATTAACTAATGTTGTGATAGTCTTAAGGGGATCCTGCAAAATAATAAGGTATAACTCTTATTGGGGTATATACGAAACAAAAAACTTGGTACTTATTTGGGTCTCCTGTTGCTTTATATTGATAATGGTCACCTTAAGTTTTAATCATAGTGTTCATATAATACAGGTGTCAATAGTAAGAATGGAAGAGTTAATGAACTTTAAGAGAAAAAAGGAAATATTACTTGTATCGAGTTACGGATAAAAATTACGCAATTTCAAACTAATAATAATCAGATCACAATCTGAAGGATCAACTCAAACTATCAAGTTCTAACTATCCAGCACATAATTCAAAGTTCAAATTAACAACTATAACCCTAGCAAACTATATATCCTAACATAGAATAAAATTACTTGGCCTTCGATCATAAGGGTAATGCGACACGAGTTGAAAGATAAAGAAAAGAAGAATCAATTTAAATCGTCGCACAATTGGCGAACATTAAGGTTGCAGGGGAACAAGATAAAAAATTACCATAGAGGGACTCTAGATAATATCATGGTTTTCTAAGGGAAAGGTGGTGTGCTAAAATCTGTGTTTGAGGAATGATCGAGGAAATGTTATATTCATTCCTCTTGGCTTCCTAGGGTACGGTCTGCTAATATCAGACAATGAATCTAATGTATAGTTCAATGACACTATCTCACTATAAAAGTTAAGTGTCACTACCACATTTTCTAGGAAAGGGTATTTTGGTAATTTCCTATTTAAATAAATATTGTGCATGGTAAATAATTATTTGTTGTATTATTTAATTGTTGTTAGTTATTATTTAATTATTTTAGACTTATTTTAGTAGACCCAACTAGTTTAGTTTGGACCCATGGACCAACATGAATTAATTAGTTAGACTTGGCCCATTTAGAAAGCCCATAGTTAAGGAGATGGATTAAATTAATTAAATGATTAGACTAGAAGCTTCCTTCCTTAATTATTTCTTAATGAGAGGCCCCAAGGGGTACATTGGACATTTTACAATTGCTTGGGGGAGGGGCTATGGCCGGCCTATTAAAGAGGGGGGGAATTTCTCTCTTCTCTCATCTCATTCCAAATCTAGATCTAGAATTCTCCCACTACCAAATTCCCTCCATTCCCAACCCAATTCTCTACCAAATTCATTCCAAATTCTTCCCAATTCACCATTAGAGAAGGAGGAAGCAAGGATCTAGAAGAAGGAAGCAAGGATCTACAAAGAGGAGCAAGGATCTACAATTTGGAAGCAAGTTTATCTCAATTGGAGGTTTCATTGGGAATCCATCTCCCAATAGGTATAATTTAGATTTTCCTATTTAAATAGCTTCTAAATCTGAGATTTAATCATGTAAAATCAACCTATATGTATGTAGTACCCATAGGACTTTGTTTTGTGTTCATAGGAGACCCATGGAGAAAGTTATAGTACTTTTTGTGTCAATTTTGTTGGAATTCCGAATTTATATTTTGTTGTGTGTGTCAATTGATCCTATAGATTAATTGAACATGAGATTTGTGTTTGAGGCTAGTGTCGTGTCCATATTGGGATACTTGTGGTTCGTATCCCAACTATTTGGTGATACGTGTCATTTGGAGGTTTTCCTCCGACATGGGGCTTTGAACATGTCATATTTTGACACGGACACATAGATCTACTTTTGACGCTTTGATTTGTTCATAAATATTATTTGTGATTTGTTTGTGTCCTTCGGGGTGCATTTGGTTGTGTGTTGGACTCGTGTCGCATGCGTATCCTAGATCTAGTGGGATACGGTGAGATACTCTCTAATTGTGTGTATTTTTGCATAGATCTAATTAATTGTGGTTCAATTCTTCATTTATAATTAGTATATATATATATGGATATTAAATATTTATTTTGTGTATTTATTATAGTAATTATTGTAGCATAGATCTATATTTTGGGTGTGCTAATATAATGTACAATATAATATGTAGCTTTCTTGCATGCAAATATATATGTTACTACTTGTTAAATAATATAATTTATACATAAAATGTTTTATAAAATATATTTGTATGTTTAATTGTGTAATTATATTATTTATAATTATTATGTAATTATTTGGATATTAATGTAAATATTTTAGGTGTGCTTCTAGCCATGTAAATTATATGTTCTTTGTTAAATATTTGAAGGTATAAGTTTATATGTATATATATATGTGTTTTGTGAGGAATAATAATTGTAATAATATATTATGTTATTTATATAAATGTTGGGTTGTATATATATTATTTTAGGGTATATATTAATTATATTATTAGTATACTTTGTGTGAGTTCTTTTTGAATCTAATTTGATTCCTAAATTGTTGTAGTTTATCTCTATATTATTTTATAGATGTCTTGTGAGGTTGACTTTGGGTTTGACCATGTTTGACTTTAGTGGACTTTAGAGTTGACCATAGTTGACTTTTGACTTAGAATTGACTTATTGACCTAGAAATTGCCTAGTTTGACTTGTTCTCTTTCCGGGACCTTGTATTAATGTGGTATTCCATATCTAGGTCTTCGAGGCACCGAGTCAGACATTTGTGAGACTGTTCATTGGACTTCAGGCGAGTATATTCTCTGATAGTTTCTCATTTATGATATCCTCTATGTTCGTTGTATCTAGTGTAGATATACATGTTCTCTTGACACTATGGTTACACGGATTGGTATATCCGGATCTCGTCATGAGATGTTATTCCTTGGTATATGGTGTATATGGTGCAAGTATTGTTTCATTGGTTATCTTGTACATGTACAGACACCGATTCTCGGGGAGACTAGCTATCTTCTTGGGGAATCTAGTGCCATAACGTACCGTGGTTGGATCTATTATACCAGTCGGGGTGGGGAGTATTTTAGTGTAGATATATGATCATACCCTCCTTGTGCATGTCTTGTTCCTTGTGAGTGTTGATCATACACCGCACGTATAATCAGCCAGGCCATTATACTCTTGTGCAAGTTCCTAAGCCGATCACATGTTAAAGCTAGTACTCACACACTTAGTCATTAGTATTCTTATTCTATCAGCATATTGTTCATTATTGTATTTCTTTCCAGTACTTCCTTATTGTCTATACATTTTTTGTATCTATTTATGCATCTTGTTTATCCACAGCTACTTACTGTTACATAGTTTTTATCATTATTTGAGAACTGCTGTTAGGGTTGTACTCTGCTCCTTTCCTGACTGGATATATTTTTTCAGATGACACTGAGGAGTACCCTACCTATTATGGACCCCAGGATGTTGTGGGTTTAGATTCTGAGACCCTGGCTCAAGAGGGACTTATCCCAACTGAGACAGTTGACCCTGGAGTTGTAGCTTTATAGTTTTGTAGTATTCTTTTGTACTGGATTTGTCTCCAGCATATTTCTGTATTTTCTTCAGACTCATTGATGTATTATTTTAGACTCATGAGTTGTATTGTGACTATTCTATTCTTATCTGATTCGTGTTTATTCTATCTTAGTTCTGTGATTGAGTACACTATCTTTTTGTGGTTTATTATATTAGATAGACTTTCTAGACAGTGTTCTACCGCCGATTCTGCGGCGTAGGCTGGGCGTTGTTTCCGACTAGTACCCTTACCCCGGGTGTGGGTCGTGACACGTTTTTGGTGGTGGCCCATGCAGGTCTAGCTTCACAAGTATGTGATGTCGTGGTAGTGCGACAACTTAGTTGTACTACTGCGAGCTTGCGATAGGATATAGGATATAGGCTGAGATACTCAATCACATCTAAGAAAATTCTTTTGATTCAACTATTCTCCTTTGACATTGATAGTTGATCCCTTAATCTGTCCTTTCCTTGATATCTTTCATCTTGTGCCATATTGATTATCATTTCGTCTTTTTATGAGACATACTCGGAGATACTTGCGGAGGCACGCAAGGTTGAGCGGGATCTGGGTTTGAAGACCAAGAGAGACCGTGATTCTTTTTTGGGGGCCAACGGCAGTGCAGTATCTGCCAAACGTCCTTATTTCCAGTCCAGACCTTTCCAGCAGCCACAGCAGAACCAGACTCCAGCTAGAGCACCTTTTCACCAGGCACCTCAGCAGCAGAGGCAGTTACAGCAAGCTCTATGCAACTTCTGCAAGAAGCCCAGCCACATCTGGGAAGTTTGCAGAAAGAGGCTAGGAGTTTGTTTGTATTGTGGTACTGAAGGGCATCAATTGAGGGAGTGTCCTCGTCGTGCAATTCAGGGAGCAGCTCCAGCTCCGAGGGCACAGATGAGACCACCTGCAGCACAATCGAGGGGACCGCTTCCGACACAACAATAGCGTTTTGTCCAGCATCAACAGCAGGAAGGTGCTCGACAGGGACGAGCGTTTGCTATGACCGTCGAAGAGGAGGAACCCACCGGAGATGTCATCGCAGGTTCTATTCTTCTTGATTCCATTCCAGCTTTAGCTTTGTTTGATAGTGGTGCTTCCCATAGTTTTGTATCTGTTTCTTTTGCTCTAAAGCATGGTTTGGTAGCTGAGTCTTTGCTTAGGACTTGCAAGATAATGACCGGGGGAGGCATTATCCTGGTTAATGATATTTGTAAAGATCAGAGAGTTACTCTGGGAGGCCGGGAGTTGAGTGCGTGTCTACTTGTAATACCACTTCCGAGCTACGACATTGTACTCGGGATGGATTGGTTGAGTAGGCACCGTGCTAGCATAGATTGTAGAGGAGGTAGAGTTTTGTTTGGTCCGCCAGGAGAGCCAGAGTTCGAGTTTGCTAGAGGAGCTGCGGAGCAGGAAGAAGGCATTATTTGTGGAGCTATGGTGGAAGACAAGGAGTTGCCGCATCCATTGATAGCAGAGTTCTTGGATGTGTTTTCTGAAGAATTGCCAGGATTGCCGCCAGATCGAGATGTTAATTTTTCTATAGACTTGGTGCCAGGTGCATAACCGATTTCGCAGCATGTCTATAGAGTAAACAACAGCGAGTTGGTCGAGTTGAAGAAGCAGGTGGACGAATTGCAGGATAAGGGGTTTATCAGATCGAGTTCATCACCATGGGGAGCCCCGGTATTGTTTGTACCGAAGAAGGATGGATCGGTGCGCATGTGCATTGATTACAGGGCTTTGAATAATCTCACTATCAAGAATAAGTATCCTTTGCCACGGATTGATGATCTGTTTGATCAGTTGAGTGGTGCGAAGGTGTTTTCTAAGATAGATTTGAGATCAGGCTACCATCAGGTGAAGGTGAAGCCGGAGGACATACCGAAGACTGCTTTTAGAACTCGGTATGGTCAGTTCGAGTTGATGGTGATGCCGTTTGGTTTGACTAATACACCGGCGGTATTTATGAACTTGATGAACAAGGTGTTCCACCAGTACCTTGACAAGTTCGTGGTGGTGTTCATCGACGACATACTCATATACTCGAGGACACCGGAGGAGCATGAGGAGCATTTGAGGATTGTGTTGGATGTGCTGAGGAAGGAGAAGCTGTATGGAAAGTTGTCCAAATGTGAGTTTTTCTTGGACAAGGTAGAATTCTTGGGGCATATTGTGACTGGTGATGGTATTTCAGTGGATCCGAAGAAGATTTCAGCAGTGGAATCTTGGAAGACTCCGAGTTCGGTAGCAGAGATCAGGAGTTTCTTGGGATTGGCAGGCTACTACAGAAAGTTTGTGCAAGATTTTTCGAGGATTGCCGAGCCGATGACCAGACTCACAAGGAAGGATGTGGAGTTTGTTTGGACGGAGGATTGTCAGGTTGCTCTTGAGGAGTTGAAGAAGAGGTTGACGTCTGCTCCTATTTTGACATTGCCATCAGGGTCCGGAGGTTTCACTATTTATAGTGATGCATCGGGAAAGGGTTTAGGTTGTGTTCTTCAGCAGCATGGGAAAGTGATTGCCTATGCATCCAGGCAATTGCGTCCTCATGAAAAGAACTATCCTACCCATGATTTGGAGTTGGCAGCTGTCATATTCGCCCTGAAGTTGTGGAAACATTATTTGTACGGAGAGCGTGTGGAGATCTTCACAGACCACAAAAGCTTGAAGTACATTTTCACGCAGAAGGAGTTGAACATGAGGCAGCGTCGATGGTTGGAACTGATGAAGGATTTTGATATCTCTTTGCAATATCATCCTGGGAAGGCCAATGTAGTTGCCGATGCTTTGAGCAGGTATCCGGTAGCTATGTTCTTGACGCAAGATCGATATTTGTTGGAGGACTTGGAGAGCTTGGGCATTGAGGTGATTGTTCCGGGTGGTGCTATGCAGATGTGGGGATTGCAGATACACTCAGATTTGATGGACAGGATCAAGGCAGCACAGTATGATGATGTATTTTTGAGGAATATCAGAGCTCAGGTAAGAGCAGGATTGGAGGATAATTTCACTATTGCAGAGGATGGATCCTTGAGGCATGGAGTTAGATTGTGTGTGCCTAGTGGGGAGTTGCGAGAGGAGATATTGCAGGAAGCGCATCGTTCTCAGTATTCCATACATCCAGGTGCTAACAAGATGTATCGAGATATGCGAGAGAGTGTGTGGTGGTATGGCATGAAGAGGGAAGTGGCACAGTTTGTATCCAGATGCTTAGTGTGCCAGCAGGTGAAAGCCGAGAGGCAGAGGCCAGGAGATTTACTTCAGCCATTACCCATTCCAGAGTGGAAGTGGGAACACATTACTATGGATTTTATGTCCGGACTACCATGATCTCCAGGAAGGAAAGACACGATTTGGGTCATTGTTGATAGATTGACCAAGTCGGCCCACTTTTTGCCTTTCAAGGTGGGTTTGTCTACGGAGAAGCTGGCAGAGATGTATGTGAGGCAGATCGTTAGGATATATGGAGTTCCCGTCAGCATAGTCTCAGATCAGGATAGTCGTTTCACTTCTCATTTCTGGAGGAGTTTGCAGGAGAGTTTGGGCACTCAGCTCAAGTTCAGTACTGCATATCATCCCCAGACAGATGGGCAGTCAGAGAGGACTATTCAGACTCTCGAGGATATGTTGCGCACTTGTGTACTAGATTTCGGGGGTTCTTGGGAGGACCATCTCCATTTGGTAGAGTTTGCTTACAACAACAGTTACCAGGCCAGTATAGAGATGTCACCTTTTGAAGCTCTATATGGTCGGAGGTGTCGTACTCCTTTGTCTTGGGACGATGTTGGAGAGAGAGTTTTGCTTGGGCCAGAGATGGTTGTGGATGCAGCAGAGAAGGTTCAGTTGATCAGAGACAGACTTCGAGTGGCACAGGACAGACAACGGCATTGGGCCGATAGCCATCGGAGACCCTTGGAGTTTGAGGTATAGTTTAGATTTTATTTTGTGTGCTTGTTCTTGGTTGTTTGTTATAGATAAGTTCTTAAGGTGGTGTTTTGTTCTAGGTGGGTGGTTTGGTATTTCTGAGGATTTCTCCGACACGAGGCACGATTCGCTTCGGTGGTGGCGGAAAGCTTAGTCCGCGATTCATTGGACCTTTCACTATTCTAGAGAGGGTCGATACAGTTGCTTATAGACTAGACTTGCCACCTGCATTGGAGGGAGTGCACAACGTGTTTCATGTGTCGCAGTTGAGATGATACGTGGCAGATCCTAGTCATGTATTGGATCACTCAGAGATAGAGGTGGGCCCTACTCTTAGCTATCCAGAGCAGCCAGTTGGAATTCTGGATCGGAGAGAGAAGGTGCTGAGGAACCAGACTATTCCTTTGGTGCGCGTCGCATGGAGGCATCACTCTCCGGGGGAGTCTACCTGGGAGAGAGAGGATGACATGCGAGAGCGTTATCCATATTTGTTTGTACCTTGAGGTATGTTATTTCTAGTTATGTTCTGTTCATTGTTATGTTCTGTTCATTAGTTAGTTGTGATTCTTTAGTTCTGTTCTGTGATTTTCTGGGGGTAGTTTTTGTCTTTGAATTTCGAGGACGAAATTATTTTAAGGAGGGTAGACTTGTCATTACCACATTTTCTAGGAAAGGGTATTTTGGTAATTTCCTATTTAAATAAATATTATGCATGGTAAATAATTATTTGTTGTATTATTTAATGATTGTTAGTTATTATTTAATTATTTTAGACTAATTTTAGTGGACCCAACTAGTTTAGTTTGGACCCATGGACCAACATGAATTAATTAGTTAGACTTGGCCCATTTAGAAAGCCCATAGTTAAGGAGATGGATTAAATTAATTAAATGATTAGACTAGAAGCTTCCTTCCTTAATTATTTCTTCATGAGAGGCCCCAAGGGGTACATTGGATATTTTACAATTGCTTGGGGGAGGGGCTATGGCCGGCCTATTAAAGAGGGGGGGGGGAATTTCTCTCTCCTCTCATCTCATTCCAAATCTAGATCTAGAATTCTCCCACTACCAAATTCCCTCCATTCCCAATCCAATTCCCTACCAAATTCATTCCAAATTCTTCCCAATTCACCATTAGAGAAGGAGGAAGCAAGGATCTAGAAGAAGGAAGCAAGGATCTACAAAGAGGAGCAAGGATCTACAATTTGGAAGCAAGTTCATCTTAATTGGAGATTTCATTGGGAATCCATCTCCCAATAGGTATAATTCAGATTTTCCCATTTAAATAGCTTCTAAATCTGAGATTTAATCATGTAAAATTAACCTATATGTATGTAGTACCCATAGGACTTTGTTTTGTGTTCATAGGAGACCCATGGAGAAAGTTATGGTACTTTTTGTGTCAATTTTGTTGGAATTCCGAATTTATATTTTGTTGTGTGTGTCAATTGATCCTATAGATCAATTGAACATGAGATTTGTGTTTGAGGCTAGTGTCGTGTCCATATTGGGATACTTGTGGTTCGTATCCCAACTATTTGGTGATACGTGTCATTTGGGGGTTTTCCTCCGACACGGGGCTTTGAACATGTCGTATTTTGACACGGACACATAGATCTACTTTTGACGCTTTGATTTGTTCATAAATATTATTTGTGATTTGTTTGTGTCCTTCGGGGTGCATTTGGTTATGTGTTGGACTCGTGTCGCATGCGTATCCTAGATCTAGTGGGATACGGTGAGATACTCTCCAATTGTGTGTATTTTTGCATAGATCTAATTAATTGTGGTTCAATTCTTCATTTATAATTAGTATATATATATGGATATTAAATATTTATTTTGTGTATTTATTATAGTAATTATTGTAGCATAGATCTATATTTTGGGTGTGCTAATATAATGTACAATATAATATGTAGCTTTCTTGCATGCAAATATATATGTTACTACTTGTTAAATAATATAATTTATACATAAAATATTTTATAAAATATATTTGTATGTTTAATTGTGTAATTATATTATTTATAATTATTATGTAATTATTTGGATATTAATGTAAATATTTTAGGTGTGCTTCTAGCCATGTAAATTATATGTTCTTTGTTAAATATTTGAAGGTATAAGTTTATATGTATATATATATGTGTTTTGTGAGGAATAATAATTGTAATAATATATTATGTTATTTATATAAATGTTGGGTTGTATATATATTATTTTAGGGTATATATTAATTATATTATTAGTATACTTTGTGTGAGTTCTTTTTGAATCTAATTTGATTCCTAAATTATTGTAATTTATCTCTATATTATTTTATAGGTCTTGTGAGGTTGACTTTGGGTTTGACCATGTTTGACTTTAGTGGACTTTAGAGTTGACCATAGTTGACTTTTGACTTAGAATTGACTTATTGACCTAGAAATTGCCTAGTTTGACTTGTTCTCTTTCCGGGACCTTGTATTAATATGGTATTCCATATCTAGCTCTTCGAGGCACCGAGTCAGACATTTATGAGACTGTTCATTGGACTTCAGGCGAGTACATTCTCTGATAGTTTCTCATTTATGATATCCTCTATGTTCGTTGTATCTAGTATAGATATACATGTTCTCTTGACACTATGGTTACACGGATTGGTATATCCGGATCTCGTCATGAGATGTTATTCCTTGGTATATGGTGTATATGGTGCAAGTATTGTTTCATTGGTTATCTTGTACATGTACAGACACCGATTCTCGGGGAGACTAGCTATCTTCTTGGGGAATCTAGTGCCATAACGTACCATAGTTGGATCTATTATACCAGTCGGGGTGGGGAGTATTTTAGTGTAGATATGTGATCATACCCTCCTTGTGCATGTCTTGTTCCTTGTGAGTGTTGATCATACACCGCACGTATAATCAGCCAGGCCATTATACTCTTGTGCAAGTTCCTAAGCCGATCACATGTTAAAGCTAGTACTCACACACTTAGTCATTAGTATTCTTGTTCTATCAGCATATTGTTCATTATTGTATTTCTTTCCAGTACTTCCTTATTGTCTATACATTTCTTGTATCTATTTATGCATCTTGTTTATCCACAGCTACTTACTGTTACATAGTTTTTATCATTATTTGAGAACTGCTGTTAGGGTTGTACTCTGCTCCTTTCCTGACTGGATATATTTTTCCAGATGACACTGAGGAGTACCCTACCTATTATGGACCCCAGGATGTTGTGGGTTTAGATTCTGAGACCCTAGCTCAAGAGGGACTTATCCCAACTGAGACAGTTGACCCTGGAGTTGTAGCTTTATAGTTTTGTAGTATTCTTTTGTACTGGATTTGTCTCCAGCATATTTCTGTATTTTCTTCAGACTCATTGATGTATTATTTTAGACTCATGAGTTGTATTGTGACTATTCTATTCTTATCTGATTCGTGTTCATTCTATCTTAGTTCTGTGATTGAGTACACTATCTTTTGGTGGTTCATTATATTAGATAGACTTTCTAGACAGCGTTCTACCGCCGATTCTGCGGCGTAGGCTGGGTGTTGTTTCCGACTAGTACCCTTACCCCGGGTGTGGGTCGTGACATTAAGTTTGTTCCTATTATTCAACCTTGGATTTCTATGGGTCCCTTAATGCTAGGGTCAAATACTATGGTTAAATTTCTAACTAGCTCTAGTAGTGCCTATACTACTCTTAATTCATTCATAATTATGTCAAGAAATAATGGTAAGCCATTCTTTAGATAAAGATGCTAGGGTTTACTTAAATGTTCTAAACTTAGTGACGTGTCAGGGTTCTAGTTACTCTTAATAGGAAGGTTACCCTACTTATTATCTAACAACAGGGACTTCTATATTCTAGGAGAAGGCTACACTCAAGGAACTATCAGGGATGCACATGAATCAAGTAGGATGTAATTATTCAAATAGAATGGATTAGAAGGAAGATGAGTCATAGTCAGTTGTGGATGAGATCCTATAGTCTAATCCTAGGTGCAGGCTTGCTCGGTACAGTAACGTAACCAAGACAATATGCTCTTGACATGCATGGGCCACCACAAAAATATGTCACGCCCCAGTCCCAAAAATAAGTAGGACTAGGACACGTGAGCATGCCAGACGTATGAATATGGCACTCCAATATATGGAAACCATAACACACATACGCTGTATCTGAATAACAAAATCCACAAGTGGTATAACTCCATCACAAGTCATATGGTATAATCTAGATCTCATCAATAGAATCAATATAATTAAATAACCAGTAGCTATAAAACTAGATCTCAATATAAGGTATCTAATGATGGTAGTCGGATGGAAACAAATCCATTACCGAACCAGAATATAGATAAACAAGATAAATGCAATATAAGGATATCAACTAACACTCACGGGCTCGAAGAGAAGACCTCATCGCAATATATATAGCAAGTCCGGATCAGAGCTCCTACAAATACTCATGAACAATACACCTGGAAAGGGACCAGGTCCTCAGAGGGACATAACAAGATATATAAAAATATGCCATAAAGTAAATACTGTAAAACTCAAGGGTTGCGCTAACCATCTAAGTGAAATGCAATTTGAGGACAACTTGAGTGTATGGGAAGTGTAGGCTAGACATATGCTGATATAATTCACCAATCGTTACAACTGGCTAGTATATGCCACATATGCCCCCATATGAGGGCGCTAAGTAATAACGTCCATCTCGGAAGAGCATGGCAGCAATATAGTATATCGGCCATATCGCTCCGGAGAATATGGCAATAGTGTAGTATATATCGTCCATATCGCTCCGAAGAACGTGGCAGTAGTATAGTATATATCGTCCATATCACTCCGTCGAGTGTGGCAGCAGTGTAAAGGAAGTGGGTGTCCCATACTCCTACTAGTCGTCCTCCCCGCCCAATGATCTATGCACCCAAGTTTGGAGAGTCATACCAATAACTCTATGATTTTAGGAGGGTCTACTAGACACTAGGTCAGACACAAGTCCTAACATCAACGCCTCTGTTGACTGCACCCGAGTCTCTCTCGGACGCGCACAATTAAATAAATAAATATGCAACTAATAATACAGAATTTAAACAGTACAACAAGGCAAGGTATACTTGCCTGGAACTCCGGTGTGTGCAAGCAATGCTCCGGAACCAGCAGTCAAGGTAGCACTGTCTCGGATGCCTACGAACAGATAACAATAATTGTAACCTTCTATATTTCACTATACTTAATTACTTATGCTAACATAGTACATGTATACATACCTATCATATATATCTATATTAAATAAATTATTAACCATATATACATAAGTACATAAATACTTATACAAATATAATACATATCATATATACATATATATACAAGTATCATATTTACATATATACATTAAGTAAACACATTATACATATATACATAATATATCTAAATACATAATAAGCATATATACATTTATACATAAGTATACGTAAAGACAGATATACATATATACATACATATATATTATATAATACATATATATACATGAAATAATTTATATATACATATACGTATACGTTTATACATATATATATATAAATATATACATAAGTGAGGGGGTATACCGTACTGTGTCATGTCTGGGGGGATGTTCGCCGTACGAGGGGTCATCGTCGGCGAAGGGGACGGAGCTCCGGTGGTGCAAGGAGGAGCAGCAGTGGCAACAACAGCCTCGGCAACAGTTGCAACAGCAGTAGGCGGCTCTGGCAGCAGCCGTGCGGTGGTCGAGGGCTGCTGACGGCGGTGGCGAGGTCGTGGGGAAGCTGGAGGTGGTGGTGCACTGGCCGTGGATGACCGACGGAGGTGGGGAGGGGTGCCCGGGGCAACAGGAGACGGGTGATGATGGTGTGTGGGGATGTTGGTAATGGAGGGTGCTGCTCCGGCCATGGGGAGGCTGAGCAGGGCGTA
Source organism: Iris macrosiphon (assembly GCA_036927795.1). Classification (NCBI taxonomy): domain Eukaryota; kingdom Viridiplantae; phylum Streptophyta; class Magnoliopsida; order Asparagales; family Iridaceae; genus Iris; species Iris macrosiphon. The sequence goes on along the minus strand of JAYESA010000017.1, from coordinate 43,889,526 downwards.
GGAGGTGGAGGCAGTGGCTCGAGGGGAGGAGACGGTGGTCACGGAGGGTCGAGGACGACGGAGCACAGCGGCTCGGGGTCGCTCATGCAGGCGGATGCACGACGGGGGGTGTTCAGCAATGGGTTGAGGTCGGGATCGGCTGTGTCTAGGTGGAGGAGATGCAGGTGGTTCCCGTGGTGATGGTGGTAGAGGGAAGACGTGGATGGTGGTTCATCTAGGATGAGGGAGTTGAGGAGGAGGACGGGGTGATTGCTGGTGGTTCGTCTAGGTCCGGCGAGGTTCAGCGGGGTGCAGCAGGAACGGGGTCATAGCGGCTAGTGGTGTGTGCAGTCACGACGGATGTGCTTGGCCGGAGGCGGTGGGAGGATCCGGTCGAGGGGTTCGACAGGGATGGGGAAGGAGAGAGGAGGTGAACTCGGGGAGAGGGCCGACGGAGCTCCAACGAATAGGGATGGCCGGGGAAGGTGCCGAACCGGGATGGGGGAGGGGATGAACAGTGTCGGCTGAGAAGTTATTTGTGTTTTGGGTTTTGATGTAATTTAGAAAAAGGAATAATGATGTATATTTATACATGTGAACTATGGTTTTGTTGACCTAGGAGGGGGCTTGGTCAATACCTCCTTGGAGTTGGGCCTTGGGCTCACATGAGGATGTTTGGAGGGCCATAATTGTATTTGTTTAAATACAAGGTTAGGTTTAATATACGGGGGCGATGTTGCGCACGGTACATCCCAAAAATTATGGCAAAAATTCACGTGAAGGGAAAATTGGATTTCTTTATGTATTGTCCAATGATGGGGACTCCTCAATGTATTTTTGCATAAAAGCCCCCAACAATTAGAAAAATTGCACAAAGATAAAAATTAGGATTAAATTAATTAAAATTACTGCGCAAGGTGTTCTGGATTTAATTAGGAGTACATGGGAATCAAATTAGGTAGGACACAAGTATCAGGGACGTAGAGGGTACAGTATAGAATATTAATAAAATTTGGGTTGTATAAAACGGTCAAGATTGTGTCTCCAATTTCGGTTGGAGCGCACAAGGGTACAGAGTCGTATTTATTTATAATTACAATAATAACGTCCGCGACGTTTATTGTGCGACTAAAATATAGCACAAAAAAGCATAATTTTAAGTTACACAAAGGTCAGAATAGCAGGCGGACATGTCTAGGATGAGGTGGTGAAATTGGTAGAAAGGCAATTGCTAGTGAGTTGCTCCAATTATCGAAGCAACGGTAAGGTGCGCTAAGCGGTATAAAATATCATATAGTTAAATCAAATGCTGTGTTCTAGTTCTAATTGGGTTCAACTAGCCCTAATTTCACTATCTAAGCAAAGTAGACCTAATTTTGGGTGAGGGGGTTTACAACAATCATATATGTTCCTAATAAGGCTCTCTCACCAATATTATCCCAAGATGGAGGAGTGTGATACCTCCGTCTATATAAAGCTTCAAATGGTGACATCTCGATACTAGCCTGGTAACTGTTATTTTAAGCAAACTCTACCAGGTGAAAATGATCCTCCCAAGCGCCTCTGAAATCTAAAATACATGTGTGCGACATATCCTCGAGAGTCTGAAAAGTCATTTTTGACTACCCGTCTGTCTGGGATGATATATGGTACTAAACTTAAGCTGGTTGCCCAAGCTAGCCTGCAAACTCCTCCAGAAGTAGAATACGAAGTGACTATCCTGATCCGAGACCATGCTCACAAGAACTCAATATAATTTGATAATTTGTCACAAATATATCTCCGCTAACTACTCCGCAGATATAACCACTTTAAATGGCAGAAAGTGGGCCGATTTGGTTAACCTGTCTACGATGACCCAATTGTGTTCTTTTCAGCCGGAGAACGCGGAAGCCCCGAAACAAAATCTATGGTAACATGCTCCCACTTCTACTCTGGAATGGTAAAGGATAAAATAAACCACCTGGCCTCTCAACCTTTCCCTGCTGGCATAATAAATACTTGGATACTGTCATGACCCGTACCTGATGTAGGGATGCAAGTCGGAAACAACGCCCAGCCTATGCCACAGAATCGGCGGTAGAACGCTATTTGGGTAATCTATCTAACAATGTAATGAGCCACCAACAATATCAATATACTCAATCACAGATCTAAGATAGAAACGAGCACGAATATGACAAAGAATAGAATAGTCATATACAACTCATGAGTCAAGAATAATAACATCAATAAGTCTGAAGAAATACTAACAAATAAGCTGGAGACAAATCCAGTACAAAAGAATACTAAGAAGCTACAAGTCCCGGGTCAACTGTCTCAGTCGGGATAAGTCACTCCTGATCCAGGGTCTCTGAATCTAAGCTCACAATATCCTGAGGTCCGTAATGTGTAGGGTACCACTCCTTAGTGTCATCTGGAAAAAAAATATCCAGTTAGGAAAGGAGCAGAGTACATCTCTAACAGCAGTTCTAATTAATGATAAAAACTATGTAAAAGTAAATAGATGTGAATATACAAGATGCAACAATAGATACAAGATATATATAATAAGAAAATAATGGAATAAATATAATAATGAATAATATGATAATTAACTAGAATACTAATGACTAAGTGTATGAGTACTAGCTTTAACATGTGATCGGCTTGGGAACTTGCAAAAGAATAAATGGCCTGGTTAATCATACGTGCGGTGTATGATCAACACTCACAAGGAACAAGACATGCACAAGGAGGATATGATCACATATCTACACAAAATACTCTCCACCCCCGACTGGTATAGTAGATCCAACCATGGTACGCTATGGCACGAGATTCCCCAAGAATATAGCTAGTCTTTTCGAGAATCAGTGTCTGTACATGTACAAGATAATCAATGAAACAAGGCTTGCACAAGATACACCATATACCAAGCAATAACATCTCATGAAGATATTCGGATATACCAATCCGTGTAACCATCGTATCAAGAAAATAAGGATATCTACACTAGATACAATAAACATAGAGGGTATCATAAAAGAGAAACTATCAGAGAATACTCACTTGAAGTCCGGTGAATATCTCACAGATGTCTGATATGGTGCCACGAAGACCTAGATATGGAATATAATATCAATACAAGATTTCGGAAAGAAAATAAATTAAACTAGTCAACATCTAGGTCAAAGAGCCATTTCTAAGTCAAAACAGTCAAACTAGGTTAACTCTAAGTCAAACCGGTCCAACTTGGTCAAACTACCTATTTCTAGGTTGCATGAGTCTATCTCAATGATGTTGGGTTCATACACTATATAACTAGGGGAAAACAAGCTAAACTAGGATACTAAGATACCGTATCTCAGGATAAGCAAACTAGAGATGAAATATTATATATGTACATTCAAGCAATATTAAATATATAAATCCAAATTACAAATACTAAATGGATACCTTGGTTTTGAACCAACTCGTTATCGCACCACTAAACCTCATCTTGATACCCAAACCCAATACCTTGGGTATCCTCAAATACCTTGATACTTACCTTGGTATCTCAAGGTAATTGTCAAAACCTTATTTATAGCTCACTACCCAACATTAACTATATGCTAACAACTAACAACTAATAATATAATATACTAATACATAAATACGAACTATAAAATATATATAAATTTACCAATACTATATATATACCTACTAGCTACAAATAATACATAGGTATATCTAGACATGCATACTGTCACTGTATGCTGCTGTGGCCGTCGCTAATGTCGCTGCTGCTGTTGCAAATACTGCTGCTGCTGTTGCGGTAACGCTGCCATCGCCAATGTTGTTGTTACCGCGTCGCTGAATGCTACTAATGTTATTGTTGTAGCTGCTGTTGTCGCTAATGCTGCTACTACTGTTGTCGCTGAATGTTGATGTTGCTGTTGTTGTTGCTGTTGCTGAAGCTGCTGCTGTCACTGAATGTTGCTGCTGTTGTTGCTGAAGCTGCTGCTGTCGCTGAATGTTGTTACTGCTGTAGCTTCGAGCCCCCCCTCTCTAATACACTAGCACAAACATATATATATATATATATAGTAATATATATATATACTATATATAGTAATATATATATATACTAACTATATCTATGTATATATACACATGCTCATCCATATACATATATATACATCACCACAATTTAATACATATAGTATAACATACACACATAGTCAGATATAGTAGCATATATATATATTTATTCATATCATCACATATATGTACACACATATATATATATATATATATAATCATGCAAGTATATATATATATATATAACATAACATACAAGTATATATATATATATATATATATATATATATATATATATATATATATATATATATATAACATAACTTATATATACACATAACATATATATACACATAACATATATATATACACTACTATATTTAATAGCTATTACATATGTAGAAGTATAGCTACATATATTCATAACACATAGGTACATAGATATATGATATACTAACACATATAAATATATATATATATATATATATATATATATATATATATATATATATATATATATATACATAACAATATATATATATATATATAATTACATATTATATTGACTAAGAATAATAGGAAATAAATCTAAAAATAAAATGCACAAACATATGGAATGTATCGCACCCGTATCACACTAGATCTATGATACGCTTGCGACACGAGTCCACCACACATCAATTATTTATGAACAATACGAAGAGTCAAACACAAATATACATGTCCGTGTCAAAATATGACATGCACAAAGTCCCGTGTCGGAGGAAAATCCCCCAAATCAACACGTATCACAAAATTATTGGGATACGACCTACACGTACCCAATTGTGGACACAATATTAGCCCCAAATACACAAACACATGCCAAATTGATCTATAAGACCAATTGACAAATACAACAAGTTTTAATCTCGGAATTTCTCCAAAATTGACACAAAAAGTACTATAACATTCTCAATAGGCCTCTTATGAACTCAAAACCAAATCCTATGGGTAGCCTATGCATATGGGTTGATTTCTCATGGTTAATTCTCAAAATTAGAGCCTAAATTAAGGGAAAAACTGAATTGTACCTATTGGAAGATGGATTCCAAATGCAACCTCCAAATATGATAAAATTGGCCTCCAACTTGTAGATCCTTGCTCTCTTTTTGTAGATCCTTGCTTCCTCATTCTATATCCTTGCTCTACTAGTATCCAATAGTGATTTGGAAAGGAATTAGCGTAAAATTTGGTAGGAAAAATGATGTGGAATGAAGGAATTTGGTTGAGAGAAATTCTAGATCTAGTTTTCAAATGAAAAGAGGATAGAGAAAGTTTTTCCCTCTTCTTTAATAGGCTCCATTCATAATGGGCTCAATTCTAACAATTAATATATATTGGTCCATAAGTCTAAACTAAACTAGTTAGGTCCACTAACACAAGTCCAAAATAAATAACTAACATCTAACAATAATTAAATAATACATAAAATAATTATCTAACATGCACAATATTTAATTAATTATTAAATGACTAAAATATCCTATCCTAGAAAATGTGGTAGTGACAAGTCTACCCTCCTTAAAATAATTTTTTCCACAAAATTCAAAGACGAAAACTACCCCTAGGAAATAACAGAACATAATAAAAGAACATAACTTAACTATAAAAGAACATACCTCAAGGCACAAACAAATATGAATAACGCACTCGCATTTTATCCTCTCTCTCCCAGGTAGTCTCCCCTGGAGAGTGATGCCTCCATGCGATGCATACCAAAGGAATAGTCTGGTACCCCAGCACCTTCTCTCTTCGATCCAGAATCTCAACCGGCTACTCTAGATAGCTAAGAGTAGGGCCCACCTCTATCTCTGAGTGATCCAACACGTGACTAGAATCCGCCACGTGTTCTCAACTACGATACGTGAAATACATTGTGCACTCCGTCCTATGCAGGTGGAAAGTCTAGTCTATAAGCAACTGCCCCGACCCTTTCTAGAATAATGAAAGGTCCGATGAATCGCGGACTAAGCTTCCCGCCTCCACCGAAGTGAATCGTGCCTCGTATCAGATAAATCCTTAGAAACACCAAACCACCCACCTAGAACAAAATACCAACATAAAAACTTAGTCTATAACAAACAACCAATAACAAGCACAAAACAAAAATCTAAAACTATACCTCAAACTCCAAAGGTCTCCGGTGGCTATCAGCCCAATGCCGTTGTCTGTCCTGCGCCACTGGAAGTCTCTCTCTAATCAACTGAACCTTCTCCGCTACATCTACAATCATCTCTGGCCCAAACAAAACTCTCTCTCCAACATTATCCCATGACAAGGGAGTACGACATCTTCGACCGTATAAAACTTCAAAAGGTAATATCTCTATACTAGCCTGGTAGCTGTTGTTGTAAACAAACTCTACCAAATGGAGATGGTCCACCCAAAAACCCCCAAAATCTAGTACACAAGTGCGCAACATACCCTCAAAAGTCTGAATAGTCCTCTCTGACTGCCCATCTGTCTGGGGATGATATGCAGAACTGAACTTGAGCTGAGTGCCCAAACTCGCCTGCAAACTCCTCCAGAAATGAAAAGTAAAACGACTATCCCGATCAGAGACTATGCTGACGGGAAATCCATGTATTTTGACGATCTGCCTCCTATACATCTCTGCCAGCTTCTCCGTAGACAAACCCACCTTGAAAGACAAAAAGTGGGCCGACTTGGTCAACCTATCAACGATGACCCAAATTGCGTCTTTTCCTCCTGGAGATCGTGGAAGTCCGGACACAAAATCCATAGTAATGTGCTCCCACTTCTACTCAGGAATGGGTAATGGCTGAAGTAAACCTCCTGGCCTCTGCCTCTCGACTTTTACCTGCTGGCACACTAAGCATCTGGATACAAACTGTGCCACTTCCCTCTTCATGCCATACTACCACACACTCTCTTGCATATCCAGATACATCTTGTTGGCACCTAGATGTATGGAATACTGACAGCGTTGCACTTTTTGTAATACCTCCTCACGCAGCTCCCTACTAGGCATACACAATCTAACTCCATGCCGTAAAGAACCATCCTCAGCAATGGTGAACTCATCCTCCAATCGTGCTCTCACTTGAGCTCTGATGCTCCTCAGAGATACATCCTCATACTAAGCTGCCTTGATCCTGTCCATCAAATCTGAATGTATCTGCAATCCCTATATTTGTATTGCACAACCAGGAACTATTACCTCAATACCCAAGCTCTCCAAGTCCTCCAACAAATATTGATTTTGCGTCAAGAATATAGCTACCGGATACCTACTCAAAGCATCGACAACTACATTAGCTTTCCTAGGATGATACTGCAAAGATATATCAAAATCCATCATCAATTCCAACCACCGATGTTGCCTCATGTTCAACTCCTTCTGCTTAAAAACGTAATTCAAGCTCTTGTGGTCTGTGAAGATCTCCATACGCTCTCCGTACAAATAGTGTTTCCATAACTTCAGGGCGAATATGACTGTTGCCAACTCCAAATCATGGGTATGATAGTTCTTCTCATGAGGACACAATTGCCTAGATGCATAGGCAATCACTTTTTTATTCTGCTGAAGAACACAACCCAAACCTTTCCCCGATGCATCACTATAAATAGTGAAACCTCCAGACCCTGATGGCACTGTCAAAATATTAGTAGACGTTAGCCTCTTCTTCAATTTCTCAAAAGTAACCTAGCAATCCTTCGTCCAAACAAACTCTACGTCCTTCCTGGTGAGTCTGGTCATTGGCTTGGCAATCCTCTAAAAATCCTGCACAAACTTCTTGTAGTAGCCTGCCAATCCCAAGAAACTCCTGATCTTTGCTACCGAACTCGGGGTCTTCCAAGACTCAACTGCTGCAATCTTCTTCGGATCCATTGAAATACCATCACCAGTCATAATATGCCCCAAGAACTCTACCTTGTCCAAGAAGAACTCACACTTGGACAGCTTTTCATACAGCTTCTCCTTCCTCAGCACATCCGACACAATCCACAAATATTCCTTGTGCTCCTCTAGTGTCTTCGAGTATATGAGTATGTCGTCGATGAACACCACCACGAACTTGTCAAGGTACTGATGGAATACCTTGTTCATCAAGTTCATAAATACCACCGGTGCATTAGTCAACCCAAACGGCATCACCATAAACTCATACTAAACATACCAAGTTCTAAAAGTAATCTTCGGTATGTCCTCCGGCTTCACTTTCACCTGGTGGTAGCCTGATCTCAAGTCTATCTTAGAAAATACCTTGGCACCACTCAACTGATCGAATAGATCATCAATCCGTAGCAAAGGGTACTTATTCCTGATAGTGAGATTATTCAATACCCTGTAATCAATGCACATGCGCACTGATCCATCCTTTTTCGGTACAAATAATACCGGGGCTCCCTACGGTGAAGAACTCGATCTGATAAACCCTATATCCTGCAATTCGTCCACCTGCTTCTTCAGCTCGACCAGCTCGCTGTTGTTTACTCTATAGACATATTGCAAAATTGGTTCTTCACCTGGTACCAAGTCTATAGAGAATTCAATATCTTGATCTGGCGGCAGTCCTAGTAATTCCTTAGAAAATACATCCAAGAACTCTGCTATCAACGGATACGGCAACTTTTTATCTTCCACCATAGCTCCACAAATAATGTCTTCTCCCTGCTCTGTAGCTCCTCTAGTAAACTCAAACTCTGGCTCTCCTAGCGGACCAAATAAAACTCTACCTCCTCTATAATCTATACTAGCACGGTGCCTACTCAACCAATCCATCCCGAGTATAATATCGTAACTCGGAAGTGGCATTACAAGTAGACATGCACTCAACTCCCGGCCTCCTAGAGTAACTCTCCGATCCTTATAAATATCATTAACCAGGATAATGCATCCCCCGATCATAATATTGCAAGTCCTAAGCAAAGACTCAGCTACCAAACCATGCTTTAGAGCAAAAGAAACAGATACAAAACTATAGAAAGCACCACTATCAAACAAAGCTAAAGCCGGAATAGAATCAATATGCCATATAATATAAGACACTCAAGGAAGAACAGTTTAAAGATCAAATATCAATATCAAGGAAGAATAGTTGAATGAATCAAAAGAAAATTTTCCTAAATGTGATTGATTATTCTCAGCCTATAGCCTATATCCTATATCTTGAAACAGGCTCGTAATAGTACTCAAATCAGAGCACCACTATGAATCGCACTAAATGCGACCTCGAAGACCTGTATGGGCCACCACTAAAAATGTTTCATGACCCTTACCCAATATAGGGATGCAAGTCGGGAACAACGCTCAGCCTACACCACAGAATCGCCGGTAACGCTGCTTGGGTAATCTATCTTATAATATAATGAGCCACCAACAATATCAATATACTTAATCACAGATCTAAGATGGAAACGAGCACGGATATACTAAAGAATAGAATAGTGACACACAACTCATGAGTCTAGAATAATAACATCAATGAGTCTGAAGAAATACTAACAAATAAGCTGGAGACAAATCCAGCACAAAAGAATACTAAGAAGCTATAAGTCCCGGGTCATCAGTCTCAGTCGGGTAAGTCCCTCCTGAGCCAGGGTGTCTGACTCTAAGCCCACAACATCCTGAGGTCCGTAATGTATAGGGTACCACTCCTTAGTGTCATCTGGGAAAAATATATCTAGTCAGAAAAGAAGCAGAGTACATCTCTAACATCAGTTCTAATCAATGATAAAAACTATGTAATAATAAATAGATATGAATATACAAGATGCAACAATAGATATACAATAAGAAAATATTGGAATAAATACAATAATGAACAATATGACAATGAACAAAAATACTAATGACTAAGTGTGTGAGTACTAGCTTTAATATATGATCGGTATGGGAACTTGCACAAGAGTAAATGGCCTGGTTAATCATGCGTACGGTGTATGATCAACACTCACAAGGAACAAGACATGCACAAGGTGGGTATGATCACATATCTACACTAAATACTCTCCACTCCCGATTGGTATAGTAGATCCAACCATGGTACGTTGTGGCACGAGATTTTCTAAAAAGATAGCTAGTCTTCTCGAGAATCAGTGTCTGTACATGTACAAGATAATCAATAAAACAAGGCTTGCACAAGATACACCATATACCAAGGAATAACATCTCATGACGAGATCTGAATATACCAATCCGTGTAACCATCGTGTACATCTCATGACGAGATCCGAATATACCAATCTACGTGTCTGTGTCAAAATATGACATGCACAAAATCCCGTGTCGGAGGGAAAACCCCCAAATCAACAAGTATCACCAAATTGTTAGGATACGACCTATACGTACCCAATTATGGACACGATACTAGCCCCAAACACACAAACATATGCCAAATTGAACTATTGGACCAATTGACAAATACAACAAGTGTCAATCTTGGAATTTCTCCAAAATTGACACAAAAAGCACCATAACTCAATAGGCCTCTTATGAACTCAAAACCAAATCCTATGGGTAGCCTATGCATATGGGTTGATTTATCATGGTTAATTCTCATATTTAGAATCTAAATTAAGAAAAAAAACTAAATTGTACTTATTGGGAGATGGATTCCCAATGCAACCTCCAAATATGATAAAATTAGCCTCCAACTTGTAGATCCTTGCTTCTCTTTGTAGATCCTTGCTTTCTCTTTCTAGATCCTTATTCCACTAGTCTCTAATGGTGATTTAGGAAGGAATTGGGATAAAATTTGGTAGGGAAAATGTTGTGGAATGAAGGAATTTGGTTGAGAGAAATTCTAGATCTAGTTTTCAAATAAAAAGAGGAGAGAGAAACTTTTCCCCTCTTCTTTAATAAGCCGGCCCCCCTTACCCCTTCCTCAAGTCATAATATGATGTCCATTATACCTCTTGGGGCCTCTCATGAAGAAATAATTAAGGATGGAAGGTTCTAGTCTAATGGGTTTAATTAAACTAATCATCCTCTTAATGAATGGGCTTCTAAATGGGCTCAATTCTAATAATTAATACATGTTGGTCCATGAGTCTAAACTAAACTAGTTAGGTCCACTTACACAAGTCCAAAACAAATAACTAACATCTAACAAGAATTAAATAATATAACAATTAATTATATAACATGCAAAATATTTAATTAATTATTAAATAACTAAAATACCCTTTCCTAGAAAATATGGTAGTGACAGATACGAAGTGTGCTATTTCCCATTTTATACCATACCGCTACATATTCTCCTTCAGATCTCTATACATCATGTTGGAACCTGGATGAATAGAGTTCTGATATCGATGCACCTCCTGGAGAACCTCCTCGCGTAACTCTCCACTCGGTACTCATAGTCTGGTCCTTTACTATAATGATCTGTCATCAGTAATAGTGAAGTCCTCTGATAATCCTATCTGAACCTGTGCTCTGATGCTCCTCAGAGTCTCATCATCATATTGTGTAGCCTGATTCTGTCCATTAGCTCAGACTGTATCTGCAATTCCCATATATGTATCTCGACACCAGGAACTAGCACCTCAATACCCAAAATCTCAAGATCAGCCAATAAATGTCTATCTGTCGTCAAGTACATAGCCACTAGATACCAGCTCAAGGAATTAGCAACTATGTTGGCTATTTATGGATGGTACTGTAATGATATATCAAAGTCCTTTATCAACTCCAACCACCACCGATGTCTCATGTTCAACTCTTTCTGTGTAAATCCGTACTTCAAGCTCATGTGGTCAGTAAAGATCTCTATACGCTCACCGTATATATAGTATTTTTGAAGCTTTAAAGCAAAAATGACCGCTTCCAAGGCCAAATCATGGGTAGGATAGTTCTTCTCATGAGGGCATAATTGCTTAGAAGCATAGGCAATCACCTTCCCATTCTGCTGCAAGACACAACCCAAACCCTTTCCTGAAGCATCACTATAGATAGTAGAAACCACCTGACCCTGATGGCAACGTCAACAATGAAGCTGTCGTCAATCTCCTCTTCAGCTCATCAAAAGTGGCTTGACAATCTTCTGTCCAGACAAACTCCACATCCTTCCTAGTCAGCCTAGTCATCGGCTTTACAATCCTGGAGAAGTCATGTACAAATCTCCTATAATAACTTGCTAGTCCTAGAAAGCTCCTGATCTAGGCCACTAAACTCGAAGTAGCCCACGACTCCACTGTTGAAATCTTCTTTGGGTCTACTGAGATACCGTCTCCAGTCACCACATGTCTAAGGAATTCAACCTTATCAAGAAAGAACTCAAAATTTGAAAGCTTCCCATAAAGCTTCTCATTTCTAAGTATCTCCAGAAATATCCTCAGATGGTCCTCATGCTCCTCCGGGGTCTTCAAATACACTAGAATACAATCAATGAATACACCACAAACTTATTAAGGTACTGGTGGAACACCTTATTCATCAGATTCATGAATACTGTTGGGGTACTGTTCAACCAAAATGGCATCACCTTGAACTCAAACTGCCCATACCGAGTTCAAAAATCTGTCTTCAAAATATCCTTCTTCACTACTTTCACCTGGTGGTAGCCTGACCGCAAGTCTATCTTCGAGAATACCTTTGCTCCTCTCAACTGATTGAAGAGATCATCGATTCTCGACAGTGAGTATTTATTCTGGATAGTAAGGTTGTTCAGAGTCCTGTAGTCGATACACTTGCATACCAACCTGTCCTTCTTCGGTATAAAATAGTACCGGAGCACCCCATGGGGATGAACTGGACCAGATGAAGCCCTTATCATGCAACTCATCTACCTGCTTCATCAACTCTACCAGTTCGCTGTTGTTAACTAAATAGACATATTGAGATATCCACTCTGCTCCTGACACCAAGTTTATAGAGAACTCAACATCTCGGTCTGGCAAAAAATTTGACAACTCCTCCAAAAAATATCTATAAACTCTGTTATCAACGGATGTGACAACTCTTTCTCTTCCATCATGGCTCCACATATGGCATCCTTGCTCTGCTCTACTGCTCCTCTGGTAATCTCAAACTCTAGCTCTCGTGGCAGTCAAAATAAAATTTGCCCCATGATAATCTATTCTAGCATCGTGCCTACTTAACAAATCCATCCCTAGTACTATATCGTAGCTAAGAAGTGGCATTACGAGTAAGCACGCACTCAACTCTCGGCCTCCCAGTATAACTCTTCGATCCTTAAAAATATTACATACCAGGATAATGCCACCCCCAGTCGTGATCTTGTAAGTCCTAGCCAAAGGTTTAGCCTATAAACGATGCTTAAGAGTAAAACAAACAGATACAAAACTATGAGAAGAACCAGAATCAAATAAAGCATATGCTAGAACAGAATCAAGATTAACTAAACCTAATATCAAATCTCCTACCAGCTAGGACTCCTCTACCATCATAGAGAATGTTTATAAGGTATTGTGTACCTCTTTGCTGCTGCTGGTACTGTACAAACCACTACTACTATGTCGGCAATGGAGGTCCTCTCTGCTGACCCGTAGGTGGCCTCGTCGGTGTTCTCTGAACTAGGGCTGCTCTCTGAGCTACACGACTAGGATATATGGGTTAATCCCTCATCTGATATCCCATTGTGCCATAATACAAGAACACTCCCAACCTCATCCTACAGACCTCCCAAATATGACCTGTCTTCTTATAGAAATGACAGATGGGAGTCAGCTAAACCCATCTCTGCTGCTGCTGTGACACCTGCTGAACTGGTGCCCGAACTGGAGCCTGCAACCACTGTAGCAAGAAGGTCCTCTGCTACTGAAAATGGGGTCACTTAGCTGGACCAGCACTGTTTGCTAGCTTCTTCGAATACGTCTCTTTCCTTCTTGGATTTGAGCTCCAAGTCATCCTTCGCACTCTGAGTGTCCATAAGCATATCCTCGAATGTCGTAGTATGATGACCCCTGGTGAAAGATTTGACCTCCCTGATCAATCAAATTCAGAACCTTCTCGCTTTTGCAAGGGAGTTTTGTACCTCCACAAATCTGCCAAATCTATATAACTTTATGGTGTACTCATCTACCGTCATACTCCCCTGGACGAGGTCCTGGAACTGGCTCTCTAGGGCACTCAGAGCCACATCCGAAAAGAACTCCCCCTTGAAAAGCTCTTTAAAAACTCCCTAAGTCAACCTTAGGGCCGCGAACCATGGTTCTGTACGGAACTATGTCAGGGCAATGTCAAACATCTGACTTCCCGCTACCTCCACCTATAGACTCTCTAAAAACTGTGCCAGTCGCAGGTTTTCCTCTATGTCCTCGATCCAATCATCGGCATATAAGATCCCCTCTGTGCCCTTAAAGTCGTTGGGCCTCATCCTCTTAAAATCAATAATGGTACCTGGCCTCGACTGGTGCGGGACGGGGTAAGGTGGTACGATCTGCGGCTAAACAAGCTACCTTCTCCACATATGCTAGCGCTAACTGGTGGGCACTCTCTATACCCTGAAATAAAACATTTGTATACCTCTACTATGCTGCCATCATCTCCTGGAATATGGCAAACATCTCTGTCCCGTCTGCTAGCATGGTGGTGGGGGTGGGAGGTCCTCTGTGATTACTGGAATAATCCTCGGAACTGGTGGATGAGCACCCCCAAAAGCTGCTGAAGCCCCCACCTGATCCGGTGAGCCAACACTTTGAGCTGAAGGAGGCGGAGAAGTAACCTACCTCGATAAAACTGCTCCAGAGTGCTAGGATCTGGTCTTCGACGGCATCATAAAGACAGATTCAAAACAAAGAGATCAATATTGTGCAAGATACGATAGCATAAAGGAATGATAGTAATATTTCAAAGAAATCAAATATTCATAATGGTAAAGATAATAAATTTAATAGATTGGAAATATTCCTTGTTGTGATTGAGTTTTCTCTCATCCTATATCCTATATCCTATACTAGGCTTGTAGTAATACTCTAATTCTGAGTACTATTACCTTGACCTGCATAGACCACCATAAAAATGTGTCACGACCCGCACCCAGTATAAGGGTAAGAAAACGTGGGTACGTCCAGCCTAAGTCACAACATCGATGGTAGAACATTGTCTAGGTTAACAATACTATCTAAATATCTAACATAATATATATGTATCTGTAAAGATATCGCAACTCCAAAAGGAGGACAAAATAATAATCAATACTCAATCACAATAAACTAAAGAAATATGTAGCACGATATGAAAAAGAAGAAAGAATGAATAATAGTCACAAATACATCTCAAAACCAAGTCTAATAAACTAGCACAATAGCCTCAAATATAATACATGCCAAAATGTCTAAACTACGACATAACCAATCCAAGAGTCTAATTATCTGAAACTGGCTAGTTATTTTTTGGTACCGGCTCCTCTTGAGCCACCGTCTCTAACTCTACACCCACTACGTCCTGAGGTCCATAGTATGTAGGATACTAGTTGTCTAAATTATCTGAAAAATATAACCAGTAAGGATTGGAGAGAAGCACACCTCTAACAATAGTTCTAGATAAATGATAAAGACTGTGTAACAGTAAATAGAAAGAATATATAAGATAAATAGAGCATACGTAGGAAATATACAGAATATGAAAATATTGTAAATAGTACAAGAGGGATGAGCATCATATACAGGAGTCTGGAAATATAACTAACTAAGTGAGTGAGTACTAGCTTTGACATGTGATTGGCTTGGAAACTTGTATAGGAATCATGGCATGGCTAATTATACATGAGGTGTCTGATTAACACTAATAAGGTACTTGTACATGAATACTTGTACAGGGTGCGTATGATCAAATATCTAACTAACACTCCCCAATCCCCCGACTGGTATAGTGGATCCAACCATAGCTTATTATGACACAAGATTCTCCGAGAAGGAAGCTAGTCTCCCCAAGAATAAGTGTCCATACAAGTACAAGAGCAAAATGGCATGTACAGGATATGTCAGAAACTACTGGAAATTACTAAGAATAATAACTCATAACGAGATCCAGAAAATACAAATCTGTGTAACTACGTGTCAAGAAGTCAAAAATATCTACACTAAATATAAGAAACATAGAAGTATCATAAACGGGAAACTGTCAGAGAATGTACTCGTTTGTAGTCCTGAGCTGACAATACCAATCTATGTTTGGACTAGTATCACACTGACCTATATATGAAACATCATGTCACTTGGGTGTAAAGAAGGTGATAAATGAATTAAATGCACTGAGTTTGATTTTTAGCTCAATACTAAGTCAAAATAGTCAAACTAGGTCAACTCTAAGTCAAACTAGTTACATCTATGCTCTATAACTAAGGTATATTAGTTAATACTAGTAAGTACTAGCTAATATTAAGTATGCTAGACAATACCTTATACTATTTATCATATTATATATATATATATATATATATATATATATATATATATATATATATATAAACTCTATATGACTAGTATATTAGCTAAATTACCTTAGTTAATAATTTTACTTGGTAAAATACTAATAACCAACTATCACCTTAGCTAAAACATCAATATCTTAGTATATTCCTAACATTGGGATTACCTTAGTTAACTAGGATATTTTACCTATCATCAACATATGATTACACTCAAAACTCATCTATCTCTAGGTAATATCAAAATACCACAGTGTCATGTTACTTCCGTATCATAAGTCACCTACACAAACTTACCTTGCAACTTTACCTAATACTCACTGGCCGCTAACCTATCATATAGCTGATACCTGACTCACCTGGTATACTCAGTTGAATTGGACTTACTACTTGCTAAATTTTTAGCAAGCAACTGCTCATACTAATGTACCTAACATCAACCACCCAAGTATCATAAGGCACTACCATACCTTCACATATACTTTATAACTGTTGATGCTATGTGAAGTAGCAATAACTCTACTGCAATTTAGAACGCCCCAACTGGATACCCCCAGGTTGCACCCAGGTCTGAGAGCAAATTACCTACCCTCATTGCACAAGCTACTTCACTCACTTCTCAACTGAACAACAACTTTGAACGCCTGGCCAGTACTGCCATCATTTGGCCTCATACCCAACTGGATCCCCCATCTTAACTAAGTCCCAAGCTCTCACTTCCTATAGTAAAACTAACCTCACCACCAATACTTAATCACCTCAACTACACTAGTCTTATAACTACTGCTGTGAATCTATTTCACTCAAATGCAACTCCCAACTCCTTCTCTTGTTGCTTTCGCCACTATCCACCAATTCCCTAAACTGACCTATGCACACACTACGGCTATACTACTCCATCTACTGTCATCCCCTCTTACCTCCAGGTAATCGCACACAGCAACTGTAATAACCCACACTTGGTAAGAGACATCCCACAACTGATAATACCTGAGCTTAATAGCTCTGCATCAACCACATAGTGCACTTCATGTACATTCTTAGGTACTGGTACCCGGTCCTCAACAGCTCCTCCAACACTTTACACTTATGGCAATATACACTGATACACTAATAAAATGGCCTCACCCTCGAGTACAGGTGAATTCCTAACACATACACACATACAAACACTTAGATATACATACACCACCCTCTTACATATACCTATATACATTAATGATATACCTATTTATGTATCAAGCTATGAATATTCATATAGTTACAACACAATAATCTATATCAACCTATCATTCTAGGATACTCTAAAATACATACACTAGAAATTGGCTATTAGTCAAATACCTTGAGTACTAGGTCAAATACTCCCAATCATGTCATGATACAACTATACCCAAAGCATGAAAACCCCCAATAACTAAATAATGCCAATATTCATATCAATTACATATACATATAACTAATGTAGTGAGCCAATTAAAATTGGAAAGAAATTACACTAGCATGCACAATTAATCCAAATTTAATTTTCATATCATAGCGTATCATAAAATATTACGATATGGAATGCTCGTATCTAATTGGACATGTATCTAGCACCCCACACTCAATCTAAGTCTAATTTGATCTAATTGGCCTAATGACAAATACTTCATGCACCAATCTCAGAATTACTCTAATTGGGCACAAAAATTTATGTAGAAGTTACAATACAAGTCATATGAACCTAGTTATTGTTCCTATAGGTAGCCCTAAACCAAGGAAGTTTTCTAATGGTGAAATAAATAAAATAGAGTCTAATTAAGGAGGAATTTCAAAATTTACCGATTGGGAGATGGATTCCTAATGCAAAACCCAAATGGACACAATAGGACACAAGCTCCTTGCCAATTCTTCCTTCTCCAAGTGCTCCTTGTAATCCAAGCTCCAACACTCCTTAGATGATGAATGTCACTACCACTTTTCCAGGCAAGGGCAATTGTGTAATTTCACTATTTTGAATAGTTATGTATTTCAATTAATCTGCTGAGTTATATAAACTATTTATATATTGTTAGTGATGTTTGGTTTTAGGTCAACCCTAGAATGCATTAAGACAAACCCTATTGACTAAACCCTAATTTGAAGACCAATTCTAGAGAAACCCTAGAATTCAGATTTTAGGTTGGACCTCAAACCCTGGACTGACTAAACCTGAGTTAATTAGGTTCTACATGACCTAACATAGGGGGGGTTTAACCTAACTTATGCATTAGAAACCCTAGTTTGGTTTTAATATAAAAGGGAGCCACCATTCTTCATGTAGTAGAAGAAACCCTAGCCTCCTTCTTAAAACCATTTCCTCACCCCAAGACTCAGAAGCAAACCCTAGGGATCCCATTCTTCTCCTCCAAAGCAAGGAAAGCAAGGAACTTGGGTCAAAGGCCTTGGGGAAGAAGAACTCCCATTGGAGAAACCATCCCTGCAGGTAAAACCCTATTTTTTATTCATTTAAATTCTGTTTTCAGATGTTAATGCCCATTAGGAACCCACCCTAAGGTTTAGAATTCGAATTTTAGGGATTCTACATGTAAACCTAGGAGATCTAGGGTTTTGGTGAATTTTCGAGTGTTCTCCCCAAATTTCTGGAACCCTAAGCCTAGGGATTTCGTGTAGGCATGTTCACATCTCCTACACTTAGTTTTGATCTTGATTTTTAGAGTTTTACATTTGGGTTCATGAGTAATTGTTAAATCTGTTTTCAGCACATTATGTGTTTGATGAAATGCCCAGATGGATGAACACCTATCTAACCTACTCTATTTTATCTAATTTGGTGTATGATGTTGATGTATAGATATATGCATATGTGTAGATGTGTTATTGTTTTGATTTTCTGTGCGGTCGAGTGTTTGTGGGCGGTGGTGTGCATTGGGGAGAATTTTGTGCACAGTCGGGTGTGGGGGAAGTGTGCAGTCAAGTTCTTGTGTGAACTGTGCATAGCTGTGCTGTGGCAGAAATACATGTACATGTGTTGTGTGTGTTTGAGTGTAAAACTCTGAGAGAGGGAAGGAATTCTGTGTAGTTGCAGTGTAGAACTCAATATGTATGTGAGAACTAGGATACCTAGGTGTCCCTGTGTCAGTGCAAGCTAATGTGGGTGTGTGAATGTAGTATGTGCATTGGAGTGTAGAGTCAGGCCAGGATTTCTATGTATCAGTAATTTTCAGAGCAGTATGTGTGTGTGAACAATAGGATGTGTGTATGTATCAGTAAAATTTAGTATGTTAGATAACTGGGGGTGTATCTATGTGTGATTAGTGAGTAATGTTGAGTGCATACTGTTAGCTTGTGTGTTGCTGTACAGATTTCAGTTGGTGTAGCTGTGTAGAATCGAGTTTTGGGAGAATATTAGAGGGTGTGAAATCTGTGTGTAGCTGTGTTTATGTGCCAGTGTGTGCCAATGGGGAACTAGTGTGAGTATCAGTTAGATAGGGGTATGTGTAGCAGTGTCTTAGTGTTCAGTGTCTGTGAGTAGGTGTGTAGTTCAATAGAGATGTTGTGTGTGAACAGTGTGTGTGCCCAGGTTTTATTCTCCATTACCTGTGAGTGTGTGTATAGTAGTGTGTATTCCTACACTGTGCATGAACCTAGCTATATGTACTTGTGTTAATGTGTGAGGGTGTGTCCTTGTTCAGAATATGTCTGTGTGTGTAACTTATATTGCCTGTGAGTGAGTGTAGTGTGTCTGCCTATGAGTACCAGTATGTATAGGTACCTGTGTGTGACAGTTGGGAGTAATTACTGTGTGCCTGTGGGTTAGGTCCTAGGTGTATGTCAGTCAGGTATTCCTTGTGTGTAAGGGTTGGCTAATAACTTAGAGAGTGTTAGAGTGCCAATAGGATTAGGATGTATCATTGTGTATCAGTAATTCTGTGTATAGAGTGTGTGAACTGTGAAGTGAGGTCAGTGGTGTGTAGTTAATGTGTGACTGTATCAGTGCACAGTTAAATGCCAGGTGAAAGTTTCAGCCTAGAGATTTGGTTAGGGCTTCTACAAGAGGATCACAGCAGCACCAGTAAGAGGCAATTTCAGTAGGGTACTTGAGTGAAGAGATTGAGTTAGTATGGGTAAGGGTCATGGTTCATGTATTTCTGGCTATAACTAAGGTAGTACTTTTATACTTATGAATAGGAGTATATAAACTGCTAGTATTTAATATAGCTATATTAGGACCAGTGGTATCTTAAAAGACTTTGCATGATAGGGGTTAACCTAGTATTATGTAATATCTTATAGATAACTATGTACTAATGTCTAGCATAGCTAGAAATGACTAGTTTGGTTAGGTTTTGTCCAATATGGACTATTATGATGTATATGGACTAGTATTAACTAGTTAACCTAAATTGGACCAGTAAACCTCAGAATTGACCTAGAGGCCTCATATTTAATTAGTTAAGCATGTTTATTTCTTTAATTCAGTATCTGACATTTATATTCCATAAATAGGTCATTGTGATCCCACCTTGGGCATCGATCCTCACTTATTGCTCAGGACCACAGGCGAGTACATTCTCTGACAGTTTTTATTGTTGATTACTTCTATAAATTGTAGTGTATTACATACTTGATTTCGACACTATGGATACACGGGTTAGCACCCTAGATTCCCATCATGAGGAGTCGTGATTGGAATCCATCGTGCTAGCTGGGGGATGGGGAACTATTAGTAGATTATGTGATCATATCCAAACACTTACATGTATCATAGCTCACCCTACTTCTCACGTTGGGTGCGGCCTGACCATCTTACATGCATCATAGCTGTTATATATGATTAACCTGACCACTACATGCATCATAGCTAACCATATGGTTAGCCTGACCTACAAGAATCATAGTTAATCATATATAACCAGCCTGATCAAGTACCAAGCCGATCACATAATAAACTAATATTTTAAACACTTAGCTAGATGTCTATTTTATTCAGATTCACCTGTTCCAGCATTCACTACTTATTGTCTAGCATTCACTATTTATTGTTCATTGCTAGATGCTCTATTGCCTATTTCCATTTTTCTCCAGTATTTATAATTTCAGCATTTATTTCTATCTTGTATTTCTTACACTGTTTATAGATTTTGTCAATTTAATGAAATTGCTGTTAGTGCTTGTGCTTCGCTCCAATCCTGACTGGATAACATTTTTCAGAGGACCTGGAGGATCTTTGCCCCACTCATTACGGCCCAGGATTAGAGGGAGATTTCACTCCAGAAACCCCAGAGGAGTTGCCTAGCCTAGAGGAGAATTTACCTGGCTGTTCTTAGATTATTTTCTGCATTTATTGTTTTAGACTGAGACTGAGTTGTATTTATTATTTTGTGACTTTGTGAGGTCATTTAGACCCAGGATTTGAGTTGGATTATTGTGGTTGGTTTTTATTAGAACTCTTTTCTATTCTCATCGTGCTATGATTTCTATTAGCTTGTGATTGAGTATATCATAGAACTGTGGATTATTATCATTGTCCTCCGTGCGGAGTTGAGACTATTGACAGGATATATATTATGTTGAGACCTAGACAGCGTTCTACCGCCGATGCTGCGGCGTAGGCTGGACGTACCCACGACTCATGCCCAAATTCTGGGTGCGGGTCGTGACAATAAATTTAGAAGGAAATGAGAGTGATTTGAGAGGGACGGGTGTAGTGATGAATTAATTTAGGGAAGAACTAAATTGGGGATTTAAAATAAAATGAATTATGGAGAGAGAGAGAGAGAGAGAGAGCCCTCTAATAGTAGTTGGCCCCCTCTAGCCCCTCTTTCAAGAAACAAGTAATGTCCACTATACACCTACTAGTAAGTTATAAAAAATAATTATGGAGGGCTATATTAGAAAGCTTCTAATAAAATAAAAATTAATCTAATCACTTTAATTAACTAAGAGAAAGAGTCTAATGGGGCTAATGCATTATTAGGCTCAAAGTGTCATGACAATCTAATTGGGTCCATTAATGACAAGTTCAATAATTAGGCTCACCCACTAATTAATAAATAAATAGCTAAACCTAAAATAAATAATTAGTCACTAAATATAAAATATGCTAAATGACAAAAATACCCTCATCTAGAAATATGGTAGTGACACCCTGGACGATATCTTTGTATCGCGGTTTGTCGAAACGAGTTTCTTTGTGCTTGGATTTGTCCGCTGTTGGAGGCTGGGACAAGCCTAGATCGAATGCGGTGATTGGGAGCGCACCATCGTGTCAAGGTTATCGTACTCTTGTTGGTATACCAGGCCTGACCTTGTTCTTCATGCTATAGCTTCTTCGGAAGGGATAGAAACCATGTAGCAGGACTTGGACTTCTTGCCCTTGGACTTGGTGGCAGAATGTTTTGTCTACTGCATCAAGTCTGGAGCAAATCAGGATGAACCCACATAACCTCCCCCGTGATGTGGTGAGAGGTAGCAGCCGACTGTTTGGTCACAAGGTGGCAGGAGATTGACAAACTCCATTGTTGCTCGGGGGATTGGGATTACTCTGTCCTAGGCTTCTATTGCGAAAAAGTTACCGAACTGGAGAAATACCATATTAGCGCCAACTGTTTTGTCATCAAAATCCAAGGTGAGGGCTTTGGCAGCGAGCAGACGTTGGATGTATCGCTTCAGTGTGTAGCAGTCCAGCATCACATGATGGGCATAACGATGGTAATAGCACTACTTTGGATTATTTACCTCGGCTGCCTCAACATGGCGCTTAACGTCGGGGAGCCGAAGCTTGTTTCCCTTTATCATAACATCAAAAATTGCCATGAAGTCATCATCTTTGAAGGAATAAGTTTTCTTCAGTTTTGGAGCTTTTATGGGCTTTTAATCGGGCTTCTTGGCTAGATTGACGACTAGAGCCTGCTTTTCCTTGCTATCCGGGGCGCTGTTATCAATGTTGTTGTTGCTGTTATAAGGGCGTTTTCCCCTATCATCAGTGATGGAGATCTGCATCCCCAAGATACGGGAGTCCTTTACCTTCTTCTCGGCATAAAAAATATTTATGATGAACGATGTCAAGTCTTTAAACTGAGAGTCGCCCATCCAGAGCCTGACTGTGAAAAAGAGATTTCTCAGGCAGGTATCCATCAGTGTGGACTCAGGGTTACTGGGGTAACTTTAGCTCCACTTACCTATGCCGCTCAATGTACTCCCGTACAGACTCTTTCTCTTTTTGTGTGAGGTCTAATAGAGAGGACATCATTATGTTATTTCTTTCGTTGAAGAACTGAGCGAGGAATAAACCCTTGAGATCTTTGATCGATGAAATACAATTCTCTTGGAGGGTGCAGAACCAATCGAAATATATTCCAGACAATGCCCTGAAAAAGAACTTGGTTAAGAGGGTGTCGTTGCGAGGTAGATGCCCCATTGTCGTCTCGAAGTAACTCATGAACTGACAGGAAAATATATTCCCATCAAACGAAGTTAAGTTGAAGGGCTTGTACTTGGGCGGGTACGGTACATCTCTCCATTCGAGGGGATACGATTCGGATCCGGAGCTCACAATGTGTCCCAATTTCCTATTCAGTCTAGGCGAGCCCGGAGTTCTTGGACTTCCCACAATACTTCCCGAGCTTCATCTACTTTAAAAGGAGCGGATGATTCGGGCAGGGGATGATTACCGCCAGCGAGAGGATCGGTTGCATTAGAATCCTTGTTGATCCCGGGGTCCAGGCTTGCTTTACCAGATGCCCTTGCTTGTTGTGGGGCCATATTTGCCTTGATTTCCAACACTGTCTGGGTCAAGGCTTGCATTGATGCGCTCATGTTCTGTATTATTTTCTCGAAAGTATCAAGGTATTGTCAATTATTGGGGCCCTCATGATTATTCCCTGCCATGCATGCTATTCTCATATGGGGAAAATGGATGGGACGGTGGACGTCGTACTTTCTACCTCAGACTCTTATCGTGAATAGTCGTCTGGGAAAGTTGATAGTGCCACATCCTCTTCGGACTCGTAGGGAATACTACCCGTAGCGTAGAAAGCTGCATCCTCTTAAAGAGGTTGGCTACCCCCATGGACCTCAGCATCTGTTCCTTGGGAATCACTATCATGCCCTATATCCAAAATACTAGAGAGCGGGGGAATGACTCAGCCAACCATACCTTGCGGAATACCGAAGCAACCCGCAATATGTTAATGTTGTCTAGAGATAAGGGGTATATACTACAATTAAGTCTTCTAGGGTCAAGAACTTCTATATCTCAATCATTCAAACAAGTAGCAATAAAATAGAATATGTCAT
This sequence comes from Iris macrosiphon, assembly GCA_036927795.1. NCBI lineage: Eukaryota > Viridiplantae > Streptophyta > Magnoliopsida > Asparagales > Iridaceae > Iris > Iris macrosiphon. Next base: position 43,864,795 of record JAYESA010000017.1, on the reverse strand, counting down.
AATAAGCAGTAAGGCGTCCCCAATGCTGTATCAGAATATTCTAGATATTTAGCAAATACGGGTGATATGCCAGATACACCATCAAAAGTATACATGACAGTGAGTCAGCTAGAGTCTGAATATATTACAGTCATGTAGGGAACTAGTAGTCAGATTGTCTGGCTAACAGGTGTCGATTGGCTAAACGCCCAAAAGATTATAGTTTATAAAAGATGAGAAGTGAATGAAGGAACCCACTCGTGCCCCTCAACAGCCATCCTTTTGGTGCGTGCCATCAGTGAGGGAGAGATACGCTTGATCCTCAAGTGTTGGCTCTAAACCTGGACATGCAAAACTAGTGGGGTCAGACCCCAAATAGCAAGTACCACAAGGAAGCACGAAATAAAGAAACTAAACCAGTTCTATAACATGAGATGAATAAACCAACAATCAATGGCATATGTTCCATCCCTGACATGACATGACACCCCTTCGCCAAACAAGGATAGGAAGTGCCATATCACATCAAGATAGAATACGTCCCTTGATTATGGTCCATCTAAAAAAACTCTACGTCGTAGCTTCAGTCCACAAGCTATCGTAACACAATAGCGCAACCCAAGAACCAAACAAGGACATGAGTTTACCTATTATGCCATAAAACTCTATGTCCATAATTCCACTCAACAGAAGACATAATACACAAGCAGGGATATAATAATAAAATAATATATTGATAATAAGTAGCTTCGATCCGTGTCTCGTTATAACACAACAGCGTAACTCAATTACCAAACAAGGACATGAGTTGAACTTTTATGCTTCAACGGTCCACTTCTCTAACTAAAAGGGTTATAACGTCCAAACATGTGCTACAGCTTGATATGTGATATCTGGGTTATCCCAGTAATTTATTATATAATTATCCTCAGATCGTGCCATAATCGAGTAGGGCTGGCCGAACCAATTATATACAAGTAAGAATATATGATACACTAGTCCCTTACAAGGGCCCTGAGCTAAATTAATGATCAGTAGCAGTTCCAGGCTTTCTATATGAAAGATACTGGCTTGGCTTATAATTAAGTCAGATACTATACTCCACTAATGCGGATGATATACAGTATCCGTGGTGGCCAGCCTTTACTCCCAGATAACTTAGGGTGGTTCGACATGCACGATCTCGAGATACCGTTCCCTCCCAATGCTCTATAAATTAAGTTGCCTAGTTAACCCTAGGTGATTTAGAATCTTATGTCGTGGTTACATGAACATTCCTTCCTAAATATCTTACTTTAAGTATGGGCACTTTTGATATGAATCCACATTATCTCTTAAATATGGATTTACCCAAGTGTGATGCAATAATCAATACTATCTAGCCACGACCAAAGTCATTGTCCAACTACCTGATCCGTGCAAGGAAATAATTACGTATATCATGTAGCAAGTGTGTATGGCACGATGGCTCACTATATATTAAATAGCACTCTTAGTGCGATCAAGTGTATCAGCATGGATATAATACTTAGGGCAGGAACAAGTTCCAATATCAAGGTTATGGACAAGCAAATGATAATCACAATAATTTATCACTCTATTATATCAATAGATAAAATAAGAGTAGTGCAAGAACCCCTCGAGATCAGATCAACAATACTTAAACTAAACAAGGACCAGGATTGCAGACCCTCCCTCGAGTTAAACTATGTCCCTTATTCTGTCCAACGTATAATAAGGTGATCTAGGGAAAAGTAGCATAATCTGCAAGTTATTACATCTAGGGCCATATCTACAGGCTCATGCCAGGTACTTAGTCATTTAGCACATGGTCATATCTAGGTCGAATAATTCATTTCTAAGTTAACACGTAGAATCATAAGTGTTCAATCAATATCCATATTAAACCAAGCAAGTGACCAAAGTGAGTAAAAAACAATAGGCGCCTAGGAGGAAGGCGCATAGCATGGTGTCGCATAATCGTCGAGGCTGCATAGGGTCAGGGCCGCATATGATCAAGGACGCATAGACAGAGAAAAGTCCATTCTTTGGGAAACATGTGATATGACAAACAATAAATGCAAGTCAAGTGAAGTCAGAAAAGTGACTGTTGTGACATATGATAAAAGTGTGTCAGAAGAAAAGATAAATTATGAAAAGTTATGCCAAGTCAGTCCAAAGTTATGCGTCAAGAAGGAGAGGGACGCATAGCTCCTAGCCACATAGACAACGAGACCGCATACTCCTCTTGGCCGCATACATACTTGGCCGCATAAAATATTTTGGACTTAGTAAATTTGCATTCATTCAAGTTCATGCAATTGGCCAAGGGCCCATGTGCAAATTCAGTCATGCATCCAACAGGTTTGGCTACATGCTAACTCGAGATGAGAAGTCCATGCCATATAGCACTTCGTGCCGCATAGCGCTCCTTCGTCTCCACCAAGCAGCAGCCTTTCGGCCATGGCTAGAGACTCAAAAATAAGATTTTGTTTCTTCCATAAAATCCTCAAATGATGCCCAAATCTAGCAAAATAAAGTTCTAAACTACTCAAAATCAACTGCTTATCAACATAGAATAAAGTATTTTTGAAAACATTAAGTTATAAAAGGTCAAACCCAAGAATACTGAAGAACACCTCAAAAACCCTAAAACTTAAAACTTAGATCTACACTAATTCATCCACCGAATTCAAAAATACCATGTTCTAAATGCATGGAGAATCATATAAGTAATATAATGGAACAAAAATATAAAGGGTTTCTCTATTTCTTGCAAGATGTACTTGTCTACGGGGGGGGAGGGAAAAACCTAAGAAAGAGAATGGAAGAGGAAAAATTATGGCAGAGAGAGTGAATTTGGGTTATATATGGAGGGTTTGAGGTTTAGACCAAGGGTTCAACTCATGATAAAACAAAGCCAAACAAATAAACCAAGAGTCAAGTGAACCAAAGAATGGGTCTAGTCTTTCTACAACATATAACTATGCTAGCAAGAAAAATAATTATGCTCCAAATACGTATATTGAGAATGGGGAGTGACATCTATACCCACCTTAGAATTTTTTTTTCCTCGGAATTCAAAATCTATGCTAGATAGAAATGTCAAAGCAAGCAACAACTATCTACAAGCAATCTATACATGCAAATAAACAAGTATATCAATAACACCTATAATGAAGCAAAGCAACTTCATCCCTTACGAGTGATAGCCGATCACGGAATGAAAGATGCGAAGGCATTCAAAGCAAATATACCTTATGAGTCGAATATGTGGCGGTACCGAGATTGAATATCGTCCTCACGCTCCCACGTCGACTCTCCCAAAGAGTGATGCCCGCAAGCAATACGAACAAGAGGGATTGTCCGGTTCTTGAGTATCTTCTCTCTTTGATCCAAAATGGATATGGGCCATTCCTCGTAAGTCAAGTCGGTACCAACGACTAACTCAGAGTTATCGAAAAAATAACTCGAATCTGGGATATACCTACGCAACTGAGAAACATGAAAGATATCGTGCACCTCACATAGCGAAGGCAAAAGTACAAGAAGATAAGCAACATCCCCTACCCACTCGAGAATATCAAATGGTCCAACGTACCGTGGACTAAGCTTCCCGCGAACTCCGAACCTAATGAATCCATGGGTAGGCAAAATACATAAAAATACATGGTTGTCAACAGAAAATTCTAATGGCCTACGATGTTGATCTACACAATAAAGATGATGATCTTGTGCAACTTGAAGCCGCTCTCTAATCTGCTTAACCACTTCAATGGTCTGTGTAATCATCTCAGGCCCCAATATCGTCCGTTTACCAATGTTATCACATGCTAAAGGTGACTTGCACTTCATTCCGTATAATGCCTCACATGGTGCCATTTGTATGTTGGCCTGATAAATGTTGTTGTACGAGAATTCCACTAAGCGAAGGTGATCCTCCCAAGACCCACCAAGGTCTAAAGTACAAGCCTGCAGTATAGCTTTCTATGTTTGTATTATCCTCTCTGAGTGGCCATCGGTCTAAGGATGGCAAGCGATACTGAATCTCAACTTAGTACCTAAGTGCTCATATAAACTTCTCAAAAAATGAGACGTAAAGCGGGTATCATGGTCTGACACTATACTTGCTGGAACTCTGTGCTATCTCACTATATGCCACATATACATCTCTGCTAACTGTTCTGTGGACTGTCCTACTCGGAAGGGAAGAAAATATGCCACCTTCGTAAGTCGATCTACTATTACCCAAACTGCATCACGTCCAATAGGGGATCTAGGTAAGTCGGTCACAAAGTCCATCGTAATGTGTTCCCACTTCCACTCTAGAATAGGCAAGGGTTACAATAATTCTGCTGGTCTCTACTGCTCTGTCTTTACCTGCTGACACATTAGATATTATGAAATGAACCGAGCTATCTCTCTTTTTATTCCGTTCCACCAAAATGTTGCTTTATATCATGGTATATCTTCGTGGCTCCGGGATGAATAGAATATTGAGAATTGTGTGCCTCGGTCATTACTTTATGTCTGATATCACTACTTGGCACACAAAGACGATTTCTAAATCTAAGTGCTCCGTCTTCATGAATTCTTAACTTCTTCCTAAGGCCTGACTCACATTCTGTCCTAAGCTTCTGAATTTAAGAATATTTTGCTTGAGCCGCCTTGATCCTCTCCACCAAGTTTGACTGAATCTAAATCTTGGCTAGTATTCCAGCTCCTTGAGGTAACACTACCTCGATGCCTATCTCTCGAAGATCTTCTAATACGTGCTTCTGAGTTGTCAATACAAATACGCTGCCTCTCCTACTTAGAGCATCCGCCACTACATTTGCCTTGCATGGATGATACTGAAGTGCTATATCATAATCACCAAACAATTTTAGCCACCTCATATGCCTCATGTTCAGGCCCTTCTGGGTGAATATGTACCTTAAACTCTTATGATCTGTGAATATCTCCTCTTTGTTGACATATAGGTAGTGTCTCCATAGCTTGAGTGCAAATATTACTGCTGCTAACTTCGAATAATGTGTTGGATAATTTCTCTCATGATCTTAAAGCTGTCAAGACGCATAAGCTATCACTTTTCTGTGCTGCATCAACATACACCTGAGTCCTTTCCCAGATGCGTCACAATAAACTATGAACCCTCCATATCCTACTGGAAGTGTAAGGATCGATGCTGATATCAGTTTTTCTTTTAACTTTTCGAATGCTGCTTGGCACTTTGCCGTCCAAATGAACTTTACCTTCTTGCGGGTTAGACGAGTCATTGACACTGAATTCTATGCAAAGTCTACCACTAACCTCCAGTAATATCCTGCTAACCCTAAGAAACTTTGCACCTCTACTGCTATTTTTGGGACTGGCCAATTCTCTACTGCTTTGACCTTCTTGGGGTCCCTGATACTCCTTCTCCTGAGATGATGTGCCCTAAGATTAATACATGACCAAACCAGAATTCATACTTACTGAGTTTTGCATACAACTAATGCTCCCTTAGAAATTGCAACACTCTTCGAAGATGTTCTTCATGCTCTTCTTCACTGTTAGAGTAGACAAGAATATCATCTATGAATACCACCACAAATTGATCTAGGTATGGCATGAAGATATAATTCATCAAATCCATGAATATTGCTGGCGCATTATCAATCTGAATGGCATAACTAAAAATTAGTAATGCCCATATCAAGATCAAAATGTTGTCTTCGGTATATCTTGCTCCCGGACCCTTACTTGATAATATCTTGTTCGAAGGTCTATCTTGGAAAATACTTTTGCTTTACTTAATTGGTCAAACAAGTCATCAATCCTAGGCAATGGATACTTGTTCTTCACTATTACTGTATTTAGCTGCTTGTAGTCGACACACAATCGTGTCTTCCCATCTTTATTTATTATTATAAGCGCTGGTGCTCCCATGGCGATCCACTAGCCCGAATAAACTTCTTCTACTTCAGTTCTTCCACATGTTGATAAAGCTGGTTGATTTCCATCGGTGACATCTAATAGACTTTGTTGGAAATTAGTTCTGCTTATGGCCTCAATTCTATGCAGAACTCCAGTTCTCTTACATGGGGTAATCCTGGAAGATCTTTCGGAAATACATCAAGAAATTCTCCAATTATTCTGTGAAACTGATCCCAATTTCCGCTACTGCTGCTATGCCATCTTCATGCTGGTCCCTCACCATTCTGTTGAAGATAAACTCTTTTTTCCTGGGATATTAAACAATACTCTACCCTACGGCAATCTATCGTCCCATGACTGTCTCTCAAGCAGTTTATGCCTAGAATAACGTCGAAATTACCCATAGGAAACTCGATCAACCTTGTAGGTAATAAATGCTCGCACACTATGATTGGACATGCTAGACATACTCTATCAACTCCTATAAGACTATTACTATTGAGTATATTCAACCTCTCTGGTAATACCTTGAACTCCAATCCAATACGTGTTACAAATCATACACAAACAAATGAATGGGATGCTCATGAATCAAATAATGCTATGGCAGGAAAAGATGTAACGAGAATGTTACTTGCCACCACGTCACCTGATGGCAAAGCCTCCTCCAGAGAAAGGGTAAAAGCTTGCCCTTGGCCTTATTGTGCTCCTTGTTACTATCTTCCTTGGATACGCAATTTTGGCCTCTTCTGCCCATACTGCTGATTCCTCTGCTGGTTGTATATCTGAGTTTGCGTCGGCAATGGACGCTAAGCCAAAGGCCTGACTGCCAGTGCTGGACACCTGTACTGAGCTGCCCCTGGTGCTGGTAAGGCTAATTACTGTGTTGGCCCTTCAATCCTTTACATCATTGGATAATTGGCGATCCGATGATCTGGGCTACCACATTGTAGGCACAAACCTTGTGCTGCCCCACACACATCCTTAGTTTGGCCTCCCTTGCCATAATACGTACATCCAACTGGGGCTCCCAATCGTTGTTGTCGTTGTTGTTGTTGTTGCCTCGGCTGATATGGCCGAGCTGGTATTGTTGCTGCCAATGCCACTGGCCTCCTCGGCATTGTGTCATAAATGCGAACACCAGAAGATGGTGCTGACGTCTGTTGTACTGGTCCTTCTCCTTCGCTCTGTGCATAAGACCTCTTCTGGCCTCCTGTCCTCGAAGCTAACCTCTGTATTATTAGCTCAAGTCGCCTGGATGTGATCAATACTTTAACGAAGGTCTGGTAGTTATGGCCCTCTACTAGTTGCTAAATTTCTAAATAGAGTCCATACTAAAATCTTATTGCCCGCTCTGGTTCTGTTGCCACCATTGTTGGGGAAAACCTGCTAAGCCTGCAGAACTTTGCTGCGTATCCCTCTACCGTCCTCCTAGTAGGATTGAGATTGATAAACCTCTATTGTAACTCATGCTATGCTACCACTCCAAAATACTTGACCCTAAAATGGATTCTGAAGTTGTCTTATGATACAAGTTGTCTTAAACCAATCTCTTCTACTGCCTACCAATCTTCGGCAAGGTCCTGGCATTATAATCGAACCTGATCAACTTGTTCCTCAGCTAGAACCCTTGCTACTGTCAGTATTATCTCAATGTTCTGCAGCCAAGCGTCTGCGGTAATGACATCCTTTGTGCCATCAAAGTACATAGGGTTGAGTCGACAGAACCTCACCGATACCCCTGAGTCTGTTCTAACACTTCTCTCTATGGTCGTCTATAATCCTTGATGCAACAAGATATTCTGCTCCTACTGCTGAAGCTGCTGATATTGTTGAGCCGCCATTATTCCTCAAATAATATCTAGTAATGTCGGTGTATGAAGTACTACTGGCATTGCTGGTACGATCGGGGGTACTAAAACTTTTGACACATATTGTTCCTAGTATTCCTCTACGGGTTCTACTCTAATCCCTCCAGGAACAGGTGATGTTTCTCGTTGTGGGCCAATGGATCCTTGTTCTCTTGAAACTACTGGTGCTCCAACCACCAATTTTGGAGAAGTCCTAAAGAAAAGAAAACAAGATAAATTAAGAATAAGACAAGAAAGGATCGAGAAATCAATGGTACAAAAGTTAAGCTGAGATCGAGAAGGTAGATTCAGGATTTCAATGAGGAATATGTTTGATTGAGATTTCCTATAATCAGGCCACCCCACAAGTCTGAAACATAGACCTGCATGGGCCACCATGCCCCAAATCCAAATAAAGTCTATACTAAAAAATAGACCTGAATTTCCAAATAAAGTCCATACTGAAATCTCATCACCCGCTCTGGTTCTGCTGCCACAATTGTTGGGGAAAATCTACTAAGCCTGCAGAACTCTGCTGCGTATCCATCCACCATCCTCCTAGTCTGCTTGAGATTGATAAACCTTTGTTGTAGCTCATGCTACGCTACCACTCCAAAATACTTGACCCTAAAATAGATTCTAAAGTTGTCCCATGATACTGGTTATCTTTAACCAATCTATTCTGCTGCCCACTAATCTCTGGCAAGGTCCTGGCGTTGCAATCGGACCTGATCAATTTGTTCCTCAGCTAGAACCCTTGCTGCTGTCAATATTGTCTTAATGTTCTGTAGCCAAGCGTCTATGGTAATGGCATCCTCCGTGCCATCAAAGTACCTAGGGTTGAGTTGGCAGAACCTTACCAACGCCCCTGAGTCCGTTCTAACACTTTTCTCCATGGCTGTCTATAATCCTTGATGCAACAAGACATTTTGCTCCTGCTGCTGAAGCTGCTGATGTTGTTGAGCCACGATCATTCCTTGAATAATCTCTAGCAATGCCAGTATATAAAGTGCTACTGGCACTGCTGGTGCGACCGGGGGTACTAAAACTTTTGACACATGTTGTTTCTCGTGCTCCTCTATGGGTTCTACTATGATCCCTCCAGGAACATGTGATGTCTCTTATTGTGGGCCAACGAATCCTTGTCCTGCTGAAACTCCTGGTGCTCCAACCACCAATTTTGGAGAAGCCCTAAAGAAAAGGACACAAGATATATCAAGAACAAGACAAAAAAGGATCGAGGAATCAATGGTACAGAAGTCAAGCTGAGTTCGAGAAGGCAGATTCAGGAGTTCAAGGAGGAACATGTTTGATTGAGATTTTCTATAATCAGGCCACCCCACAAGTATAAAAAATAGACCTGCATTGGCTACCACTAAAATCTTATCATGCCTCAAATCCAGAATACTATAGAGCGGAAGAATGACTCAGCCATCCATATCTTGCGAAATACCGAAGCAACCCGCTATGTGTTAAGATTGTCTAGAGACAAGGGGGTGCATACTACAATCAAGTCTTCTAGGGTCAAGAACTTTTATATCTCAATCATTCAAACAAGTAGCAATAAAATAGAATATTTCAGAATAAGCAGTAAGGCATCCCTAACGCGGCATCAGAATATTCTAGAGATCTAGCAAATACGAGTGATATGAGAGATACACTATCAAAAGTATATATGACAGTGAGTCCGTTGTAGTCTGAATATATTACAGTTATGTAGAAAACTAGTGTCCAGATTATTCGGCTAATAGGTGTCGGTTGCTAAACGTCCAAAAGATTATAGTTTACAAAAGACGAGTAGTGAATGAATGAACCAACTCGTTCCCCTCAACAACTATCCTTCGGGTGTGTGCCATTAGTGAAGGAGAGATACGCTTGATCCTCAGGTGCTGACTCTAAACCTGGCTATGCAAAACTAGTGGGGTCAGATCCCAAATAACAAGTACCACAAAAAAGCACAAAATAAAGAAACAAAACCAGTTCTATAGCATGAGATACATAAACCAACAATCAATATCATATGTCACATCTCTGACATGACACGACACTACTTCACCAAACAAGGACAAGAAGTGCCACATCACATCAAGATGGAATATGTCCCTTGATTATGGTCCAGCTAGAATAACTCTGTATCGTACTTTCAGTCCACAGGCTATCGTAACATAGTAGCGCAACCCAACAACCAAACAAGGACATGAGTTAAACTATCATGCCAAGACAATCTATGTCCTTAATTCCATTCAACAAAAGGCACAATACACAAGCATTGATATAATAAAAATAATATAGTGATAATAAGTAACTTCGATATGTGTCCCGTTGTAATACAATATCGTAACTCAACAACTAAACAAGGACATGAGTTTAACTTTCATGCTGCAATGGTCCACTTCTCTAACTAAAAAAGATTTAACGGCCAAACATGTGTTACGGCTTGATATGTGATCTCTGGGTTATCCCAGTAATGCATTATATAAGTATCCTCAGATCGTACAATAATCGAGCAGGGCTGGTTGAACCAATGATATACAAGCAAGAATATATGATGCACCAGTCCCTTACAAGGGACCTGAGCTAAATTAATGATCAATAGCAGTTCCAGGCTTTCTATAGGAAAGATACTGGCTCGACTTATAATTAAGTCAGATACTACACTCTACTAATGTGGATGATATATAGTATCCGTGGTGGCCAGCCTTTACTCCCAGATAACTTAGGGTGGTTCGACATGCATGATCTCAAGATATCGTTCCCTCCCAATGATCTACAAATTAAGTTGCCTAGTTAACCCCAGGTGATTTAGAATCCCATGCCATGGTAACGTGAACATTCCTTCGTAAATATTATACTTTAAGTATGGGCACTCTTGATATGAATCCATATTATCTCTTAAATCTGGATTCACCCAAGTGTGATGCAACAATCAATACTATCTAGCCACGGCTAAAGTCACTGTCCAACTACCAGATTCGTACAAGAAAATAATTATGTATATAATTTAGCAAGTGTGTGTGGCACAATGGCTCACTATATATCAAGTAACTCTCTTAGTACGATCAAGTATATCAGCACGGATACATTAGTCAGGGCAGAAACAAGTTCCAATATCAAGGTTATGGATAAGAAAATGGTGATCATAATAATTTTTACTCTATTATATCGATAGATAAAATATGAGTAGTGCGAGAACCCCTCGAGATCAGATCCACAATCCTTAAACCAAACAAGGACCGAGATTGCAGACCCTCCCTCGAGTTGAACTACGCCCCTTATTATGTCCAATATATAATAAGGTGATCCAGGGAAAGTATCCAAGAATACTCAAGAACACCAAGAAAACCCTAAAACTTAAAACTTAGATCTATACTAATCTATCCACCGAATCCAAAAATACCAAGTTTTAAATACATGGAGAATCATATAAAGAACATAATTAAATTAAAAATATAAAGTGTTTCTCCATTTCTTGCAGGATATACTTGCCTATGGACGGGAGGAGAAAACCTAAGAAAGAGAATGGAAGAGAAAAAATTGTGCGGAGAGAGAGTGAAGTTGGGATATATATTGAGGGTTTGATATTTTGACCATAGGTTTAACTCATGACAAAAACCAAACCAAATAAATAAACCAAGAGTCAAGTGAACCATAGGATGGGTCTAATCTCTCTACAACATATAACTAAGCTAGCAAGAAAAGCAATTACGCTCCAAATACGTATATTGGGAATGCCAGTGACAATCATCGTCTTCAAGGAACGTCGGATTGTCATAGAGGTCCAGGTGATTTCAACCCCTAGCTTGCGTAGCTACCTGGGATCTAGAGAAAAAACTACTCCTAGTGGTTTACAGCTTCTTCTTTGAGCGGGTGCCTAGGAACACACCTTCCGCTGGTTCCCCTACCGATCCCCCATGGACATGTCTCCTTGACCTGCTAGCCAAAAGAGACATACTGGAGGTGCTGGACCTCTGACTTCCCCTTATGGAGGAGGCCTTTTGAGCAGAGACCGACAGACAGGAGGCTACCTGTCCCCCCTCTGACCAGTCTCCTTGACCTGCTAGCCAAGAGCGACAGACTGGTAGCTTCTCTCCTATGGTGCTTTCACCTGTTCTCCGGATTGCAGTCGGGTGGGGGACCTTGGTTGCAACCGCTAGAACGGCGACTACCTTTTTGTGGGTACTGATGCTTTGTTACAGCAGCATTTAATGGTAATATTATCACAGTGATGCCTAGGAGTACACATCTTATGTCGTAGTTGTTTCGCTCAATTTGGGCTTATGATTGATCATGTTGCACAAGTCAAGTGAGGGCTGACTCACCTTTGCACCTTCTAATGAGCCTTCATAGAACGAGCACCAGGGTGCATAGGTATTGAATTTGCTTCCTGTCTGGGGTTCGTACAAGAACATGTCCCAAGTATCCAATGGAAGACTCTTTAGACCGACCCTGTCCGATTGCCATTGTGGGCTGAACGCTTGGGCTAGTTTTGTATGACTTTCCGTCATGGACACGCATATTACGTGAAGCCTTAATGGTCGATTGAATGAGAAATTGCTTAAGCTTGATGAGCTCATATTGCCCAAGACTTCTTTGTCCTAGCATGTACCGATGCGTACTATGAAGAGTCCAAGTTCACATCTTTCCCTTTTTGAGCAAGGCACATGGAGACATCATTGCATGAAATACGTTCGAAGATAAAACTTCGATGGCTGTCCTGGCGGCATATAGCCATTTTCCTGAGGCTGTCGACTAGTGCCGCATGGATCTTCTTATGCGGCTTCATCTGTGGCCGCATAGAACGTGCCCTAGCACCTAAACTTCTAGCATCTTAGTCTTTTCCTTTGCCATAGTTTGGGCGCTGAGCATCTTTCTTCGTAGCACCGACTATCATATGGACAGGGTCAGCCTTGGTGGATGAATGATCTGCATCTTCAGCAACAAGGAGAGAAGCGGGGAGCGCATGCCCCATAGTTGGGTGAGCACATCAACCTTTGCTACCTATGTCGTGCAAGTCTTCTAAAGCTTTGCTAGTCTTGGAGAAGGATTCGTGTTGTCCCCAGAGAGCATTTTCTTGAATGTTTGTTGGTAGAAGTGCACCACCAGCATCCTCTCTGGGTGGATCAAAGTTTGGAAGCATCAGACTGGGTAACTGCTTTCTCATTAGAGAAGAAGGACTTCCCAGCAGAGTCGCCATCATGTTTGCCTTTACAAGTTGTGAATAAACTTTTTTTAACAATGAACAAACAAGTACGAAGAAATCCTATAAAGAATATCTAAGTATAATATTTTTATCTGGGTCGTGCCGATGGAGATCGAGCACTACAGTGGCTCCTTTACTCCGTTGATGGTCTGACGAGGGAATGAGGATGCTCTCTTCTATTTTTCTCTCTCCTGAGCTTGTGTACAGATACGTAGCTCCACCCTCCTTTTCTGGGCATGCTACCCTACTATTTATAGTCACCATGTTGACGGACTATCGATACCGCATATGCCTCTGTTTGGTGGTCGCATAGGGCTCCTTCAACATAATATGGTTGTAACTGTAGTCGCATGCCACGGACAGGCTGCCACGCTGTCTTGGTTAAGATATCTATTTGATGAGATCTCGGAGATATTTTCAACCTGTTGTGTGCGTGACTTGGTCAGTTAGACACGTAGTCAGCACTGATCGTACGAGAAATCTTTTTTACTTGTAACAAAAATATCCTGTAAGTCGAGAGCCGCATAATGTCAAGTCCGTATAGCATTGTGGCAGCAGATATGCCCTCATTTGGCCTTGGTAGGATGGACACTCTGGCCACATGGTATTATGGCCGTATACGTGCTCTTTTTGGCCTTGGTCGGATGGTCACTTTGGCCCCATGTCATTATGGCTGCATACGTGCTCTTGTTTGGCCTTGGTCGGATGGACACTCTGGCCGCATGATGACGAGGTCGCATGGATAAGTAGACGCATATGAGTGAGTACGCGGCGTGGCACATCTGATGAGGCCATCAATGAGTTAATATAACTTTTTATCTTTTTCTGAGCTGTCGTCTTCACGTGTCTCGAAGAATCTTAGTGTGATGATTGATGTGTTAAAGGGTCTGACAAACATCAAAAGTTGTGTCAGGGTATCTTATGTGGCTCAATTCTCTGTGGTTGTTCTGGCCGTACGTGATTACTCTGCGGCTAGGTTGTTCTTTTTGCATGTAGCTCATATGCGGCATATTTTTGCTTTTGATGGGGTATGACCATTATGTGGCCTATATAATTTTTTATGCTTATATAACCATATAGCAATATACCCCCAATGCCGTTCATAAAAATGTATGCTTCTCGTCCTCTAGAAACATCTTGAGCTAGTTGTAGCCTGAGAACCCATCCATAAAAGACCTCCGTTTAAAGCCACAGGTATTGTCGATCATTATGTCTATAATCGGAAGAGGGAACTCGTCATTTAGGCACGTCGTATTTATATTATGGAAGTCTATGTAGACCCGGATCTTGCTAATTTTTTAGAATGGCACGATATTAGCTACCTAGTCTGGATGTTGTTCTTTACAAATAAAGTTGCTTGCTATCAGCCTATTAACTTCAGCTTCGATTGCAACCATGATGTCCAGACGGAGTCGTCGTTGTTGTTGCTTTATTGGCTTACCATTCGACAAGATATTGATCTTATGCATTACGATATGAGGATCCAATCCTGGCATATCTTCGTAGCTCCATGTGATGGATTGATGTTATTCCCTTTATAAGATGGATAAGGGATTCACGATATTCTCTGGAAAGACTCTTGTTGTTGAAGATAGGTTTAGGGGAGGAATCATCGCCCATGTCTACTTGTACTACTTCGTCTTTGGTAGGAGATTTTTGTTACTCAAACTGCAGCTCCCACTTAGATTCTAACTATTGAGCCCAAGGCTCAACCTCGAAGAATTCAAGCAGTTGTTCATCATTTTTGACTTGGTCTACCGACGTCATATTGATAGATAATTATTGTCAGAACATGTCCCCAACACTTGTATCAGAGTCCTATAAAGAAGATTCTAAAGAGTGAGAGTGCATCTCGGTCTCAGCATTTGTGCATTCGAGAGTCGTCGTGGGCATAACATACCCCAAGTCGTGGTCGGTTTATTGATAATAGGTCCCGGATTTGCCTATGGAGGCAAAGTGACGTAATGGCATATGTCGCCCTTTGTCATAGTTTAGGCCTTTATTTCTCTTTAAGTCATAACCTATCCTCTGGATGATATTCTTGGCTTACGAGCTGTAATGGTAGAGCTGCATTTTATCGCTATCAGGTTCTGGTTCATCTAGGAAGAAATTTCGGTGACCTTCCACCCTACCGAAGATAATAAGTTTTTCTCCCATATTCCTAGTTGGAATAATAAAGAGGCTACCCCCATAAGGGAATATCCTATTATCCTCATAAATTGTCGTTACTGGAATATGCAATTGTGGAACTAGGCTGTGCTCTAGGGAATACATATTCCTCGTGTGTTCGACATCAGAGTAGTTCAAAGACAGCCCTTTACTCAAAAAATAAATTAACTCCTCGTTGGGGATTACATCATCGAAAGAAAGCACAATATTCTGAATACTCCTCTAACTCATCACCTTTAGTATCTACCGTTAATATGAGGGGACCTTCTTATTAGGGCGATGGAGGTTTATTACCAGCGGTTCAGAGGCATTTATAGCAGGAGAGGCCCTCTTTTTTGGGCGATCTGGCCTTCTTTCATGGGATGTCTTATGAAGGTTGATTACAAGAGGCTCTAGAGTTTCTTGTTAATCGTGACACCGATAGGGATAGGAGCACATGTGGATCATCCTTTCACGTAGATTTTTAATAGTCCCTCAGAAGCGGAGTCTTCTTCGGCTTTTTCATCAACATCGATGTCCACTTTTTTATGGTACGTCTTCCTATACAGTACAAAATTGGATTAATAGGCTTCAACACCTTTAAAGGGGTCAACACTGTAAACTCTGTCCCGACGACTCCTTCGTTGTAAACATACTTTTAGCACTGATAAAATGTTGACGTTAAAATTATATACTCATATATCCATAGATGCCCTAGCAAGATATTGTAGGATACATCCACATCAATAACATAGCAAGTAACCTCGGTTCATAAATTGCCTATCTGGCACTTTAGATGGATCTTGCTCAGTGGGTAGCTTCTTTCCGCGTTGAACCCGCTTATGGTCATATAGGTGGTAGACAACTGATGCATCGAGATTCCTAAGGTTTGAAGTAAACTTTGTGGGATGATGCTAAAAGATAAGCCCGGATCGCTATGCATCTGGTCCACCATTATGGCACCGATGTACCATGTGTAATATAAAGGTCGATCGTTCCTGTTATTTTTTAATAACATGTCTTGCTGGGAGAATGTTATATTAGGGATACTCTCCATCAAGCTGTGGCAACAGGAACATACTGCATGGTCCTCAGCTTGCTCCTTAATCTGAGATAAGTAGGAGTCGGCATGATGTAATGCCTCACTCAGAGCATCTCGAGTCTCTTTAGAGAAATAAATTAGTTCGAAGTGTGACAACCTTGCTGGGTAACCGCAAACTGTGCCAATATGTCAAAGTTTTACGGTTTATCCAACTATGGCTGGGAGTTCTTTCTCAAAGACTTATCGAAGCGAGTCTCTTTTTATTTTTGTTTGTCCATCGCAGGAGGCTCCAACGAACCTACTTCAGGTACTACTGGAGTAGTATGTATGGCGGTCGAAGGCATAACATCCTCCTGAACCGGATCATAATTTCGTATATAGGTCTTACTAAACATAGTTTCACCTAACAAGGCATCCTCAGTCGAAGGAGAGACCATGTGATAAGACTTGGGCCTCTTTCCTTTAGACCTGGAATTTGAAGTAGTTTCTTGTTGTGTCAGGTCTTCGATAATGTCAGGGTGAACCTACATGACTTTTCCCCACAGAGTTACGAGTGGTATTCCGACCGCTTTTTTGCAACGGACGGGAGGTTGATGGCCTTTAATATCGCCTTGGGAAACGAGATGACACCATCCTAAACCTCAAAGCCGGGGATGTTGCCAAATTAGAGTGACACCATGTTGGTGGTGACTGTCTTATCCTCGAAGTCGATGGTGATGGCCTTAGCATCGATCAATTGTTGGATATGCCTCTTACACACATAACAGTCTCTTATGGAGTGGTGGATGTATCGATGGAAGAGGTAGTAATTTGGGTCGTTGACCATGTTCGTCTCCTTAGGACATATGACATCAGGCAGCCAGAGCTTGTTGCCTTTCATCAGCACGTTGCAAATCTTGACAACATCATCGTCATCGAATGAGAAGGTCTCCTTTGGCTTGGGTTCTGTCGTCGACTTTTACTTTGACGAAGACGATCCCTTGGATACGTTGATGGTAAGGACCTTCTTCTTTTTATCATCGCGATCGCTGTTATGATATTGAGGGTGCTAGGACGAGTAATGAAAAATTCCCAGCCTAAGCTGCAGTATCAGCGGTAGGACGCTGTTTGGGTCAACCATACTATCTAAATATCTCATACAATATATATATATGGTACTTGTCAATATTATCTCAACTCCAAATGGAGGAACAATATGGTATATGATAATGATAAACAATACTCAATCACAATGTCAAACTAAGGAAGATAAAGTATGATATGGAATAAGGAAGATGAAATAGGAATCACAATACAATCACAAGTCCACAATAATATATAAATGCCAAAAAGTCTCAATAAAAGTTTAATCCTCCTCAATATCTAGCACTAGGTCCTCCTGCTCTAAGGGAGTATCCTCTAAAGGTACACCGTCCTGCGACCCGTAGCACGTGGGACACTGATCCATAAGCCAATCATTTGAAAAATATATTCAGTCAGGATTGGAGCGAAGCACATACCTCTGAAAGCAGTTCCAAATAGATAATCGAGCATATATAACAGATAATTGAAAAGGATACAGGATAAATAGCCATAAGAAATGGAATAAACTAGAGTGAATAGGTAATGTACTGGAATGAAGAACAGGCAATATGAATAACTGTAATTTAAATAATAATAGATAAAACTATCTAATGTACCATAGAGTACAAGTTTATTATGTGATCGGTTTGGGTTGAACACGAATACAATATGGTAACTCGATTACATATGTGATATATAATCGACAAGTACACAAATACACTTGGGTTTGATCATATAACCAACTCCTACTCCCCCGTCCCCAATCATTACTCATGGATCCAATCACGACACATTACGAACACGAATATAAGCACACTGAACACGAGCAGTATGTGAACACGAATTACACGATAACCAATACCCAATACACATGATAAAATATATGTGAAGGAGTACCCACTGAACACGGTAAGGGATAACATCTCCTGACAGGATCCATAAAGTACCAATCCATCTAACATCTATGTCAGAATCAAGTATACCATTCTTGAACATGTGATATATACACTATTATGAAATAAAACTAACAGAGAGATATACTCGCCTCTGGTCCTAAGCAAAGGGTGTCTCTCGAAGCCCAAGCTGGTGTCACACAATCCTATTTAGGAAATATTATGTTAAATGGTACAATAAAGCAAAAATAAGTTAAGGATGCACTAACATGCTTTTAGGTCAAATTCTAAGTCCTTCTAGCTCAACTGAGTCATACTAGGTCCAGTACTAGCTAATGAGTCTATTTTTGTCATTAACTAGCCACTACAAGCTTAACTTAATTACACTAGGTTGTACTAAGATTATAACTAATTATCTAGTTTAATGCTAAACAATACTATTTATACCAAATAATAATACTTGCTAATACCTTAGATATACTACACTAACTGGTATATATATACTAACTGCTATCATATATATATATATATATATATATATATATATATATATATATATATATAATTAAACTAACTGATACCCACAAATTAAACTAACATTCAACTGAACTAACTTACTACTGTAACTAATTGCTAATAATTTAACTAAACCTTAATCTAACTAATGCTAGCATAATTGATACCAATCAATAAATGATACAACCACTAACACCTATAAAGCTAATACTAACCATTCCCAAGTAACCTAGTTAAACATTTATCTATTAGTAATTTCTAACTAATAACTGAATCTTCTCCCACTTGATACTTCATGTATCAATTCACTCATTCACTAATTGCAACTACACCTACTGCTAATACACATAATCACTCATTCAATATTGAATAATTGATACACACCCAATTAACTCTTATACAAATACTCAACATCATTGAGACAGTGCACAATCTGCAATAAATTTTTCCACCCAAAATACAGTATTTCCTCATTCCCAGACCAACCTTCTGCACACAACTATGTTCATTCTTCTTCACTCCTCACTGCCAACTATAAACTGAGGGTGAAACCAAAGATACACACACCCGATATCTATAGTTCTACACATAAGCCAAATCACTGCTAATTAATAGGGACTGCTCGAGTTCTCCGTCTGCTACTTAACAATACCCAGGTTACTACACCACTGCACAACTGAACACAACTACCCTCCTAAATACTGACACTCCAGGTATCATTTCATACCCGAGCCCCCATAGCTTGATATGGCTACTGCTCTTCACAGTCACTGCTTTAGAAGATGTAAATATCACTAATGCATATGCTCACACCCATACAACCCTTAAAATACATTCATACATGTATCAGTAATCGATATACTTATCAATGAATTGATACACCCATCAGGGACTCATATTCATATCAAATCAGTCTCAAACTAGTTCATAACAGACCACAATAATCCATATTGATGACCACAACCTATTCACTACTACTGCTGCTGTTACTGATTTCCTCTAGCACATAAACAAAGACACTCACTCACAGAAACACACACACCAGTACAGTACACATACTAACACACTCATCTGTGCATATCATTGACATCATCATTGACATCACTTGTTGTGCACCCTTGCACCTACACACTACACAACTCGACACCTAAACATATCACCAAAACAGTAGTAGTAACATCTGCTATGATGCACACTTGAGTGTACATAATACACTACTACGCTAAGGCTACTGTCACTGTTCGTGCAACCTGCTGCTACTGCTAGAATTCTACTCTGCACAAGCTAATGTGCAGTCACCTTCACATTTCTGCAACCGAGCCTTCACCCAAGGCCTTCACACCCCAACACCTTGCTAACACCAAAATGTCTGACCCCTTCACTGCACTTACACCTATACACATACACTAACATAGTCATACACACAATACTATAATATATACACTATCATGTATATACACTAAGTCCACCATATATATATATATATATATATATATATATATATATATATATATACACCAAACTAATGCCATCTCATCAAACACCTATAGTGCACTAATAGGATACTTATGATATGTGTCCAACTCAAGTGTCAATAACCACAATTCCTCACAATTAATATATACGTATATAATACATCATAATACAATTAAAGTAACTTGCTACAATGAGAATTGAGGAGTAATTGCACAAAATACCCAAATTTGAGCTTTGTATCACACGGTATCACACCATATCGTGATACGGCCTACTCGTATCCATTTGTGAATGCGTATCTAGTCTCACAACCCCGATCTAAGTCTAATTAGATCTAAATGATCTCATGACACACAATTGATATGTCAATCTTGTAATTCTCCCAACATGCACACAAATTACCATATAGAATTCATAATTCATAACCAATTAGCCTAGAACTTGTTCCTATAGGTAGCCCTATGTCATAGGGTCATTCCTAATAGACAAATATATGATTTAGGAGCTAGAATGAAAAGAAAATTTAGAAATTACCAATTATGAGATAGTTTTCCAATAAATTGTTCCCCCGGACATGATCCGGACATGATCTCTCCACCCAAGCTCCTTCTTCTTGTGCTCCTTGCTTCTCCAAGCTCCTTGTGGAATGAGAATAAGAAAATGGAGGTGAATTGAGTGATAATTCAATGGAGGGAATGATAAAAATTTGGAGATCTAATTTCTAGATCTAGAATGAATGCAAATAAGAGGAGAGATAGAGGAGAGCCCCCTCTAGTAGTGGCCGGCCCCCTTTCCCCTTTCCCAAGTTATATGTAAATATCCCATGTACCCCTCCATGATGTATTATGGAAAAATAATTAGGGAGGGATATTTGGGTAGTTTCTAACTAATTCTAATTAAGTTAATTCTTCTTAATTAATTATTAAGAATGGTCTAATGGGCTTGGATCCAAGTTAGGCTCACTAGTTGTCATGACAAGTCTAATTGGCTTACAAGTGATAAGTCTAACTATTTGACTAGCCTCCTAACAAAAATATTTTCTACAAGTCATAACTAATCTATAACTAACTAATAAGTAATACAATCATCAAATAATTACTATAACACACTAATATTAATAAATTTATTCCTAAAATTATTTACCCATGCCAAATTACCAAACTACCCCTAGTTGAAAAAATGAGGGTGACAATGGGAATTTAGATTCCGAGCAAATGGACCTCTTTCGCGTTCTTTTCAAATATGCCCGCGCTCGTGATATATGCGGATAAATCTGCATGTTATACAGTTCCTACATAAAGTTTAACCATCGGTAGTTGATTACATCTACATGTGTCCAAAAGCACGAACTCAGGGATTCCGGGAGGCATTTTTAGGGCTGCCTGCCTAAATATCTTTATGTACGTGCATGCAGGCTCTTTCTCCCTCTAGAAGATGTTTATCAGGCATGACCTAGTCATATCTATTCCACCATCATAGTACCGATAGAGGAATAGACGTCGGTGGTCGTCGAACGACGAGATACAGTTGTCAGAGAGACTGCTGGACCACTCGTAAAACACCTCAGTAAGGGTCCTGTTGAAGAGCTTGGTGAGTAAAGCATCGTCCCGGGGTAGATGTCCCATCATGGACTCGAAGTAGTTCAAGTACTGTAGGGGTAACATCTTTCCGTTGAATGGAATCATGGACTATGGTTTGTACTTGGGGAAAATATAATATTTTTCCATTCCGGGTGATAAGGATGCCTTATCCTGAGACTCTGCAGCTTTTTTCATTTGTTTATGGAGTCCACGCGAGCTCATAATTAATTCCCGGATAGCCTCATGAGTCTCGTCTAAGGCCGTAGGAACGAAGGAACATGGCAAGAGAGGGGTGCCTATTGGAGGAGCATGAGAAGGTGCGTTAGAATCCCATTGGTCCCTAGATCCTGCTTGCTTGTCCCGGTATTCTTGGTTGAGATGGGACCATGCTTGCCAGGATATCCAGTATTGCCTATGTTCGGGTTTGCATCAAGGCGCCCATAGTCTGTATTATCGTTTCTAGTCCCTCGAGGCATTGGTTGTCACTGGAGCCCCCTACGTTATTATCTCTTGTCATCTATATTGTCATTACATGTAGAGAGATGGATGGATTCGAAGACCCTATATTTCCTACCTCCGATCCCAGGGTTATACTGTCCTCAGGAAAGGCGGGCATCATCATATTATCTTCAGAATCCTGAGGATTTCTACCACTAACTATGGATGCGGCTTTAATCTGTCGGAGATTGCTACCCCTAGGTATATTATTGTCAGTCCCCTGAGAATCACTGTCTTCAAGGAAAGATGGGTTGATATGGAATACTGGAGGGTTGCTACCCCCAGCTTGTAAAGTTGTACTGGTCTCTCTTGAGGATGACCTTGGTCTTAGGCGGGTGCCTTGGAATACTCCCTCGGTAGGCACCACTAGCACTGCTACCTCGTGGCCAATTTCTTGATACACTAGCCGATATCGGGGGATTGGACAAGCCTTCTTTTGAGTTCTTCTTCGTAGAAGGAAACCTCCAGGTCGAGCAACATGGGGTAAAGGGCAATTTCTCTTTCTACTCTTTATTTTGTACCTATTTTTTGAGACTCTGTCGGATAGGTATAACTGGTCGCAGTCTTAGTAAACAGACTGCCTAGCTAAACAAGCTGCTACTTTGGCACATCACCAATTAATGATGATAGTGGCACATTGATGCCCCATTAGTAATTTCTCTCTTCTTGCATTTTTGACTTATTATGTCATGCAAGTCTGACAAGAAAAATTATACCATTACACCCATTTTGTACGTGTGGCCAAACCATAAGCATGGGTGTGCAGGTAAAGTGTTTGCTGCCTGACCTGGCTATTGTGCAAAGACTTCACCCATGTTGTTCATATAAGACTTATAGTGAAACATACCCACTTTATATGCACAGTCACTGTAAACACCCTCATTTTTCAGAATAATTTTAATATAATTATTCCCAATTTTTTCGTATTTTTCTGCAATTAAAACTTAGGAATTTTTCTGCTGATAATTGATGTTAAAATATTATGAAAATAATATTTTATGGTGTAAAATAGAAAACCGGACATAGGGTAATTTTTTGTGAATTTATTGGACTTCGGAATCATTTTTAAAGCCCTAAAAACTATTGTAGAACTAAACCGATTTAAACCTGACTGAACCCGGTTCACTTGAACCAAAATAAACCAAACCACAGTGAACCGAACTGAACCAACCCAGCGTAACGGGTCGGGTCAGGTCAGATCCATGAAACCCGACCCAAACCCAAACCCGAACCCGACCAAACCCTAACCCTACCGGATTCACTGTAGCATACCCTATTTATTCTCTCGACTTCCGTGCCCAGTCGCCGCCAGACACCTCTCTCTCATCTCCTCACCGCCGTCGCCGCCCGAACACCTCGCCGTCGACCACCCGACCACCGACGACCTAGCCGCCTCCCTCCGTGAGCAGCCCCGGGCCGCTCCGGTCACCTCACCCGAGCACCCAGCTCATCTCGTCGTCCTCCCCCTCCGCTCAGCCCTCGATGCCTCCCTCCTCCTCTTCCTACAGCCCCGCACAGCCTGACCTACTCCGCCCGACCTCGCAGCCTCTCCCTTCGATAGAACCCCAGCACCGACAGTAGCCCCGATCCCGCTCCACCATCGCAGCAGCCATCTCGCTCGCCTGAGCCGCCCGCAGCAGCTCCGCCCGACTTCGTCGAGCCCTCAACCGTGCACCAGCCCCGGCGAGCCCCTCCAACGAGTCTTTGGCAAGCCCTAACCCCAGAGCAGTAGCGGACACGGCCAGGACACAGCTCGTGTCAAGGATTCACACGAACACGTGAAATTCAGATTCACGGAGCCCTGTTCAGGTAGCGTTTTCTCTCTCCTCGTAATTCTGTTTTCATTTTCGTCTATTGCAACGCGTAGACTGTGTAACCCTCTCGATGCCCGTGCAACTCGCTCGGTACGTCGCGTCCTGTGGTGATAGCACACCGCGATCCAAAAACAGAAAAAACCAACGCCCTAATTTACCCCGGAACTGAGTGTGTCCCACCAAATGGGACAACTTTGTCGCACACGGTCTTTATCGAAAGGTGTGCGTCGTTGATACAGATGTGTGGGATTTTGCAGAAGTTGATTTGGATGTGCGTGCACACCGGAATCAACGCGTATCCGCCGACAACGCCCCGTATCCGCCTATTCTGGAATACGCTGTAACTTTGTGTACACACATCGGATCGAGACAAAACTTGTGCCATCGGACTCGTAGCAATACGCTGGTCCTGTGACCCAAGTTTGGTTTAATTCTGAGAACGTTGACAAAATTGCGTATCGTGGGCCCCACAAGCTCCACTTGACGGACGATTTTGTGATCGGCTCCTCGGTATCCAATTCTGGAAGTTTTGTTGGGTTCGTATCATCGTTCCTGACTTATTGATACTAAGTTTGGAGAATTTGGAGACCTTTGACCCAGACACATTTTTTGGTGCAAAGTGGCCCACATGTGGACCCCGCTTTGGCTCGGAAATGTCATTTTTGCCCTTGTGTCCAAATTGTACTTAAGGACAGGCGTTTCTAGCTATTTGATATCTTTTGAGACTGTTGGTGATATTTATTACAGCTTTTGGAGGAGTACCTACAGGATCCACTGATACAGGGACGACTGTTGATATTCAAACCCCAGGCAAGTGTACCTTGCCAAACCCTGCAGCTTTGCTACTTATTTTCTTGACTTAGTTATACATCAGTGGGCAAGTATACCTTACCAACTTTACAGTTCTTGTTGTATATTTCCTTGCTTTATTTATATTGCTGTGCATGCTTAACCTAGGACCGTGTGACTTACTTAGCGTCAAATTATTAGTCGGGTGCCAATACTGTACGCAGAGTTGTGTATGTCATCTAGAGATGGACATTTGTGACCCCTTTACATTCTCGTACTTGTCTTATCAAGTATATTATACCCAGGACACTTGACACTATACATAAGACAGGATCTTTCTGAAATATTCATGGTGATTCTGTATAGGATACAGATTTCTAACATAGACATTATACTCTTGGATACTCTATGACTTACTGCATTAGCTATGATCTTGCGTGCCATATACATGAGATGTTATGGACATGAGACATGTGATTATATTGGGTGGGGAGAGACACACAGGCTACAGGCTGATTACATATATATCCCCTACTACTGTGAGGCACAAGACTCTGAAACCCGAGCTTGGCCCATTACTCATTATTACTGCTACCGGCTCCCCGACACAGAGCTTGTAGTGGCTCAGCCTGAGTACTCGTGATGCTCTCATCTTGTATTTTCACATAGATGGTTATATAGCTTGCCCTATTTATTTTATTATTTGCTGCACTGTATTTATTTTGGCTTGTATTATTTGTACCTTGCTATGTCCCCTGAGGACCTGGATCTGGATTATGTCTCCAGGATTTGCAGACAAGATTTATCCCGAGGTATACGGGACAGCAGCAGTAGCAGGAGCAGAAGCAGATACAGGAGCTGTACCGACACCCGAGGACGAGGTGTTAGCTGAAGACTTTTTCTGAACATCCATGTTACATGCTCAGTATTTATTTTATTCAGTCATTTATATTTTGGTCTGTTGAACCATTGTATCAGATTTTATCGGGTTGTTCCCCGAAGCACTTTGTGAGACTGTTTGATGATTTACATTTCTTATATCTGTGGATCATATTTATTCTTGTGTGGATGAGATTAGTTGTGCCATGTTGTCGTAGACTTTATTTTACAGCTTAAGTATGCCCTGATGGATCCATTAAATTGGGTTTGTCTATCAGTGTGTGCTGCTGGCCATTGCCACGTGTCTGGTCCCTCGGTATTTTAGGACTGGGGCATGACGTGGTTTTTGTGGTGGCCCATGCAGGTCTACGACTAAAACGTTCGGTTTCAACTTAGGGATCGAACAAGCCTACCCTAAGGATAGGATAAGTTATAGGATCTCATCCATTATTTGAACCATTTTTGAACTCTATATCGAACTCAAAATTGTTACTTGATTTGCATCCTGTGTTGATTCCTCTGAGCGTTCTTATAGTTTATCTTTTGGTTGCAGAGTAATGGATCCCAGGAACGGAGATAAGAATCCCTTGGATATGCCACACGACGCTGTGGTTACTTATATAGACGGAGTGACACCAGGGAATGGAGGACAAACATCACAAAGCAATCAAACCGGCCAGCCTAATCCAAGGTTCCGATGTGATGACATCCCACCTCCGCCACAGTTCACTCCATAAATGCCAGTTTTCCCGCCAGGGAAAGCCATGGACGGGCAACAGATATTTCAGATGATGTATGCCATGATGCAAGCCCCGCAGCAGGTTCAGTACGAAGTTCAGTGTCACGAGGCAGAGTATTTGAGAACCAGCCTAGTATTAGCAATGGAGCAGGTAAACCCACCAGCGAGGCGATCAGCGACGGGATCTATCACCGATTTTCGTCAGCTCAAGCCTCGTACCATTTCTGGTAAAGAGTGGCCAACAGAAGTTTACGAATGGCTCACGAACATACAGCACCAGTTGGAAGTAGCTGAACTTCTTAGAAAGAAATGGATGACTGCAGTCAGAATACAGTTGACTAAAAATGCACATCATTGGTGGTTATCAGAAGAGAGGCGGCTCGGACAGGACCGAGTCACTTGGGAAGAATTCTCCAGACTCTTCCGAGAGAGATATATTCCAGCAGTTGCACGGTCGAAGCTCGGAGACAAGTGCAACCGCCTTATCCAAGGCAATATGTCAGTGGAAGAATATAATACAGAATTTATTCGTCTAAGTCGCTTCGCCCCAACCTTGATTTTGACAAAGGAAGAGAAAGCTGAGAAGTTCTTTGACGGACTAAAGTTCGAGCTCCAGAGGTTGATTGGATCGGTCGCACCTATATCATATACCGACGTCCTTGCAGCAGCACGACGCATGGAGCACGTCACTAGAAGGGAGTCAAATCTGAAGAGGCCAATCATACCAACACCATCCAGGACAACACATGGAGATTCAACAAAACGGTCCCAGAGGAGTATGCCAGAGAGAACAGCACACAGGGCCATATCTCTCCCTACTTGTCACCACTGCGGCAAGGAAGGTCACATTGAGAAAGAATGCAGACGCAAGTTAGGACTATGCCTGGCTTGCGGATCCAACTAGCATCAAACTAGAGACTGCACCGAGCGCAGAGAGGGAGCACCGAGACTAGCTTTACCTGCACCACGACCAGCTTATCCAGCAGTAGGAGCACCGCAGACAGGAGTTGGAGGAGCCAGACCACTAGTTCCAGGAGGAAATCAGCAGAGACCACCACTGGCACCACAGACAGCTCTATTTCAGCAGGCTCAGCAGTAGAGAGGCCAAGCTCAGGGACGAGGCCAGGCATTTACATTGGCCGTTGAGGAGGAAGCTACCGCAGGAGAGGTTATCACAGGTACTATTTTAGTAGCTTCATTACCAGCTATAGCTTTACTTGATTCTGGAGTATCGCATTCATTTATAGCAGCTAGCTTTGTAGCCACCTATAGAGTAGCTACCGTACCCCTTCCGAAGATGAAGAAAATTCTTACGGGAGGTGGAATTATCCCAGTTAGTGACGTCTGTAGAACATATTCTGTAGTAGTCTGTGGAAGAGAGATGTGAGCTCAATTTTTGATTTTTTTCATGCCGGATTATGATATTGTACTTGGTATGGACTGGTTAAGTCAGTACCATGCGACTCATGATTGCCGACTTGAACGGATTATATTTAGACCGCCTAGACATCCAGAATTTGAGTTTCTTCGGGGAGCAGTAGAGCAAGGAGTTCAGCCTACTCTTAGGGTACTATCTGTAGAAGGGGAGACAGGTTACCCAAGAGTCATATCTGAGTTTTTGGATGTATTTCCTGATGATCTTCCAAGTTTACCGCCTGGTCGGGAAATAGAATTCACAATAGACTTAACTCCAGGAGCAGAGCCTATCACTTCATCAGTATATCAGCTAGCACCTAAGGAGTTAGTGGAGTTGAAGGAACAAGTTGATGATCTTTTGGAGAAGGGTTTTATTCGGCCCAGTGTTTCACCTTGGGGAGCACCCATATTATTTGTACCGAAGAAAGATGGAACAGTACGGTTGTGCATTGACTACAGGGCACTGAATGCTGTGACCATCAAGAACAGGTATCGCTTACCACGCATTGATGATCTATTCGATCAATATTCGATCAATTGAGTGGTGCTAGGGTATTCTCGAAGATTGACCTTAGATCCGGCTATCATCAGATCAAAGTAAGGAAGGAGGATATACCGAAGACAGCTTTCAGGACCAAGTATGGACATTATGAGTTCTTGGTAATGCCGTTTGGTTTAACCAATGCGCCAGCAGTGTTTATGAGTTTGATGAACAGAGTCTTTCATCAGTACTTGGATAAATTTGTGGTTGTGTTCATTGACGACATTCTAGTATATTCCAAGAGCCACGAAGAGCACGAGGAGCATCTCAGAATCGTGTTAGAGACCTTGAGACAGGAAAGGTTATATGCCAAACTCAGTAAGTGTGAGTTATGTATGGATAAAGTGCCTTTCTTGGGACATATCATATCAGGAGAATGACTTTCAGTTGATCCGGAGAAAGTTGCTGCAATAGAGACTTGGCCTACACCTACAACAGTTGCAGAAGTGAGAAGTTTTCTCGGACTTGCGGGATATTACCGAAGATTTATAGAAAATTTCTCAAGGATCGCAGAGCCTATGACGAAGTTGAAACGTAAGGACCAGGAGTTTACATGGACAGAAGACTTCCAGAAGGCTTTTGAAGAATTAAAGAGAAGATTGACAACAGCACCTGTCTTGACTCTTCCTTCAGGGTCAGGAGGTTTTGTTGTTTACAGTGATGCATCAGGTAGTGGATTAGGATGTGTTTTGATGCAACATGGCAAAGTTATCGCTTATGCATCGAGACAGTTGAAGGTCCATGAAAAGAACTACCCAACACACGATCTGGAGCTAGCAGCAGTTATATTTGCACTGAAGATTTGGAGGCACTATCTTTATGGAGAGAAGGTAGAAATCTTTACTGATCACAAGAGTCTAAAGTATGTATATACTCAGAAGGAGCTCAACATGAGACAGAGACATTGGCTTGAGTTGATGGTAGACTTTGATATAGATCTGCAGTATCATCCGGGAAAGACGAATATCGTAGCAGACGCACTCAGCAGGAAGCCTACGGCTTATTTCTTGACGATGTAGCCTGAGTTATTGAGAGATCTACAGGAGCTTCATATAGAGGTTATTTTACCAGGACATAGTGGCTTGCTGGCTAATCTCGAAGTTAAGTCATCACTTGTGAAAAGAATTAAAGAGGCATTGCCCACCGATGCTAGATTCTGAAGACTCAAAGAGAGGACAGAAGCTGGCATGCAGACAGGACTTTACATACATGAAGATGGGACATTAAGGTATGAAAATCGCCTGTATGTTCCAAATGGAGAATTGAGACAGGAATTAATGACTGAAGCACATAGCTCTATGTACTCTGTTCACCCAGGAGGAACCAAGATGTACCGAGACTTGAGGCAGTATTACTGGTGGCATGGAATGAAAAGGGAGATTGCAAGATTTGTGGCTAAATGTTTAGTCTGTCAGCAAGTAAAGGCCGAGCATCAGAGGACTGCAGGTATGTTACAGCCGCTTCCTATACCAGAATGGAAGTGAAAACATATCACGATAGATTTTGTCACAGGATTTCCAAGGAGCCCCAACGGAAGAGATGCAGTATGGGTTATCGTGGATAGACTCACTAAATCGGCATATTTCTTGCCATTTAGAGTTGGACAGTCCACAGAGGTACTAGCCGACATGTATATGCGACAAATTGTCACATTACATGGAGTGCCGGTTAGTATTGTATCAGACCGAGATTCGAGATTTACGTCTTATTTCTGGCGAAGCATGCAAGAGAGTCTTGGCACCAGACTCAAATTCAACACAGCTTACCACCCACAGACAGATGGTCAATCGGAGCGCACCATTCAGATCTTGGAGGATATGTTGCGATCATGTATGCTAGACTTTGGAGGATTTTGGGAAGATCATTTGCACTTAGTGGAGTTCTCCTACAACAACAGTTATCAGGCCAGCATCCAGATGGCACCATTCAAGGCATTATACGGAAGGAAGTGTAGATCGCCAATATGTTGGAGTGACGTTGGTGAACGTCAAATACTGGGTCCAGAATTGATAATACAGACAGTGGAGAAGGTAAAACAAATTCAGAATCATCTTCGAGCAGCTCAGGACAGACAGAAGCATTGGGCTGATACGCACAGACGTCCCCTAGAGTTCAGATTTAGGAGCAGAGGCAAGTTGAGCCCGCAGTATATCGTGCCATTTGATATTCTAGAGCGCATTGGTGAGGTGGCTTATCGTCTTGCATTACCTCCGTCCTTAGAGGGAGTGCATGACGTATTCCACATCTCACAGCTGAGAAGGTACGTGACCGACCCAAGTCACGTAATCATTCAGAGATCGCAGTGGGCCCAAGCTTGAGATATGAAGAACAACCAGTTGGCATCCTCGACTACAGTGAGAAGACATTGCGAGGATAGACAATTAGACTGGTTCGTGTAGCTTGGAAACATTATTCTCCTGGCGAATCGACCTGGGAACGGGAGGATAGTATGCGTCAGCGCTATCCTCACTTGTTCGCGGATGCAATTATCACCTAAGCATTCTTGTAATTTCCATAGTTCTTTCCTTTAGTAGTTCATTCTTTGATTGCGAGGATGCAATCCTCTTAAGGGGGTAGATTGTAAATACCCTAATTTTTTAGAATATTTTTAATATAATTATTCCCAATTTTTTGGTATTTTTTTGGAATTAAAACTTAGGAATTTATGATTAAAAGATTTTTATCTGCTGATAATTGATGTTAAAATATTATGGAAATAATATTTTATGGTGTAAAATGGAAAACCGGACATAGGATAATTTTCTGTGAATTTATTGGACTCCGGAATCATTTTTAAAGCCCTAAAAACTATTGTAGAACTAAACCGATTTAAACCTGACTGAACCCGGTTCACTTGAACCAAAATAAACCAAACCACAGTGAACCAAACCGGACCAACCCAGCGTAACGGGTCGGGTCGGGTCGGATCCATGAAACCCGACCCAAACCCAAACCCGAACCCGACCAAACCCTAACACTACCAGATTCACTGTAGCATACCCTATTTATTCTCTCGACTTCCGTGCCCAGCCGCCGCCAGACCTCTCTCTCTCATCTCCTCGCCGCCGTCGCCGCCCGAACACCTCGCCGTCGACCACCCGACCACCGACGACCTAGCCGCCTTCCTCCGTGAGCAGCCCCGAGCAGCTCCGGTCACCTCACCCGAGCAACCCGCTCGCCTCGTCGTCCTCCCCCTCCGCTCAGCCCTCGACGCCTCCCTCCTCCTCTTCCCACAACCCGCACCGCCTGTCCCGCTCCGCCCGACCTCGTCGCCTCTCCCTTCAACAGGACCCCAGTACCGACAGCAGCCCCGACCTTGCTCCACCATCGCAGCAGCCATCCCGCTCGCCTGAGCCGCCCGCAGCAGCTCTGCCCGACTTCGTCGAGCCCTCAACCGTGCACCAGCCCCGGCGAGCCCCTCCGACGAGTCTCCTGCAAGCCCTAACCCCAGAGCAGCAGCGGACACGGCCAGGACACAGCTCGTGTCAAGGATTCACACGGACACATGAAATTCAAATTCACGGAGCCCTGTTCAGGTAGCGTTTCCTCTCTCCTCGTAATTCCGTTTTCATTTCCGTCTGTTGCAACGTGTAGACTGTGTAACCCTCTCGATGCTCGTACAACCCGCTCGGTACGTCGCATCCTGTGGTGATCGCACACCGCGATCCAAAAACAGAAAAAACTAATGCCCTATTTTACCCCGAAACTGAGTGCGCCCCGCCAAACGGGACGACTTGGTCGCTCGCGGTCTTTACCGAAATGTGCGCGTCGTTGATACGAACGTGTAGAATTTTGCAGAAGTTGATTTGGATGTGCGTGCACACCGGAATCAACGCGTATCCGCCAACAACGTCCCGTATCCGCCTATTCTGGAACACGCTGTAACTTTGTGTACACATGTCAGATCGAGACAAAACTTATGCCATCGGACTCGTAGCAATACGCTGGTCCTGTGACCCAAGTTTGGTTTTATTCTGAGAACCTTGACAAAATTGCGTATCGTGGGCCCCACATGCTCCACTTGACAGGCGATTTTGTGATCGGCTCCTCGGAATCCAATTCTGGAAGTTTTGTTGGGTTCGTATCATCGTTCCTGACTTGTTGACACTAAGTTTGGCAAATTTGGAGACCTTTGACCCTGACACATTTTTTGGTGCAAAGTAGCCAACATGTGGACCCCGCTTTGGCCCAAAAATATCATTTTTGCCCTTTTAGTCCAAATTGGACTTAAGGACAGGCATTTCTAGCTATTTGATATCTTCTGAGACTATTGATGATGTTTATTACAGCTTTTGGAGGAGTACCTACAGGATCCACTGATACAGGGACGACTGTTGATATTCAAACCCCAGGCAAGTGTACCTTGCCAAACCCTGCAGCTTTGCTACTTATTTTTTTGACTTAGTTATACATCAGTGGGCAAGTATACCTTACCAACTTTACAGTTCTTGTTGCATATTTCCTTGCTTTATTTATATTGCTGTGCATGCTTAACCTAGGACCGTGTGACTTACTTACGGTTGTGTATATCATCTAGAGATGGACATTCGTGACCCCTTTACATTTTCGTACTTGTCTTATCAAGTACATTATACCCAGGACACTTGACACTATACATGAGATAGGATCTTTCTGAGATATTTATGGTAATTCTGTATAGGATACAGATTTCTGACATAGATATTATACTCTTGGATACTCTATGACTTACTGCATTAGCTATGATCTTGCGTGCCATGTACATGAGATGTTATGGACATGAGACGTGTGATTACATTGGGTGGGGAGAGACACACAGGCTACAGGCTGATTACATATATATCCCCTACTACTGTGAGGCACAAGACTTTGAAACCCGAGCTTGGCCCATTACTCATTATTACTGTTATCGGCTCCCCGACACAAAGCTTGTAGTGGCTCAGCCTGAGTACTCGTGATGCTCTCATCTTGCATGTTCACATAGATGGTTATATAGCTTACCCTATTTATTTTATTATTTGCTGCACTGCATTTATTTTGGCTTGTATTATCTGTACCTTGCTATGTCCCCTGAGGACCTGGATTCGGATTATGTCCCCAGGATTTGCAGACGAGATTTATCCCGAGGTATACGGGACAGCAGCAGTAGCAGGAGCAGAAGCAGATACAGGAGCTGTACCGACACCCGAGGACGAGGTGTTAGCTGAAGACTTTTCCTGAGCATCCATGTTACATGCTCAGTATTTATTTTATTCAGTCATTTATATTTTGGTCTGTTGAACCATTGTATCAGATTTTATCGGGTTATTCCCCGAAGCACTTTGTGAGACTGTTTGATGATTTATATTTCTTATATCTGTGGATCATATTTATTCTTGTGTGGATGAGATTAGTTGTGTCATGTTGTCGTAGACTTTGTTTTACAGCTTAAGTACGCCCTGATGGATCCATTAAATTGGGTTTGTCCATCAGTGCGTGCTGCTGGCCATTGCCACGTGTCTGGTCCCTCGGTATTTTGGGACTGGGGCGTGACAATCACACTGGGCGCATGGGTTTGTTACTATGATATTCACTCTCTAACTGGGTTAATGCGCAGAGACTGCAACCAAGTAGTCCCTATGAGACTTTTGAGACTGAACCACTTCATGCGCACAGGCGGGCTGAGTGCTTGGGTCAGTTTGATGCAGCTTTCCATCAGTGGCGCATATTAAAGTTAATGGTGCATGCTTTTGGTCAGCTGCTTGAGCAATGGCTTGAGCACGCATGGCTCGCACTAGCCAAGACTTCTTTGAACTAACACGCGTTGGTGCAATGTACGGAGAATCTAATTCACTCCCATTTTCAAAAAGTTGGCATATGGACTTGGGATCATGGGAAATTATGTTGAAAAAAGAAGTTTCCTTCTTATCTTGGATGCGCGATCCTCGAGCAGAGCTTGGGCCAGCTTATGATCGTTGGCACATGCAGGGGTTTTTGTGCGCCTAAGAAAAGATTCGACATAGTGTTTTTGCTACCCATTATGCTGAGCGGGCATAAGTGATTTAGCATTCAAGTCCTTATTCTTGCACATAGAGTGCAGTAGTAGAGATGATGGACTATCATATCCCTGAATTGCTCGGCCCGTAGCTTCTGAACTTTTGCCAAGCTCTCTTGTCCACTAAAGTCTTTCTTCAATGGTAGGCACATCCCACCTTGGCACATGCTTCTTACCTTAGATATGTGAAGCAAATGGACTGAACACATAACTTTAGAAGAATCCTTAGCACCTTTATTTCTGGCTGAGGTGCATGACTTATCAGATGGTTGTACGTCGAAACTCTCCGTGATGCGGCGAGGGGGCTCAACCCGAGCTTCAATTTTCTTCACAGAAATATGTGCATGATGCTTCTATGAGGATTTCTTGCCCTATTGTGCAGGTTAGAGAGCGGAGGTAGGATGCGCGTCTCCAGACTAAGAAATAAGAAGCACATCCTCCGTAGTCCTGGGTCCGACGCACTGGTCTTGGCAACCTATGTCTTACGGGTCTTCTTAGATTTTGCTAGCCTTTGTGGGGAGCTTGAGTTGCATCCTCAAGATTCGGTCAGCAGTGCACTCATGACACGGTCCAATTGACACGTTTCATGGTCATAACTTGGTCGTGGCAAATATATATCGTGGGAATGGGTATGCTTTTGGCACAACAACGTAAGCATCAATATCGGCCCTATACTCTTCTTAAAAATGGTCATTGCCAACTATCACTATGGAGAGATGCGGCTATAAGTGCATGATCCTTCTACTACATGAGAATGTTGCCACATGGGAACACTGTCGCATGAGCATCTTGCCGCATAGTCTTTATTATGTTGAGGGTTCTTAGTCGCATGACTCTGCTATTGTAAGAAGGCCTGATGTAAGTGTTGATGTGCAACCATCTCCAGTACACATATCTCGAAGCCGCTACAACCGTCGGAGATATTATGCTACTGCTGGCATAACTTCAACTTTTGTGTTCAACTTTCCCTCTAAGCATTAAATGCTCATGTTAGCATAGGTATGGCTGAGACGTCGATCGCAAGCTTTGTTTTGCCGCATCGTTGGTGCTAATGACCTTTTGCCGCATGGATCAATATTTTTAATGCTTCTACAATGTTGTGAACAAACAAAACCTTTAAATCATCCAAGGGTTGTTGTAACTCCTCTTTTCTAGAAGTTCAATAAAGGATTTTCCTAATTCCTAGTACTAATTTTAATGGTTTTATACTAATAGTTTTGGATAATAAAAATAAACCCTTTGGTAATAATAATTAAAAAACAATAGTATTAGTAATCTACCCTAACCAAATTTAGGATGAATAAGTGATTTTATGCAAAAAAAAGTTATTTTGCAAATAAGTAATTGAATTTGCAATAACAAAATTTATAACTTTCCTTCTCAGTTCCTCAACCGAACTCATTATTATTGGCCTAGACCCACCGATGGTTGAACCCGACCCAGTAGGACCTTTAGTTTAGAAGCCCAAAACTGGCCATGGGCTTATAAAGCCAAATCACCACTTCTAAACCCGCCTGTCCTATTGAACCAGGGAAACATTTCCCCACCGCCTCATTATTATCGACCGATGGATCAACGACAGATTGATCGATGAGTCCATATTTGTCCTTCAATTAATATTTTAATCTGTGCATGACTGAATGATCAAGGTTAATCATGATACTTCCTCTCTGTTCTGACCGAATTCATAGACAAGATCGATCGATAAGTAAATTGAGGATCTGATCTCGAAACTGTGGATTGATTGAGTAATCGGTGTCAAGGCAGATCAAGGACCACCTAGTAATT
This sequence comes from Iris macrosiphon, assembly GCA_036927795.1. Classification (NCBI taxonomy): domain Eukaryota; kingdom Viridiplantae; phylum Streptophyta; class Magnoliopsida; order Asparagales; family Iridaceae; genus Iris; species Iris macrosiphon. The sequence continues at coordinate 43,828,653 of JAYESA010000017.1, read as the reverse complement.
ATTCTAGACTTCAACCTTGATGTTTTTCGTCTTCTTTAATTCTAACCGAGTAGAAATCTAGGAAGTAAGCTAATTCCTCAACTACAATTTCTGTACTCAAGGTGTTCTTACTCAAGGTGTTTGACGGAACACCGAAACCATAGGCTAAGAAGGAATTGGACACGTTCAGGATAGTGTCTGACTAGTTAGATGCAATTATGATCAAAATCCATCTGAACACATTCAAATTCCTAGAATAAAATCATAATTTAAATTGAGTCGTGTCTACGGGAGGATATAGAGTCGGAGCTCGTGCGGGCTCGACATAGGGTCGTCTCTAGAGTTCATCGGTTATCAGTGGACACCCTGTCGGGGTCTGACACAACACTTGGGACACGTCCTCTATTTCAAAATTTGAATTGAATTGGTGTTGGCGGAGGAGTTTAAACTGAAGAATGATTTCGGTAACGTAATATAACGGCCGCTTTGTTCTGGAATTATCTGTGTTTCAAGGACAGAGATCAAATTAACCTTGGCTTTGGATTAGAGCTCGGGTCCATGTCCTTGGGTTGAGCCAGAAGGGCTTTTTATTTCAGATTTAGTTATGGACTGAGAAATGATGTCTGCGCTAGATCAGGGACTATACTCATGGGCTACGAGTATAGTTAAGAGTTTGGGCTGGCACTAGTTATTTGGACTGGGTCAGAATCGGGCCAGAGCCCAGGTGTTGACTTAAACAAGTTAGTATTAGGTTAATATTAAGTTGTTTGATGGAAAATTGGTAGAACAATTAGTAAATTAAGGAGTTGAAAATTAATTAGGTCAATAAGAATTAGTTAGTAATTTAAACGAATAAAATAACCAAAGGCTAAGGATATTTATGTCTTTTAACACATATACAAAAGACTTGGACTTAGCTACTTTTGAGGATCCAAGCAAGTACTCTACAGTTGTGTCCCTTTACTTCTTCATATAGCATAGTACTCATGTTGGACACAACTCAAACACGATTTGACTTGTACTTTATGTGCTCATTATTATGCTTCTGGTTCTTGAACTCGGGGAAGGGGAAATGCTAAGTAAATATATGACCACATCCCACACTAGCTAGGTCATGCGTCGAGCCTAACCACACCCGACACTTGTGGTTAAAATGTACCTTATTATTCATGTACCTTTATCAGCCGGTCATATATTGAACCCAGCATTTCAAACACGTGTCATGGTGTTTCCGTGTTCATGTTTCATAACTTAAGTAGTTTATGGTTCATCAGGTTAGTTCATATACTTGTTGCATTTATTTTCTTACATATGTCATATTGATTCAAAGTCATAGATTGTTACTTTGCTCTATTTCCTGACTGGATAAGTGGTAGGTTAGTTTTAGGACTTTTTTTTCTACTTTTATGGAACGAAGGACACTTTAGAGACCGTTGGAGATGTTGGCCAGGATCTGGACACTGTTGAAGAGATGTAGTACATGTTAGGTTTGCTTTCAGTTGTATATTTTATCGTATTATGAGGGGTTCAGATTGGATGATTGTATATATAGGGAGAGTGTGAGGTATTACCAAATATTTTTTTTGACACTCATTGTAAAAGGTGTAATAAAAGTGTAATAAAATATGTTGTGTGAGGTGATCGTATTCATGGGATCGAACTTAGTACCAGTGATGAGTAATTGATATATTATTGGATGGTTCATAAGGACTAGACAACTGACTACCACTATTTCTGACAGCGTAGGATAGGCATGCTCAACCCGTGCACGATTATTTGGTAGCAGAATATGACATATTTTTAGTGGTGGCCCATGTAGGTCTCGAACCTGTGGTACTTAGGTCTTAGAAGCACTATTAAGGGATCAGTTAGACTAAATAAATCTAATCACAACATAGGCCAGTAGTGTGATACCAATCACTTTTATCACTTTGTAAATTAAGGCAACATTAAAATTTGATAATTAACTTCCATTTTCTTCATTCCAAGATAGTTTACACTAGGAACACCAGACCCGTTGATCAGCCTTCTCTTCTCGAAGCCTCTGAACTTCCACCACCACCCGCTACCCCAACTGTCACCATGGATGGTGCTCAGCTGATGGGGGCTTTTCAGGGATTTATCGATGGCCAGGGAGAGCAGGCTTCTCTTTTCAGAGACAGTCTTGCCGATGCTCTCCGCTCCTGTGAGATTCCGCCACCTCCGCCTCTTAATAAAGGAAAGGCATGTAACTTCAAGAACCTCGGACCCTTACCTTTCTCTAGAACTGAGGCCATTCTCTATGCCGACGAGTGGATAGAGAATGTTGTGCGTTTCCTGAAGATTGCTCAGATCCCTGAGGACCTTAAGATCGAGGCCACCCGCATACAGTTGTTTGATGTTGCCTGTACTTGGTATCTTGACGATCCTCGTCTCTCTGCTCAGGGACTTCTTTGAGATGACTTTAATGAGTTAATCAAAAAGAAGTTTTTCCTCGAGGTAGCTCAGGAGGCCCTCAAAAGTTACTTCAAGCGACTTGAGTAAGGTAGCATGACCATTGACAAGTAAACAACAGAGTTCGCCGTTTGAGTCACTTCGCAGAGTACATGGTTCATATTTTCGAGGATCGAGCCCGTTGGTTTAATAAAGGTTTATCCCGTGAGCTCCGAGTAGCAGTGACCATTGGCCAAGCCTCTACATATGAGAAGATCCTCAGTATTGCACAAGGAGTAGAGCGGGACATGAAGCCCAGGCATAAGAGAGAAAGAAAGACTTTTTGAGGTGCTAGCACTCAGGTGGGCCCTGCAAAGCACCCTAACACTCAGGAGAGACCTTTTCCATCTTAGCACTAGCCGCCACAGCAGTATCGTCCTCCTATTCGGGCTCCTATACCACAGCCACAGAGGCCGACCCAGGCTATTATTTATTGCGCATTCTGCCACAAGCAAAGGCCACAACATTGATGTATGACGCAGGAGGTTGGGACTCTTCCTATTCTGTGGATTATCTGCTCACCAGATGAGGGAATTCCTTTAGGCTTCTCCGAGACATGCTCTAGGACCAGCTGCAGGACTGAAAGGGGTGGGAGGACCACTAGGACCACAATAGAGGGGCCCACATTTGCCCACCCAGCAACAAAGGTTTGTCTAACAGCTGTCACGCCCCAGTCCCAAAATATATGGAACCAGGCCACGTGGCAATGGCCAGCTGACACGTCTCCGAGGATATCCCAATTTAATGGATCCACGAAGAGTGCTACGCTGTCCTATAATACTAACATATCCAATATCAGTCAATAACAGGTAATCTAATCTCATATACAAAATAAAGAGCAAGAAACACTAAATAAACTGCTGGTTGATAAATACCAGTCTCAAGATATCATAGTACAACCAGTGATGTCTGGTGGGAACAAACCCACTACTATGACAAAATAAAGTACTGAAATGAGATATAAAAGATAATGACTAGAGCATCAGCTGAGTAGATAATGATGCCCTCCATCTAGGCTAAAGGCCTACCAACTGGTCACGGAAACTCTGACGGTTGCACCTCCAACTCCTCAGCTGTAGCAAATCTCGTCTCCTGTCCCGGGCCGTATACGGTGGGGTAGTAAGCCTCGTCTAAATCTGGAAAGGTACCAGGTCCTCAGAGGGACGTAACAAGATACAAGAAAATAACATGCCATATATGAATACTAAATAAAATAAATACAATAAGGGTGTGCTAACCATCTAAGTGAATGCAATGTGAGAACAACGCCGGTGCGTATGGGTAGGTGTAGGCATAACGTCCATGCTCCGAAGAGAGTGGCATCTGTACAGTATATCGTCCATATCGTTCCGAAGAACGTGGCATCAGTATAAAAGGAAAAGCATTGGATCCGAGGCTCCTCCGAACTACGGCTCCAATGTGCGTACCCCATACGCCTACTAGTTGTCCTCCCCGCCCAATGTGGATACACAAATCGACTACTCGACGTGCATACCATGTATCTATATGCCAAGTCTTTAAATTATATCCTGACTACATACTAACCGTGATGTAGATTACACGCAACGATAGCTAGTTGAGTGCGCAAACCCGCATCCCAATATGAATATATCTCAGTGTCCGTGTAAGGTGTCAGGTCTCAGACAATAACAGAGTATCATCCAATGGGTTGAGTCTGCTAAGAGCTAAGTCCATATATATATACTAACATCGACGTAACCGTCGAATGCACTCGAGACAACTCAGACGCGCACAGTTGTATAAACTACAAGCAACAAGAATACAATACAACAGATATATATTTAATTTAAACAGTAAATATAGCAAGGTATCTTGCCTGAGTCTTCAAGAGGTGAATGCCAAAAGTCTGCTCCTGCGATGTCTCCTGGCTGATCCGATGATCCTGACACACAATATAATATAGAAATCTACATCAGACGCTAAGATCCAATGTACTGACACTACGTTGCTCTTAAGGGTCTGTCTCAAGTTCATGGTTGTTTGAAGACAGCGTTACGTATGCACATAGCTAGGGTGTACACGTGTTATGTCTTCGATTAACGCGTGCCTTGAGACATTAAATTATTCAGTTATGGGTTACCAACTATCTCTGCTCTGTGTGAATACATGACCTTGTTCTCCCTATATTTGGTTTATGACCAAGTTTCGGATAACTTCTAGTCTTTGATAATAGTTCATAACCTTAGGCAATTACTAATGTATTTTTATCAATCTTTATGTACTTCTCAACTACAAGTTACTTGTTATTTTAAATTTGTGTCCATAAGAGACACAAGGACACAAAGATACGATAATAGGCTACGAGGAAGGAGGGGTTGACCGACTAGTACCTGATTGTCGGGACTAGGGTCTGTCTGCTAATCGACCGTCCTCCGGCAAGTGGAATTCCGGCGTCGTGGCGGTGAGATGCGGCGGCAGCAGCGGTCACAGCAAATGCAGCAGTTGCAGCAGCAGTGCAGGGGTGGCAGCGGCCTGTCCGGTGGGGGATGTCGCCTGGGTGAGGGTCAGGTCATGCTGGAGGTGGCTCTTCGCCTGATGGTGGTGGTCAGGGTGCTGAAATCGGTGTCCGGCTGGAACAGTCGGCTTGGTAGTATATCGGGTTGGATGGATTGGTTGGGATGGCGATGGTTGCCGCCGGTGCCAGCGGTGGCAGGCGGTGGGCAGGGTGGTCCTGTCGTGGAGGGCAGGGTGATCCGGTCGTGGAAGGGCAGGGTGGTCCGAGGGAAGGGTCGGCTAGGGTTTGAGGGAAGGGTCGGCTAGGGTTTGAGGGAATGGAGATGAATAGTTAGTTTTAGGGTTTGATGTAGGAGACATGTTTATTTATAAGGGGGTTGATGGGCTAGCCTAGGGACTTGGGCCTGTCCGCCCTAGTTGAGGTGGGGCTAGTCTATGTGGAAGAGTGTATGTGGCTTGGCGAAGTTCTGATTAGGGTGAAATTGGCCTCCAAAAAATTACTAGATTAATAATTAACTGCGCAAGGCAAAAATTAAAGAGCATTGCGTAGCTAAGGTTTTACCATGGTCAGAGGGGTACTTATAATTTCCGTTCATTAATTCTAATTAAATTCCAAAAAAATTCCTAATCTTCGGATTTAATTCAATTTAACCCTAAATTGGTTGAGGGGATTTACAACAGCAGAAACAGCGTGGAGTACCACATCAAGGATGGGCCTTTGCTATGGTCGTGGAGAAGTGGGAGACTACTGCAGATGTCATCACAAGTCCTCTTCTACTATACTCTTTTTCTGTTATTTCATTGTTTGACTCTGGTGTATCACATTATTTTATATCAGTCGAGTTCATACATAGACAAGGTAGAGCACCAGCCTTCTCTATGAGGAAATATAGGATCATGACCAGCAGAGGGATAGTACCAGTCAGCGATACTTGTGATTGACCCATTACCATACTAGGTAGAGAGTTTAGATCCAAGCTCCTCATAATGCAACTCCCAAAATTTGATATATTCCTCGGGATGGATTGGTTGAGTGAGCAATTTGCTGTTATTGAGTACCATCGATGGAGTGTCATCTTCAGACCACTAAAAGAGCCCAATTCAAAGTCAAGAGGGAACCTAAAGCAAAGATCGAGGGAGTCAACTATGGAGCAGTACTAGAAGAGAATGAATTACCTAACCCTATCATTGTCGAATTTATGGATGTCTTTCCGGACGAACTACCCTATCTTCCCCCATATAGAGATATACAGTTTTCCATTGACTTAGTCCCCGAGCAGCCCCGGTATCCTATAATTGTTATAGGATTAATCTGAAAGAGTTGAAAGAGATGAAGTAGCAAATTAATGATTCAGTAGATGTAGAAGCATAAAAAATCTATACCATGCACCAACAGTAATCATAGAGCCATGCGCCGAAGTGATCAAAATCCATGCGCCGAAGCGGTCCACAGCCATACGCCATGCATCCACAACATAAGTAGTATTCCCATGTGCCCGCAGCGCCATGCGCCACTACTACCCCAGTATTCCAATATGCCAGTAGCGCCATATGCCACTACTACCCCCATTGATCTCCATGCGCCAGGTGAAAGTATTACCAAGGTGCAATCAAAATTGTAATAAACTAGGGCACGACATTTGTCACGAGCATTATGGGCATCAGCAATCCCAAATCTTGAATGGCCACAAGGAAGCCTATTGCAACATACGTCGTCGTGTGGTAGCATAAGATGTGCGCATGCATGGTGTATAATGCCTTCTCAAGGCTATAAATAGTGGGCATCTCTCACACAGGGAGAGAGAGAGGACAAGAAGACAAAAGCGCCGTGAGGGACACCTATTGAGTCGCATACTCAATTTCTCCGAAGCCTCGTCACCCTCCTTGGTCCCGGATCGTCAACGGTGTAAATGAGCCATTGTAGTAGTTGATCTCCAACGTCACACTTGCCCAGATTCTTATTTTTGTATTATACTTAGACTCTACGTATTAGAGATTCTTTTATTCTAATTGTCTTTTCCCAATCAATACAAAGTTTGTTCAACTTTTTCTCGAGTATTATTTTTGGCGATGTCGACAAAAGTGACGATTGTGCTAGAGAAGATCTTTTCCTTCAATGAGAAGTTGGTTACGCAATCCGACGTGACCAAGTTGGGTTCGACTAAGAGGATGTTGGTCATTTGCTTCGACCAACAGGTTTTCGAAGACATGATGGACAAGCTGATCTCTTCAATGAGGCCCGCACGACCTAGAAAGACTCGCAAAAATTGGGTCGCGAAGGCCGCTGCACCAGGCCCGAGGTCGGTGCCTGATATATTGCTTACCTTCACATAGACACACATGAGGTTGGCATGTATCCCACCGACAACCCAAGTTCAACAAGGACATACAATGTCACAAAACACGCAAGATTTGGGTCGTCAAAGTCGTTGGGCCAAACCCTAAATTTGTCCTAGAAGCATTGCCAACCTCCGTCGCAGACGCATATGAGGTTGGCACGCATCCCATCTCCATCTCCAAAATTACAGTTGAGAGGAACTTTGCTGAAACTCAAGAGGCGTGCCCACAGTGTCAGCCATGCAGAGGAAGACGTAACGTTCCCGAACATACACGCATGAAGTCCTGACTTGGATTCCCTGCCAGCATATGATAGGTTGCTGGCCTTTATTCAATGTCGCTCTCTTACGTGCTTCGAGCATTCTAGAGTCATTTGTAGAAAAAGGAGCCATAGAAGCATATAACTCTATCATCTTGTTTCTAGCATGGTCAAGCTCATTCTTGTTATGCTCAAGTTCCAAAATATATTCTTTTGCTAAGTCACAATGTACCAGCTCTTCCCGACGTCAGTCCACAGTCACCTTTAACTCTTCTCTCGCTTTCTTAAGCTGGGCTTCGAGTTCTTGGATCTGAGGTTTAAGCTGTATTGCCCTGTCATTATGTTCATCATGTGGAGAACGATAAAGAGAGAAATAAGAAGTTACCTCTTTCACAGAAGCATTTATTCAGACAGCCTTCTCAACATTGATCTTTATATGCTCCTGGAAAGTGGACTTATACTCCATGAACTCAGCAGTAATTGACTCATATTTAGTCTGAATTAGAGCCATGATATCCCTACTTTTAAGCTGCAGATATTGATTAATAGGCTTCTCAAGGCCTATCAAGATTTGCTCAAGAGCAGCAGCCCAATCTTTATCCTTAAAATTTCTGATGAGTTGAATCATGGTCAAGCTAGAATCTTTCATATCATCAAAGGATAAGCCTTTCTCAAACACTAGGATTACCATCTCCTTAAATGTTGTGTAGAATGCATATGTATAAGCTTTTACTAAAGTATTAAAGCGAGTGTTTGAACTTGGAGTCGCGATAATTTAAGCTAATCCTCGACCATGATGTACGAAGACAGTTGTCGGGACAGTTATAGACTCGACACTGGAAACAAAAGAAAAATAATTTGCTGCTCATTCTCTCAGGCTAATAGTAGAAGCCATTTAGCAGTACTGGTCATTTCTACCATAAGAGCAGTTGAAGCTACTTGTGGTATTGACTCGATATCCGCAGTCAAAAATGTGATATCAGTAACAGAAGTTGTTTCAGCCTACGAAACAATCATCTCTTCGGCCCTCTCTGGAATAACTCCTACCACAATTTCATCATCTAAAAAGAAAAATTGAATAAAGATCAATAAACAACATATTGTAATTAAGTTATATACACGTCGAACTAAGGAAAGAAGTGACACCTTTGTATGTGCTAGCTGGAGAAATTACTGCATGAATTTGTGACAATGACGCATGCAACGCAAGAATTTGTTGTATAGAAAGAATAGAGAGACACGTACCAGGTGGTACATACTCATCTTCAGGAGTCTGCCCCTCCAAACAATTCCTTAGGCCTATCAATGCAGCCTCTACCTCAGACGAATCGGCATGAAGGAGCAAATCATCTTAGTTACTCATAGTCATGCTCGCTTCTGAAACTACAGTTTCAGTATCAATCTGCTCCATAGCATCTTTAAGCCTAACTGTAACTATAGCAAATTAAGGCTGATCTTGAATATCCTGTCCAGACATATCTTCGGAGGTTATAGCGGCAATGTCATATTGTGACTCAATCTACTCACCAACTTCAACCCGAGAAGTTAAAATTATTTTTATGCCAACGTCTTCTCTGTTATCACTGACCCTGGAATAAGAACTTTCCAAAGCAGGTTGAGCCTTTGGATCCACTGATGGAGCAACCTGGTTCTTTGGATCCATCCGTGGAGGAGGTATGAATGCAATCGACAGAATAAATTGAGTTCCAACATCAAGGATAGGAGCTACAAAATTAACTATTGCAGCAACAGGGCGACACTTATTTCTGCGCCACTGGAGAAGAGACAGACCTGGACCGGCGAACTAATCAGTTCATCAATCAAATTCCTTCTTGAAGGAGCAGAAATCATTAATTTGGGCTTCCTAGGCTTTACGATAATTGCCCTCTTCTTGGCTGACTGGCCCTTAGTAGGGGACTTAATCTTATGCTTCCGAGATTTGTGAGCCACTATGGCAGGGATGGGTGTATCTGGTTATACATATAGAAGAGCTTCCAATACCTCATCCAGTGGCGCATCATTCTCCTCTTCGATTAAAGAAGGTTTTATTGGTTCCTGAGCGACTACTTCTGTCGGAGTTCAAAAGTTAACCCGCATATCAAAATACCTGTGAAATTGGTTGATAGAACAATAAAACTGGACAAAGGAATACAATAAACGTAAAGGAGGATTGGGTGCAGGTAGAAGAAAAATAACTCCTGTATAAAACCCATGAAAAAAAATCTCCATCCCCGGGCACCATCGATTAAACGTCCAGAGTTTGCAAGACATGGAGTAGCATTTCCAACGTGCAATTGATCATAGCCAAATTGCCTTGCAAAGAGGCTAGGTAAATACTGTTCGAAAGTGCAACCATTGCTATTTCTATATACCAAGTGAGATGGCCGGATAAACTTCTGCCATGTAAAGACCCCTGATGGCAACCTAGATATGGTGGTTCCCTCGTCAATAAAACTTGAACCTTGGTGCTCAGTTGCTACATCGAGGACAGTAAAGTAAAAGCTCCAACTATTCCCCATGTTTAAAGCTCGCCTGGTCTGAAAAAGTGTAGTATAGGTCCATTTAGAAACCCTATATCTACAAAGGAACATGTGTTCTATCCCGTCAACCTGAGTCAAGCTGGGAGACATTAAACTCTGGTTGTGTAAAATCAACCAACCCATCAGATATGCAAATAGAAGCTCCGTTCGAGGTAATTCCTCTCGTCTAGTATATACTGCCAAATTATGAGCATGTTTCGGTAAACCAGCATTCAAACGGTACACCATAGCTGGTAGCAATGCCAGTCGATGCTTGAAAACCAGACGGACTACAGGGAATAAAATATTCCTATGGAGACGATCCACAAAGCCTGAACCTCCAAGGACTACCCATCTTCGGAGCCATAAAGAAAAATATTCGGCCAACAAAGCTTCAGACGAGATCTCTATATGAATGTGTCTGAGATTGCTAATAGCCGGTGTACCTGCTACAAAATTTCCCATACGATCCTCATAGGACTTATCTTCATCATTATGACTTGCCATGAGTTCTTCAACTCTAGTAGAACTCAAAGGTCGAAGCGGTCGAATCTCTGTGCATTCCTTTTTGCTTCTATCATTGAAGAGGTATTGAAACCACTTCCTGATAAAGGCAGTGCCAGAATCAGTAGTGTAGTAATGGTTGTAAGCCAGGTAGTATCACATCAGTTCTTGATACACTTCAACTAGACGCGGCTCAATCTTTGCTAAATCTATCAGTTCTGTATTAGTAGGAACATACTCCTTATAAGGAATCTTTCATGTTGGCAGTATAGATATGTAATTTATTTCGTATATGGCAAAACCCAACTCACTACGTGGTGTAAAAATAGTTCCAGTACTAGAGTTATATCGCTTTAACAAAGCCAAGAATATATTGGCGTTAGGCACAATGTCGTAGGAAGTCGCTAACAAGGCATTGTATAAGCCCGAAGATACGAGATTCTCAGTATATTGATCTAATATCCATGTCATTGATCGACGCTAATAGATATTTTCATTAGTCAACTATCCTAACAGTCGAACGTTCTTCTGAGGATAAACGCCTTCAACATCAATGTAAGTGTTGGTGAACAAAAGAGACTGAATATGTTGAATCAATGAAGAATCTTTGCTTGGTACGTTATCAGGATGAAGTCCTCGTATTTGAACTGAATATCCATCGACAAAACTAAAAAAATGACCCTATTTGTAGCTAATTTTCCCAGGCTTAGCTCCATTAGTAGGGAGTCAAATTCCACTCCATCTTCTGTGGATAAGTAGCATGGAAGAAGGATGACAGAGGAAAACTTATTGGCATTTCTAGGATATACATGACCCTATCATGGACATTGAATAACCACTTCTCTTTATTTTTCTTAGGCTAAGATAATTTATGAATGGCGTCACCAAACAAGAAAGCCGGCTTAGAATATGTCTCATTTGCAAAGAAAGTGAAAGATTTATCGCTTATCAAAGACGTCAACATATGTTCCCCTTTGTCACGCCCCAGTACTGAAATACGGAGACATACATGGCTAGCTACCCCGTACAAGATGATATGTGTCGTACGGAGGTCATGGCTGTATAAGACATGGGGGTGCATGCTACAATCAAGTCTTCTAGGCTCAAGAACTTCTATGAACCATAAACCAAGTTAAACAAAAGAATGGGTCTAGTCTCCATGCACATGCAATTATGCTAAAATAAAAATATTTTTCAAATACGTATATCGAGAACGGAAAGCGACATCTCTATCCACCTTAGAAAAAATTTATCCTCGGAATTTGAATCTAAGCAATAGCTAGAGAAGTCAGGATAAGCACGATATAATCCTACTAGCAACTACACATGCAAGCAATATCATCACAACAAATATAGGTGATCACCTGATCACATAATCCGAGACATGAAGGCGTACCGAATAGGTGTGGATACCCGGATCGAATATCGTCCTCGTGCTCCTACGCCGATTACTATAGAGAGTGATGGCCCCAAGCAACCCGGACAAGAGAAATAGTCCGATTCTTGAGCACCTTCTCCCTTTGGTCCAATATGGATACGGGTTGCTCCTCGTAAGATAAGTAGGTACCAACGACTAATTCAGAGTGATCGAGGATATGACTCAGATCTGAAACATACCTATGAAACTGAGACACATAAAATACATTATGTACCTCACATAGCGAAGGCGGAAGGGCAAGACGATAAGCAATATCGCATACCCGCTCGAGAATATAGAATGGACCTATGTATTACGGACTAAGCTTCACGCGAACCCCGAATCTAATGACTCCATGGGTCGACAAAATTTGCAAGAACACGTGGTCACCGACACAAAACTCTAAAGGCCTACGATGCTGATCTGACCAATGTTGATGCCTATCTTGTACAACCCAGAGTCGCTGTCTAATCTGCTTGACAACCTTTACTATTTGCATGATCATTTCAGGGCCTAATATCTTTCGCTCACCAACGTGTCCCAAGCCAACAGTAATCTACAATTCCTACCGTATAGTGCTTCGAAAGGTGCCATCTGAATACTAGCCTGATAACTATTGTTATACGAAAATTCTACCATGTCAAGGTGATTCTCCGATGATCCACCAAGGTCTAAAGTACAGGCTTATAGCATATCCTCCAAGGTCTGGATGGTTCTCTCTGATTGTTCATCTGTTTTGGGTGGTAAGCAGTGCTAAATCTTAACTTGGTGCCCAAACTCTGATTCAAACATTTCCAAAAAGATGAAGTGAACCGAGTGATTTGATCTGACACGATACTTACTGGGATACTGTGTTGTCTCACTATCTGTTGCATATATATATTTCAGCCAATTGTTCTGCAGACTGTCCGACTCGAAAAGGAAAAAATTAAGCTACTTTTTGTGAGATGATCCATTATCACCCAAACTTTATCTCGACCAGTCGATGATCAAGGTAAACCAGTCACAAAGTTCTTCGTGATGTGTTCCCACTTCCACTCTAGAATTAGAAGCGACTGCAATAATCCTGCCGGTCTCTGTTGTTCTGCCTTCACTTATTGACATGTCAGACATTGCGATATGAAGCCTTATATTTCTCTTTTTATTCCATTCCACCAAAAGTGTTGCTTGATATCTTGGTACATCTTCGTGCCTCCCAGATGAATGGAATAATAGGAACTGTGTCCTTCAGTCATAACTTCTTGTCGAATATCCTCGTAGAAGATTCCAAAACCTTATTATTCCATCTTCATGTATTGTTAACTCCTTCCGAAGACCTGACTCACTTTCTTCTCGTAGCTTTTGAATCTCGAGTCCCCTGCTTGAGCTAGTTTGATTCTATTTACCAAAGTTTACTGAATCTGTAGGCTAGCCTGAACTTCTGTGCTCTGTGGAAGTACTATATCGATATCCATCTCTCGTAAGTCTTCTAGAATGTGCTTCTGAGTAGTCAACATAAATTTATATGGTATTACTACCAACGATGAAGTACTCAGAGAAGCTACGATGCAGTACTCAAGACAGCTAGGTCCCAAGAACTTGTCGGCCAGAGATTAGTACCAAGGACCGGAGGCCAGAAGGGGTCAAACTCATCCCTGAGGGGCATAAATATTCAGTCATTACCTCCAGCACCAGCAGTCAGAACTCCTCGCCCGCCAGCACCTTGATCCTCCACAGTAACCTTAATACAATCTACCAGGCAGTCAGTATCAACAGGATGTAGCCACTGCGGTAAGCCAGGGCACACAAAAGATCAGTGTAGGAGGGCCAACGGCCAGTGTCTCAGATGTGGGGCATCTTACCATATGATTGGTTCATGCCCGCTTATGTATCTAGAGGCTTCTTCAGTCCAACAATATGAGCTATGCCTCGGACAGCGATTAAAAGCCTGCTGTCACGATTAAAAGCCTGCTGTCACGACCCGCACCCTGGATTTGGGCATGAGTCATGAGTATGCCCAGCCTGCACCATAGTGTCGACGGTAAAATACTGTACAATAAGCCACAAGTAATCTATAACTCACAACATATATACATCTCCATATAATACTCAATCACAGGCACTAGTTTAAATGAATACACAAAGACAATATTGAAGTAATAATCTTGATGTGGGTTTATTGAATCTTTCCAAAACTAAATATCCAAAATACAATGTTCAAAATACTTTAGAAAACTCTCGCGGAACAATCCGACCCCAAATAACTAACAAAATCAACTACTAATAAACTACTCCATTGCAGACGATATCTGAGCTGCTAACTCTCCCTGATCGTCCGGAAGGGCAAGATCAGGCTCTATTATGTCGCTGGCATACGGCCCATAATGTGTAGGGATTTTATCCTCAAAGTAGTCACCTAAAATTTTAATACTAAGCATGAATTATAGATACTATCAAGCACTGAAAGTAATCACGAAAATGTACTCGCCTGTGGTCCTTAGCTGGTATGAATCAGAATCCAAGTCACAGTCCAAATAGCCTATGTATTACAAATTTACCATGTCAAAAGATAATTTATTTTAATTTATTTAATTCTGGAATAATTACTACAAAATCCTATTTTAATCTTATTATTATGATTTTTAGGTCAATTCCTAAATTTTGTCCAAAGAAACTAAATTTTATCAACTCGAGACTCATGGCATGCAAATCGAGGCAATCTGTTGACCAAAAAGTCAACTGACACAAACTTAACTTTTATGCATGGTTTCCTATATATTTTAGTGTCAAAAACATGATGGAATTTATGGCTCGTCCGAATTCAATTTCGTTTGAAAATTATTGTACATACAAAATTATATTGTGCAACGGGGGTTGATTATTAACCTAGAAGTTCTACAAAATTAACAGAATAGAAATATTTCGAACTAAATTCTAAGAAAAATATATGTCAATTATCTCGACATTAAATTTTCGAAACTTTAAACAGTTTGGGATTCTGACTCCTGGTTCTCCCGGAATCACGAAAACATCGAGACGCATCTATTTTTGGACATGCTATGCTCTACAAATTTTTGAGAATATAATACTCATAATTTAGTCAAAAAATTTATATATTCAGAAATCTAACCTCAATACGGTTCTAATGCAAGAAGTTGGGCCTCATTTGGAGTCCGGAGCTATGAGTAATGGCTTCTGGAAGATGAAGGAATCCTAGATAACAATTATTCAAAATTTGGCTTAAAGAAAACCCTAGAAATCCTAAAATAACTATTATATATATAGAGGAGAGAGGGAAGCCGCGGCTCATAGGAGTGCCATGTGGCGTGCATCCATGCTATCCCACTTGGATCGAACGGTCGGGGTTTGACGCGGCTTAGCTCAGCTGAGTCCGAGTCGAATTCGGGCTCGGCTCGGCTTGGCTGCACCCGCACCCACCTCGCGGTCGCTGACAGGCGGGCCCCGCTCAGTTTGCTGCGGGAGGCTGACCGGTGGGCCCCTTTTGGCTGACTGGGCAGGATATTTACTATTATGGGTTTTTATTTTCAAAAAATAGTCTTTAATTCAGTTTTCCCTAATTAACTCAAAAGAAATGCTAAAAATAATCAGAAAATTCCTAGAAAATTTTAGAAAATATATTTAATTATTTAGAACCTAAAATAAAAGTTTGGGATATTTTTAAGTAAGTTTGACCCCAAAATAAATTCTTACAAGTCCTAAAAAATTAGTGTTACTAGTTTTTAATTAACCAAAAATTATGAAAAAAATCTCACTAGCCCCAAATTAACCTAAAAACAACATTTAAGTTAAAATTTTAGGATACAGAGGTTACAAGTCTACCCTCCTAAGAAAATTTTGTCCTCAAAATTTAAGGCAGAATAATACAAGAAGAAAATTATCTCATGGTGCAAAAAAAGAGGGGTAGCGCTCTCGCATCTCCTCTTCTTACTCCCAAGTGGATTCACCCGGAGAATGATGCCTCCAAGCGACGCGAACCAAGAAAATTACTTGGTTACGAAGAACCTTATCTCTGTGGTCTAAGATCTCCACTGGCTGCTCCGGATAACAGAGGCTTGGTCCAACCTCAAGCTCTGAATGATCTAATATATAGCTAGGATCTGCCACGTATCGTCTCAGCTGGGACACATAGAACACGTTGTGTACTTCTTCCAATGTAGGCGGTAAGGCTAGTCGATTAGCTACTACTCCGACCTTATCTAGAATATTGAAAGGTCCGATGAATCTTGGACTAAGCTTTCCACCTCCACCGAAATGAATCGTTCCACGTGTCGGAGAGATCCTTAAGAACACTAAGTCACCAACATATACCAAAACAGGAACTTAATGCATGGTCTAAGAATGTAATAACTATTTAAATAAATGAATCGATACCTCAAACTCTAGCGGTCTCCTGTGGCTATCGGCCCACGGCTTTTGTTTGTCCTGAGCCACCCGAAGTCTCCCTCTCACCTACTTTACCTTCTCTGCAGCATCAACTACCATCTCTGGTCCTAAAAGTACTCTCTCCTACGTCGTCCCAAGATAATAGAGTTCGGCATCTCCTACCGTACAAAGCCTCAAAAGGAGACATCTCGATATTGGCCTGATAGCTATTGTTGTATGCAAACTCTACTAGGTGAAGATGATCCTCCCATGAGCCACCAAAATCTAGTACACATATCTGAAGCATATCCTCGAGCGTCTGAATAGTCCTCTCTGACTGTCCATCCGTCTGAGGGTGGTAAGCTATGATAAATTTGAGTTGGGTACCCAAGCTAGCCTGCAAACTTGTCACGCCCCAATCCCAAAATGCCGAGGGACTGGACACGTAGCAATGGCCAGCAGCACGCACCGATGGACAACCCAATTTAATGGATCCATCAGGGCATGCTTAAGCTGTAGTCTAACAGTAAATAGAGCAATTGTTACAAGTCCCAGGTATTCCTAATCTCATCCACAACAGATAATCACAGATTAAATGCTAGAAATAATGCAAATGGAAATAACTATCAAATCTCAATAAATGTCTGGGGGAACAATCCGAGAATATGTCTGATACATCAATGCCAATAGACAGGAAATAAAGGAACTGGAAAGAGAAACAGAAATAACCGACTATATACAGCCACTGCTCAGGAGAAGTCCTCTGGTACGATCTCGTCCTCAGGTCCTGGTACAGCTCCTGGAAGTGCTCCTGTACGGTGTATCTCTGGATGGTTCTCTTCGGCTATACCTGGGGACATAGTCCATTCCAGGTCCTCAGGGGACATAACAAGGTACAGATAATACAAGCCAAAATATAAGCAGTGCAGAAATTAAATGAAACAGCAGGGTAAACTATGTAACCAGCTAGGTGATAAATGCAAGTTGAGAGCATCACTAGAACTCAGGCTGAAGCTGCTACAAGCTCTGTGTCGGGGAGCCGGTAGCAGTGATATCATGTAGTTGTCTAGCTCAATGGGAGACTACGACGCCGGCATAATATAAAATCAACCTGTAGCCTGTGTAACTCTCCCCACCCAATGTAATCACGCATATCATGACCATAACGTCTCATGTCCATGTCAAGCGGGATCATAGCTAATGCAACAAGTCATACAGTATCTTTAAATACAATATCTCTGTCAAGTCCTGTATCTTATACAGAATCACCATAAATGTCTCAGGAAGACTCTGTCTCATGAATAGTGTCAAGTGTCCTGGGTTCTGTTATACTTGATAGGACAAGTACCAAGAGTAAGGGTATCGAATGTCCATCTCTAATGACGTACCCAACACCGCGTACGGGGTTGGCACCCGACTATGATCGGACACTAAGTACGTCACACGTTTCCTAGGTTAAGCAGTTAAAACAAGTTTATATAAATTTACACAAGAACTCCAGCAAAATATTATCACAAGAACTACTGAGAATTGACAAGCTTTACTTGCCCACTGATACTAAATTAAGCCAAGGAAATAAATAGCAGACTGCAGGGTTTGGCAAGGTACACTTGCCTGTGGTTCCGGTTCCAATTGCGGCTCTGACTTCAGCTGAATTTGCAGGAGGTATTTCGATTGCTAAAATAAACATCACCATCAGATCCAGAAAATATCAATCAGCTAGAAACGCCTGTCCTTGAGTCCAATTTGAAGACAAGGGCAGAAACGACAGTTTCGGGTCAAAACGGGGTCCACTAGTGGGGCCCGCTTTGCACCAAAAAATGTGTTAGGGTCAAAGGTCTCCAAATTCACTAAACTTAGTGTCAACAAGTCAAGAACGATGATACGAACCCAACGGAACTTCCAGAATTGGATTCCGATGAGACGACCACAAAATGGCCCGTCGAGCGGGGCTTGTGGGGCCCACGACACGCGATTTCGTCAACGTTCTCAGAATCGAACCAAACTTGGGTCACAGGACCAGCGTATCGCTACGAGTCCGATGGCACAAGTTTCGTTTCAATCCGACGTGTGTACACAAAGTTAGGGTGAAATACAGAAAAGTCGGATACGGGACGATGTTCGCGGATACGCGTTGATTCCGGTGTGCACGCACATCCGAATCAACTTCTGTGAAATCCCACACGTCCGTATCAACGACGCGCACGTATCTGTGAAGACCGCGTGCGACCAAGTTGTCCCGTTTGGCGGGGCGTACCCAGTTCCGGGGTGAATCGAGTCGTTGTTTTCCTGTTTTAGGATCGCGGTGTGCGATCACCACAGGACGCGATGCCCCGAGCGGTTTGTTCGGGCACCGAGAGAGTCATACAGGATTCGCAACGCAATTTACGGAATCGAAAACAGAGCTACGAGCAAGAAATTACAAGTACCTGAACAGGGTCGAAAAACAGGGTTCTCGTCGTGTCCGACACGTGTCGGATTCGGGGATTAAATTAGGGTTTGGGCTGAACTCCGGCGGCGGGGATGGCGGCTCTGCGGCCGGGCTGAGGAGGAGGGGACCGGGGCTGCTGCCGTCGGGGCACGGCGAGGCGGCTGGGGACGCGGCAGAGCTGTACGGCAGAGCCGGAGCTGCTGCTATCTTCGGCCGGCTGCTGCTGTCTCGACGACGAGGAAGAAGAGGAGGGAGGAGGACGGGTGGTCGGAGTCCAGCGGAGGGGGCGGCGGGTGGTCGGAGTCCAGAGGAGGGGGCGGCAGCGGCGTCGAGCGGCGGTCGGGGTAGGGGTAGCTGCCGGAGAGGGGAAGTCGGGGTGGCTTAAATAGGGGGTGGAGAAGGCTGGGATGGCCGGGGAAGGCGGAGGAGGGGGCTGACGTGGGCGGAGGTCACGGGGCGTGGGCCGGAGGGGACGACGAGGGCTCCGGCGACGCGGCCGCCGGAAGAGTCGGGGTCGATCGTGGGGGAAAAGAACCGTTCAACGGGCCGGGCGGGTTCGGGTCTGGCAGACCCGACCCGACCCGTTAGCAGAAGCGGGTAGGGCTTGAGGGTTCGGGTCTGGCCGACCCGACCCGTTAGCCCATGGGCTCGGTTGGGCTGGGCTGGGCTCGGTTTGGGTTTAAAATAAATAATCAAATAAATAATAAATAATTAATTAATTAATAATAAATAATAGTTTTTAGGTGTTTTAAAATAGGTCTGGGGCCCAATAAATTCCATAAAAATTACCCTAAGTCCAGTTTTTCATTTTACACCCAAAAATATTATTTTCATAATATTTTAATATTGTATATTATCCTTTAAAAATTATTTAATAATTAAAACCCTATTTTTAATTACAGAAAAATACCAGAAATTTTCAGAAAATTGAAAAAAATTCCAAATTTAAATTTTTTTGAAAAATTAATGGGTTTACAAAACTTCTCCAAAAGTGGGACATAAATCTACTATCCCGATCGAACACGATGCTTACTGGAACTCCATGCCGCCTGACTATCTGTCTCACATATAAATCATCGAGCTTCTCCATAGACAATCCTACTTTAAAAGGCAAAAAGTAGGCTGATTTGGTCAGCCTGTCCACAATGACCCAAATTGTGTCCTTTCCTCCTAGAGTGCGTGAAAGTCCGAAAACAAAATCCATCATGATATGCTCCTATTTCCACTCAGGAATTGGTAGTGGTTGTAGTAATCCTCCTGGTCTCTTCCTCTCGGCTTTGACCTGCTGGCACACTAAACATCTGGCGACAAAATATGCTATCTCTCGCTTCATTCCATACCACCACACGTGTTGCCTTAGGTCCTTATACATCTTGTTAGCTTTCGGGTGTATAGAATACTGAGAACGATGAGCCTCCTGCATGATCTCTTAACGCAGGTCCCCACTAGGCACACATAACCTAGTCCCGTGCCTTAAAGAACCATCCTTTGCAATAGAGAAGTCATCCATCAATCCTGCCTGCACCTAAGCTCTGAGTCTTCGTAGACCCTCATCATGGTACTGCATCTCTCAAATCTTCTCCATCAATCCTGATTGAATCTGCATGCCCATCATCTGCGTTTCAACTCCTGGAATAATAACCTCGATGCCCAGGCTATCCAATTCTGCTAATAAGTAACAATCCGTTGTCAAGTATATCGCTACTGGATATCTGCTCAATGCATCGGCAACTACGTTAGCCTTCCCTGGATGATACTGCAGTGAAATATCAAAATCCTTCATCAGTTCTAGCTACCTGCGCTGTCTCATATTCAGCTCTTTCTGTGTAAAGACGTCTTCAAGTTCTTGTGGTCATTGTATATTTTCACCCACTCTCCATACAGATAATATCTCCACAGCTTTAGAGCGAAGATCATCGCTGCTAATTCTAAGTCGTGAGTGGATAGTTTCTCTCATGTGGCCGCAACTGTCTAGAAGCATATGCCACCACCTTCTTATTCTGCTCTAGAACACATCCCAAGCCCTTCCCCGAAGCATCGCTATAAATGACAAATCCTCCTGTCCCCGATGGCACCGTCAAAACAGGCGTTGTGGTTAATCTCTTCTTCAGCTCATTAAATGCATCCTGACATTCTTCGGTCCACATGAACTGCACATCCTTTCTAATGAGTCTAGTCAACGGCTCTGCGATCCGTAAAAAATCCTTTACAAATTTTCTGTAATATCCGGCCAATCCTAAGAAGCTTCTGATCTCTGCAACAGAACTCGGAGTGGTCCAAGACTCTACAGCAGCAGTCTTTTTTGGATCCACCGATATTCCGGCTCCCGTTACCACATGCCCAAGAAACTATACCTTATCCAGGAAGAACTGACATTTTGAGAGTTTTCCATGGAGCTTCTCCTTCCGAAGGGTCTCTAGCACAATCCTTAAATGCTTCTCATGCTCTTTCGGTGTCTTCGAATAGATAAGAATATCATCTATGAATACTACTACGAACTTGTCAAGGTATTGGTGGAACACCTTGTTTATCAAGTTCATGAAGACTGCTGGGGCATAAGTCAACCCAAATGGCATCACCATAAACTCATATTGGCCGTATTTTGTCCGAAATGCAATTTTTGGAATATCTTCCTTCTTCACTTTCAACTGATGATAGCCAGACCTCAAATCAATCTTTGAAAATACTCTCGTACCGCTCAACTGAACGAAAAGATTGTCTATTCTTGTTAGCGGGTATTTTTTTTTGATGGTGAGGTTGTTCAGAGCCCTGTAATCAATGCACATTCGCACCGACCCATTTTTCTTTGGTACAAATAAGACCGGGGCTCCCCAAGGCGAGGAGCTCGATCTAATAAAACCCTTGTCTAGCAAATCATCCACCTGCTTCTTCAGTTCTGTCAGCTCGCTGTTGTTGATCCTGTAAACTCGCTACGATACTGGTTCTGTCCCAGGCACTAAGTCTATAAAAAAAAATCAAGATCTCTATCCGATGGCAATCTGGGTAGCTCCTCGAGAAATACGTCTAGAAATTATACAATAATAGGGTATGGCAAGTCCTTCTCTGCTACCATGGCTCCACAATTAATTCCATCACTCTGCTCAACTCCTCCCCTAACAAACTCAAATTTTGGCTTTCCTGGAGGGCGGAACAATACACGTCCTCCACGACAGTCTATGCTAGCATGGTGCATACTCAACCAATCCATTCCAAGGACAATATCAAGGCTCGGAAGTGGCATTACGAGTAAACTAGCATCCAAATTATGGCCTCCCAAGGTAATACGATGCCCTTTACAAGTATCACTGACTAGGATAGTGCCTCCACCAGTCATAATCTTGTAACTCCTACTCAAGGGTTCTGTTACTAAACTATGCTTAAGCACAAAGGACACATATATGAAGCTATGCGATGCACCATAATTAAATAAGGCAATAACGGGAATATAATCAAGAAGAATAGAACTTGCTATCACATCACCAGCCGGTTCAGCCTCCTCTATGGTCATGGCAAAAGCTCTTCCCACTTAAGGTACTCCCCTTTGCTGGTGCTGAGTGAACTGCTGCTGTTGCGTAGGAAGTGGGGGTCCTCTTGGCTGCTGGTATACTGGTGGTCCAACTGGTCCTCTCTGGGCCGAGGATCCGCTTATCGGGGGTGCGATAGGACACTCCCTCATCTGGTGCGTAGGTGATCCACAATATAAACATATGCCTAATCTCTTCCGGCATATCTCCCATGAATGTCCTGGCTTCTTGCAATAGTTGCATGGGGGAACTTGTTGTACTGGTCTCTGCAGTTGTTACTGCCCTTGCTGAGATGGGGCTCTAACTGGGGCACAGTACTGTTGCTGTTGCTGAAAGGTCCTTGGCTGAAACTGTGGACGCTTTGCTTGCCCCTGACTACTACCACTGCCGATATCATCCTTGTTCCTCTTATTCTGAAGACACATGCTAATACGTCCGCAAGAGTCATATAGGCCAAGGAAATATGGACCTTGACCTCTTGGTTCAAGCCCTATCTGAATCGTCTTGCTCTATCCTCCGGGTCCCTCACCATGTACTCTATAAATCGGCTCAGCCTGCCAAATTCTGCAGCATACTCATCTACGGTCATCCCGTTCTGCTCCAAGTTCTGGAATTGCTTCTCCAGAACCCCTTTGGCTACTGCCGGAATGAATTTTCTCTTAAAAAGGTCCTTGAATTTCTTCCAAGTCTGGTTTGGATCCGCAATCCTAGGTTCATTTTTGAACCAAGTACGAGCAATATCATGAAGCTACAAGCCAACGGCCTCATTCTTAGGTCCTCTAAAAGTCGAGAAACTCTTATGATCCGCTCAATATCCTCAAGCCACTCATTAGCGTAGAGGATTCCCTCTGTCCCCTTGAACATTCGAGGCTCCATATTCTTGAAGTCCTAGATGTTACCCACCTTCGGTTGAGCGGCCTGCTGTTGTGGTTGTTGGGCAACCCTCTCCATGGCTGCTAGGGCAACCTGTTGGGCATTTTCTATTCCTGCACTCAGTATTTCTGTCTGTTGCCTATGAGCCTCTACCTGAGCCTTTTGAGCCTCTATCATGCTTCGGAAGAGCTCATGTAATGGCTGAGGAGGAGGAAGACTCCCTAATCCAGCAAATGAGCCCTTCTGCGATGTAGATGGTGTGGGGAATGCACCATTTTCTCTGGAACCGTGCACTCTGGTCTTGGGTGGCATTCTGAAAGGTTAAAAACAACAAGAATAAAGTTGATATGGCACAAGATTAGAAAGTATTCAAGAAGGACAATCAATTATGAAAGAGGTCTGATTGCTCGAAAGGAATTAATAAGGGTTAGCAAGTTGAGTATACAGGATCCCTTGTTGTGATTGAGTATTTTCCTATTCCTAGTATATATATCCTATGGCAGGATCGCAGTCGTACATCTAACTTGAGTACCACTACAAGTTTGCAATCTTATGCGAAACCTGACCTGCATGGGCCACCACTAAAAATGTGTCATGACCCGTGCCCTGGAATTGGGCATGAGTCATGAGTACGCTAGCCTACGCCGCAGTATCGACGGTAGAACGCTATACAATAAGCCACAAGTAATCTATAACTCACAACATATATACATCTCCACATAATACTCAATCACAGGCACTAGTTTAAATGAATACACCAAGACAATATTGAAATAATAATCTTGATGTGGGTTCAATGAATCTTCCCCAAAACTAAATATCCAAAATACAATGTTCAAAATACTTTAGAAAATTGTCGGGAATAATCCGACCCCAAATAACTTAACAAAA
This sequence comes from Iris macrosiphon, assembly GCA_036927795.1. Lineage (NCBI taxonomy): Eukaryota > Viridiplantae > Streptophyta > Magnoliopsida > Asparagales > Iridaceae > Iris > Iris macrosiphon. The sequence goes on along the minus strand of JAYESA010000017.1, from coordinate 43,804,610 downwards.
TCAACTACTAATAAACTACTCCATCGCAGACGGTATCTGAGCTGCTAACTCTCCCTGATCGTCCGGAAGGGCAAGATCAGGCTCTATTATGTCGCTGGCATACGGCCCATAATGTGTAGGGATTTTATCCTCAAAGTAGTCACCTAAAATTTTATCCAGTCAGGAAAGGAACGAGTACATCATAGTAAAAATAGTTCTAACACATGGTAGAAGCTATAAGGCAATAAATTGCAAGGATATATGATAGCAACAAACTGGACTCACAATAAAGCGACTAGAATAACCAAATGCCGAAGTCCTATCATGGCAAACATATAGTACAATATCTCTAAGCAACAAAAGAAATAACTACAATGGATGGAAGAACAGATAAGAATAAATACTCTATGTGATTTAAAATACCTTATTGACATATGAACGTACGGCTAGGGGTAATATCCGGCAAACCACACGTGTCGTGCATGTCTGCTATTATTCCAGAAAGACCATGGGATAGAAAGGATAGTTCACACGTCCACTAAGTATTTCCCCTCCCTACAAGTACACATGGATTCTAATCCAGTCATGAAGAAATAACAATAATCCCGAATAATCACGTATCTCATAATAAGAATCCATCATACTAATCCGTGTAACAAGTGTCAAGAATTAGATAATCAATACTAAGCATGCATTATAGAGACAATCAAGTACTGAATGTAATCACGGAAATATACTCGCCTGTGGTCCTTAGCTGGTATGAATCAGAATCCAAGTCACAGTCCAAATAGCCTATGTATTACAAATTTACCATTTCAAAAGATAATTTATTTTAATTTATTTAATTCTAGAATAATTACTCTAAAATCCTATTTTAATCTTATTATTCTGATTTTTAGGTCAATTCCTCAATTTTATCCAAAAAAACTAAATTTTATCAACTCGAGACTCATGGCACACAAATCGAGGCAATTCGTTGACCAAAAAGTTAACTAACACAAACTCAACTTTCATGCATGGTTTCTTGTAGATTTTAGCTTCAAAAATATGTTGGAATTTATGGCTTGTTTGAATTCAATTTCATTTGGAAATTATTGCACATACAAAATCGCATTATGCAACGGTGGTTGATTGTTAACCTAGAAGTTCTACAGAATTAACAACATAGAAATATTTTGAATTAAATTCGGAGAAAAACATATGTCAATGATCTCGACATTAACTTTCCAAAACTTTAAACAGTTCATAATTCTGATTCCTGTTTCTCCTAAAATAATGAAAATATCGAGACATATCTATTTTTAGACATGTTGTGCTCTACGAATTTTTTAGATTTTAATACTCATAATTTAGTAAAACAATTTTTATATTCAGAAAGCTAACCACAATACGGTTCTAATGCAAGAAACTGGGCCTCATTTGTAGTACGGAGCTATGAGTAATGACGTCTGGAAGATGAAAGAATCCTAGATGACAATTCTCCAAAATTTGGCTTAAAGAAAAACCCTAGAAATCCTAAAATAACTATTATATATATAGAGGAGAGAGGGAAGCCGCGGCTCATAGGAGTGCCACGTGGCGTGCATCCATGCTATCCCGCTCGGATCGAACGGTCGAAGTTTGACCCGGCTTAGCTCGGCTGAGTCCGAGTCGAATTCGGACTCGACTCAGCTCGAGGTCGGCTCGGCTTGGCTGCACCCGCACCCACCTCACCGTCGCTGACAAGCGGGCCCCCTTAGTTTGCTATGGGAGGCTGACGGGTGGGCCCCTGTTGGCAGACTGGGCAGGATATTTACTATTATGGGTTTTTATTTTCAGAAAATAGTTTTTAATTTCGTTTTCCCTAATTAACTCAAAATAAATGCTAAAAATAATCAAAAATTCCTAGAAAATTCTAGAAAATATATTTAATTATTTAGAAACTAAAATAAAAGTTTAGGATATTTTTAATTAAGTTTGACCCTAAAATAAATTCTTACAAGTCCTAGAAAATTAGTGTTACTAGTTTTTAATTAACCAAAAATTATGGAAAAAATTCCACTAGCCCCAAATTAACCTAAAAATAATATTTAAGTTAGAATTTCAGGATACGAAGGTTACACCAACGAGGACCAAAATTAGCAGTTCGACCACTAGCCCAGCGTCCTCTTTCGATACAGACCCAATAGTTCCAACAGTAACGTCCGGCGTAGTATAAACAATCCAGCAAGCCAAACCAGTAAAACAGAACCAGTATCAAGTTAGAGCCACAGCCCCTAGACATTGGCCTGAAGAAATATTTGTCAACCTAGAGCAGTTGATAGCCAAAGGTGCTACAATTGTGGGTAAGATTTTTAAGCTCTCTTTAGCTTGTCTTATTCTTGGGTTCTTGTCGAACGATCTCGTATTTTAGTTACTTGTATAGTATAATCATTGGATTTATGATGTGATTTTTTGAGCTTTCTCGTGTGTTCCAACTCGACCAGTCTTGGTGAAATTTTGGGGATAATTTTTTTTATGAGGGTAAAGATGTCACACCCGATTCCAGATATAGTATTTTTTGAATTTGTAGAATTTAATTTTTCCTGATGATGTATTATTGTTGTATTTCTCATGTTGGTTTCTGTCAATTTACTTATTGTTATTTTTTCTATTGTTGAGAGAGACTACTCGAGACTAGTAGAATACCCATTGGCATTGCCATAGACCTGATTTAGGACCCACATGTAGAATGGACACCTAGTTCGGTTTATTTGACTGAACCCTTGACTAAACTATTTTTTTCTCTCCTTTTAGTATATATATGAGCTTTTCTCTCTCTCTCCCCTCTTTCTTCTTCTTCATTTTCATTTCTTTCTTCCTTGCTCCCTTCTTCCTCACCCTCGTGCACCTCGCCTAGCCGAACCCTAGCACCGGACCTAGCTAGGAAGAGGTCATTGGACTCTTAGGCAAGTACATCCTGCTCAATGATAAAATTTGATTTTTAAGATTTTTATTTAAATTTTTTTTTAAAAATTTGTTTGATGAAAAATGTTTCCCTTGTATTCCTTATCATTTTTATTTCTTGGAGTTTTTAGTTTTGGTAGATAGATTTTGGTAGATCTGAGCTTTAAGTTAGGGTTTTCCATGGGTTCTATGAGTTTTATTTGGTTTTGATCTATTAAAACTTTATTTTTTTTCAAAAACTAGTTGTTCGTTATGTTAGATCTTTTTATTAAATACAATTTGGCTTTTGTTTTACTTGATTTAGAGTTAAAATAAAGTTTTTACGAAGAAAATAATTTTTTAATTTTTGGAGCTTTCGACCAAGGCTGAACCTGATGTTGGAGAAGACAAAGTCTTCATGCTGCCAGCGACATATGCGACAGAGAGCGCTATACGACCCAAGAGGGTTATGCGGCCTGAACTCCTTGTCGCATACTGACAGCATGCGTTCACCTTATTGGATGCATGACTGTTCATTACACAAGTGTTCTGGAGCTAATCCTTGAACTGCTTGTGTTTTTACTCGCTGAACGAATAAAAAATTTGCTAAGGCCAAGAGGGGCATCTATGCGGCAATCTGAACATGCGACAAGCGGACTTATGCGGTATTGGCACTATGCGCCTCTTCTCCATTGACGTACAACTCTGCTTCGCCCTTGCACATCTTTTTATGGTTTTGTCCTTTCTTTCTGACACACTTATTGCATGTCACATCAATGACTTTATGTCACTTCATTAATACTTCATTATTGATCCATTACTCAATACTTTCCCCAAGGAGTAGACTTTACCCCTGAGCATGCGGCCAATGAGTCCATGCGGCAATTGGGTGCATTCGCCTAGTGAGTCCATGCGGCAATTAGGTACATGCGCCCAGTGAGCGCATGCAGCAAGTGAGTGCATGCGGCCAGTGGATGCATGCGACAAGTGAGTACATGCGGCCAATTGGCGCATGCGGCCAGTGGGTGCATGTGACAAGTGAGTACATACGGCCAATTGGCGCATGCGGCCAGTGGGCTCATGCGGCCAGGACTTTCTTATGCACATTTTGTGTTCCTTTTAATAATATTAATTTAATAAATTCTTTTGGTGATTATTGTTGTGTGCTTCCTTATGTCGATGCAAGTTTATATTACTAGACAAGTTTTGTATATAGTTCACGAGACAAGTTTATGTACAAGTTTACAATTCTCACCACACCATAAAAATATTTGTGTATGGAAATCCATTGCATTTGGCATCAGAAAATCGAGTGTGAGTATTGCCCAATGTATAGCGTGTCACAAATACGATATCTCGTGAATATCTCGTACTCGTGACATGTCACTACCACATTCTAAAATAGGGATATTTTTGTCCTTTTATTATTTATAAATATTGTGTGTATTTATTTTAAATAATTGCATAATATGTGTATATATATATATTATATATATAGTGTTCCTTAATTCATGAGTTAGTGGACTAGACCTAGAAGCTCACTAGATGAACCCCTGACCGAAATATAGGATTATGAATTTAATTTATATTATTTTAGGATTAATTATTTAGGGTTATAATTTATTATTGTGATTTTATTTTATTGTTGTGCCTTACCGTTGCTTCGATATTTGGAGCGCTACCCTAGCTTTTGTCTTCCAATAAATTTTACACTTTTGTCCTAGACGTGCCGGTCTCCCATTCTGACCCTTGTGTAACTCATAAATATGCTTTCTTGTGTTTCATTTTAGTCGCACAATATTCATCGCGGACGTTATTTTTATTTTTAAATAAATTTAACTTTGTATCTTTGTGGGTTCCAATCGAAATTGGAGACACAATCTCAACCCGTTTTGTGCAACCTAAATTATAATAATATTCTATTCTGAGTCTTCTATGTCCATGACACTTGTGTCCTACATAATTTTAATCCCATGTACTTCCAATTAATTTTAGAACACCAATTACATTAATTTTATTTAAATTAGTGTAAGGACCCAACTTGACCCAAAACTAGATCCAACGCCAAACCAAACCCTCATTCACACCCTCAAGACTCATACTAAACACCACACAATCTTTTTAGCCAATATATCACACCAAACATGATGTTTCCCCTCATTAAATCCAAAAATCCACTTTCTGTACAATTTTTTAATTGTTGGGGACTTTATTGCAAAGGAGCAATGATGTGTCACCATCCTATTGGTCAAGCACATAAAAAAATCACCCCCTCCTTCCTTTGACCGTTCAACTCTCTCTCCCTCTCTCCTCCTTTTGGTTTGATATTTTCCTTCATGTTTAATCTAGGCCATCCATTTAAAATGGAGCCATCCTCACTACACACACCATTGTATATATATATATATATATATATATATATATATATATATCATCCTAACACTTTTCCCAATGTCAACCCCATCCCAAGATGTACTTGGCCGACCCTAATCCCTAGGTAGTCAACACCCTCTTCTTCCTCATGCTAAACTACTCTATTATTATTTTCTACATCATCCTCACCATCCCTCAAGGAAACAAAAACCCACAAAACACAAAATCCTAACTATAAACCCCCATCTCCTATTTACCATCCCCTCACCGCGTCTCTCCGGCAATCCCCGACTGAGCAACTGACCTTTCCCGCCTCGATCTCCACTCAGACCCGACCCCGCCGGAGCCCCGGTGAATCCGACCTCGCCTGAGCCAGACCACCCTGCACCACCACCTCTCCTCCCTGTTCTCTTTCTTCCCTCCTCCGTCCGAGACTCGTCTCAAGCACCACGCTTACCTTGACTCGTCGGATCCCTGCCGACTGTACCACAACCAGCAGTCGATTTTCTCTCCTTTTCGTCTCATCTTCCCCCACGCTGAGGTAACCCCGCTGGAGCAGCTCCCAACTGCCGGAGCCTGAGCAGCCGGTCATCATCTCGTCCCCGCTGACAGCCGTCCTCTTCGATGACTAAACGACCCACGACCATCTCCTCCGCCTGAGCCACCCTCCGCTCCTCCCAACCTCCCTTGCACCCGTTGCCAATCACCGCCGAGTCCTCCATCGACGACAGTCCAGCCATCACCGGCCATTAAACCCGACAACAAATGCTGACCCCCACCTTACCCGGGCCTGTCGACCTCGCTTGAGCATCCCGACTTCACAGCAGCCTCCTTTCTTCCCTTGTCGGACCTTCCTGTCCGCCAAGCCTCCTCCGGCCATCCCTGTTCATCATCATCACCATCATCATCACCTTCATCATCATTATCATCACCAATCATCATCATTATCATCATTATCATCATCATCACCAATCATCATCATCACAATCATCATTATCATCATTATCACCACCTTCATCATCATCAATCATAATCGTCATCATCAACATCGTTATCATCGTCGATCTTGTGCACGTGCACAGGTTCGTACCTGTCCCCTCTTACTTTGTGATTTTATGTGTACATATGTGTAAATAGTGTTAGGGATTAGTATTGCTTCATGAGAGGTTCAGTTAGTTGATATCAGACCCGTGTCGGTGAACCCAATAACTTGTGTGCTCATACGTGTGTGTGCGTATGCATATAATATTAATTAATATATATAAATATATGGATATATATATATATAAGTAATTATTGCTAAGTACTAGTTATAACTGTATATATATATACTATATGACCCTAGTATAATTACGGATATCCCGTATTATACTTGACCATGTGACCCTGAGTGATTGAGAGTGTCTGCCTTGTGTACACTGACGTACTGGCGAGACATATGTTAGTGAGTTGACTGTCTGATTTTACACAGCATTTGAAGATGTGATGCCAATATATTTAGATGCATACTTGACCCTGCTAGATGACCAGTATCACCCCTAGCGTAGCCCCTGAGTTCAATATATTTATGATTGTGTGTTAGTGTAACGACTGATTCTGTATTATTATTAAATAATGTCTATAGGACTGTTTGATTATTCAAATAAGACTTCGGAAACAGGACATTGGTATTTCCAAGCAGATGACCACAGGCGAGTATATTCTCTAACAGTTTTTATTATGTTGATTATCTCTATGATTCTAGTTGTATAGCGTACATGATTCTGACACTATGTATACACGAGTTGGCATCATCGAGACCTATCATGAGGAGTCATGATTGGAATCTATCATGCTAGCTGGGGACGGGGAAATATTAGTAGATTATGTGATCATATCCAACTCTACATGCATCATAGCTCACCCACACCTCACGTCGATGCAACCTGACCATTACATGCCTCATAGCCTGTTACATGTGATTAGCCTGACTATTGCTCTCATCATAGCTATCCGGATGGTTAGCCTGACCTTACATGAATTATAGCTAATCATATGTAACAAGCCTGATCAGTCCTAAGCCGATCATATGATATACTAATGTTTCACACACTTAGCTAGATAGTCTATACATGTATCTCTAGTTTATTGATCTAGCATTTCTTTATGTTCCAGTTATTGCTCTAGCATTCACTTATATTCCAGTTCATTATTCTAGCGTACACTTGTATTCTTGTTCATTGCTAGTTGTACCATTGATGATGACTTATGCTCCAGTATTTCTATTTCCAGTATATTCATGCTCGCCAGTATTTTTTATTTCTAGCAGTTATATCCATCTTATATTTCTTTACACTATATTATAGTTTTTGTCAATATATGTGGAACTACTGTTATAGATGTACTTCGTTCCATCTTGATTGAAAATATTTTTTCAGACTATGACTTAGAGGACTTATTTCCAGCATACTTGGAAATATGAATGTTATTGATTACAGGTTAGACTATTCTTGTTATTTAGACTTGTGTTATATTTTGTTTATATCTCTGATATCTTATCGTGCCCTAGTCCTGTGATTGAGTATTTTTAGATTATATTGTGATATTTGTGTCTCCTTTTGGAGTTGGATATTCATGTGAGATTGATTAGTTAGTATCGTAACCTAGATATCGTTCTACTGCCGATACTGCGGCGTAGGCTGGACGTACCCACGCACTTGTACCCCTATATCGGGTGCGGGTCGTGATACGTTTCTAGTGGTGGCCCATGCAGGTCAGGCTTCATAAGTAGTGCGATATCGTGGTAGTGCGATATCTTAGTTGTACTGCTGCGTGCCTGCGATAGGATATAGTACATAGGATACTAGGATGAGAGAGAATACTTAATCACAAATTTTAAGAGATTCCTGTGATGACCCTTGAGAATCTTATTATAATTTCCAATTTAAATCCTTTCCCTTATTTTGTCCGCTCTCATTTGTTGTTATTGAATTTAATTATTGTTGATTAGTTGTTAAATTTAATTCTTGGTATCGTTGTTGAGTTGATTTTATATCGAGATAAACTTTATGGACTAAAATTTACGGTATCATCTGATGACATATGTTGATGAGGATAGTGAGAAAAGGTAAAATATCTACTTTGGTTATGGAGCCTAGAGTTTATCGCAGCCACATTAGCTGTTATGGCAGAAACATAGAAAACTGACTTCAGATGTACATATCTAGTTATGAATTTAGAGTCTCTCGCAGCCATACCGGTTGGCATAGCGAGGATTCTAGATGACGTGATTATAGAGTTGCATACCTTAGTTACGGAACCTATCGTTTATCGCAGCTATGCTCACTGGCGTGGCGAGGATTCTGAGTATTATAATTTTGGATAGACGTATATGATTATCAGGTTGTATCTTAAATTTGTTCTTAAAGTATCATCTCAATACTTATCCACTTCTGTTATTATAGGATCATGTTTCAGCATTTTCTTTACTAGCAGTAGAGATACCTTCAGTCCTTAGTCCAGTTCCTTTTGGAGCTTTATTTCTTTAAGGATCCTTGTTAGTGTGATAAATTGGTAAATTATAATTAGGTCTGTGTCTTGTATCAGTGTTGACTGAGTATGGATTGTGAGTCTGTAAGTATTTCTTGGTTGGACATGTGAGCAGTAGGCATCAATCTAGAGATAACCGTAGCATAGTACCTTATAGCAATAGTTCTATAATAGGCGCCATTATAGTTAGTATTGGTACTATTGGTAGAAGAGAGAGTAAAGAGTATCAGCGATGGTTCCAGAAGTTAGTATCAAAGTCAGCATGCCAGTCCTGGATAGTCATGAATTCATGTACTTGGGTGATCCATTAAAAAAATAAGTATCAAAAAAAAAATTGTAAAAAATTAATGGAGCATGATATTCAATTTGATGGTTGATACTTAGGTGTGACAAGAGTAAAGAAATGTATATACATACAGGGCATTAATGAGTGTGCCATAGTAGGAGGATACCCATAAGTGTATAAGAGAGTGTGAAGGAATAAGAATACATTGTGCTAAGTAGTAGGACTTGTGTTACAGATAAAAGTAGGGTCTTGATATGTGGTTTGATATGAGTGTACCGGTATATGACTAGTGATGGATGTATCACCTGATATTGAGGCAGATGATGTGTTGGAAGCAATAGGTAAAAGAAGTGCCTAGAAATTGTGTAGAGGATGAACAGTGGGTATTGAGTACCAGTGCGAAAGTTTATGAAAGAGGAAGCATGAGTATTAGAAAATTCCAATAGTGTGCCATAGTTTGAGAAATATCAAGATTGGTCATGAAAGATAGGAAATGTATCACAGATTAGTGTATCAGTTTGTAAAAGATTTAAGAGAAGATACGTATACATCAATCGAGATATGAAACTATATGCCTGCCTTTGAGAGTGAAGTAAAGCATGTGTATTATAGAAGTTAATAACTAGTACAAGTGATCATGAGTTCTAGTAAGTATGACGAGGTAATCTAATGATGAAGCTAGTGTTACCATACCAAGAGTGATAATGTTTCTATATCAAGGATTAGTTGAGAAATGTGCTACTAACAGTAAGTACCTCGTGTGATAGTAGATTGGCATATCAGTTAAGATGGATAGAAAATTATTGGGAGTAATAGTGCAAGTAATTCGGGAAGTGCAAAATTCAGTACACAGTTAAGGGTTGTAGATAATTGGTATAATTATGTGTATCTTGTGTGTTAGAGACTGTGAGTATATATATATGTATACTTAGATAGATATGGATTTAAATTTATAATTTGAAGATTGGAAATAAATTTTAATTTTTTTGAAATTTTTTTGAGGAGTTGAGATTTTATGTTACTAATTTTTTTTGAGGATTCAAATTCAATTCAATAAACATAGTCAAAGCTATAAAGATTTTTGGAAGTGATTAAAATTTTATTTCAATATTTGAATATTTGACTTTTGAGGAAAGTATATGCACTTTATTTTAAATTGTTCGAGAAGTTAAATTTTGAGGGTTTTATTTTGAGGATAAATTTTCTGGTGGGTAAGAAATGTATATCAGTATATGAGTGGATGATGTGCATGTGTAAGGATCTGTTGGCTTGTGCATGCTTGAGATGGCACTGCAAACTGACTTAGGTGTCCATCTAGAGTTGTATTAGAGAGAGAAGTACTTAGTGTGTTGTGTTACACTTGGCGTACACTTGAGTTATAAGAACAACTAGTATAAACAATTACAGTAGGTAAGAGAGTTAGCAGTGGGTGTGCTTTTAGTAGAAATAGTAGTACCTAAAGGGATAGAGGTATTAAACTTGGATGCAATTTTGACCAAGGGTTGGGTTAGAAGGCTATCTTCTGTTCTTTCCTTCTGTTCCTTTTTTATCTGTTTGATTGATTGACTGATTTCTTAGTACCGTAGTTTGTATCAATGATTCTCTTGCTAGAATATAGTTAGTAGTACACCCTGACAGAGACTGCAATACCATGACAAAATAGTCCATAACCATGCATGTTTTCTCTAGATTGCATGTTGTATGACTGTAGGTAGGATTTTCTTAGACATTGATTGTTGGGGGTTTGACCGTAGTGAAGAATTAATGAAGAGGTTATGACTGGACAGAGAGAGATAAGGTGCCTTAAATTTCGAGGATAAACATTAATTTGAATAAAGAGTTAAGAATTTAATATGGCAGAATTGACGATTTTTTTAAAATCATTAATTTTTATGAAGATTACGATATGATTGAATTTGTCATTAAATTTTAAGGAATTTAAAAAGATTATCATTATATTTATTTGATTATAAGATATGAAAGAAAAAATTTACATTTTGAATGTTGTATTTGAAGATTTCATAAGTATTACCCTGTTTGAGTATTGTGTGGAAAAATAAATCGAGGAATAAGATCACTAATGGATTAGAGTTTGAATTCAAATTTTTGGGATGAGATTTCAAAAAAAAATTATAACCATGCGTTGACTGGATTTAAAATTTGAGGATTGGATATTAAATTTTGTATTTAATTATTAACTTAAAATTTTGGAGGAGATTGTGATAAGAATGGAATTTGATCTTATATTTGAAGATTTTCAGGAATATAATATTTATAGAATTTTGAAAATTTTGTGAAATAATAATATGGTTTTACTTCATGATTATATGGTTTGATAAATTTAAATTTTGATAAAAAAATATATAATAAATAAATACAACTATTGAGGATCTTAAATTTTGAGGACAAAATTTTTCTAAGGAGGGTAGACTTGTCATTACCACATTATAAAATAGGGATATTTTTGTCTTTTTATTATTTATAAATATTATGTGTATTTATTTTAAATAATTGCATGATATGTGTATTTATATATATTATATATAGTGTTCCTTAATGCATGAGTAAGTGGACTAGACCTAGAAGCCCACTAGATGAACACTGACCGAAATATAGGGTTATGAATTTAATTTGTATTATTTGGGGATTAATTATTTAGGGTTATAATTTATTATTGTGATTTTATTTCATTGTTGTGCCTTACCGTTGCTTCGATATTTGGAGCGCTACCCTAGCTTTTACCTTCCAATAAATTTTATACCCTTGTCCTAAACGTGCATGTCTCCCATTCTGACCCTTGTGTAACTCATAAATATGCTTCCTTGTGCTTCATTTTAGTCGCACAATATTCGTCGTGGACGTTATTTTTATTTTCAAATAAATCCAACTTTGTATCTTTGTGCGTTCCAATCGAAATTGGAGACACAATCTCGACCCATTTTGTGCAATCCAAATTATGATAATATTCTATTCTGAGTCTTCTATGTCCATGACACTTGTGTCCCACCTAATTTTAATCCCATGTACTTCCAATTAATTTTAGAACCTATTACATTAATTTTAAATAAATTAGTATAAGGACCCAACTTGACCCAAAACTAGATCCAACACCAAACCAAACCCCCATTCACACCTCAAGACTCATACTAAATACCACACATTCTTTTTAGCCAATACATCACACCAAACATGGTGTTTCCCCTCATTAAATCCAAAAATCCACTTTCTGTGCAATTTTTCAATTATTGGGGACTTTATTACAAAAGAGCAACGATGTGTCACCATCCTATTGGTCAAGCACATGAAGAAATCACCCCCTCCTTCCTTTGACCATTCAACTCTTTCTCCCTCTCTCCTCCTTTTGGTTTGATATTTTCTTTCATGTTTAATCTAGGCCATCCATTTAAAATGGAGCCATCCTCATCACACACACCATTATATATATATATATATATATATATATTATCCTAACAATTTTTCCAATGCCAACCCCATCCCAAGATGTACTTGGCCGGCCCTAATCCCTAGGTAGTCAACACCCGCTTCTTCCTCATGCTAAACTACTCTATTATTATTTTCTACATCATCCTCACAATCCCACAAGGAAACAAAAACCCACAAAACACAAAACCCTAACTATAAACCCCCATCTCCTGTTCACCATCCCCTCACCGCGTCTCCCTGGCAATCCCCAACTGAGCAGCCGACCTTTCCCGCCTCGATCTTCCCTCAGACCCGACCTCGCCGGAGCCCCGGTGAACCCGACCTCGCCTGAGCTGGACCTCCCTGCACCACCACCTCTCCTCCCTGTTCTTTTCCTTCCCTCCTCTACCCGAGACTCATCTCGACGACCACGCTCACCTCGACTTGCCGGATCCCGGCCAATTGCACCACCACCAGCAGTCGATTTCCACTCCTCCCTGTCTCATCTTCCCCCATGCTGAGGCCACCCCGCCAGAGCAGCTCCCAACCGCCGAAGCCTGAGCAGCAGGTCATCATCCCGACCCCGCTGACAGCCGTCTTCCTCGCCGACTGAACGACCCGCGGCAATCTCCTCCGCCTGAGCCACCCTCCGCTCCTCCTAACCTCCCTTGCACCCGCTACCAATCATCGCCGAGTCCTCCATCGATGACAGTCCATCCATCACCGACCATTAACCCCGACGACAACCGCTGACCCCCACCTGACCTGGGCCTGTCGACCTCGCTTGAGCATCCCGACTTCACAGCAGCCTCCTTCCTCCCCTCACCGGACCTCCCTGACCGCCGAGCCTCCTTCGGCCATCCCTGTTCATCATCATCACCATCATCATCATCACCTTCATCATCATCCTCATCACCAATCATCATCATCATCATCGTCATCACCAATCATCGTCATCATCATCATCATCATCATCATCATCACCTTCATCATCATCAATCATAACTGTCATCATCAACATCATCATCATCATCGTCATCGTCGATCTCGTGCACGTGCACAGGTTCGTACCTGTCCCCTCTTCCTTCATGATTTTATGTGTATTTATGTGTGAATAGTGTTAGGGATTAGTATTTCTTCATGACAGGTTCAGTTAGTTGACATCAGACCCATATCGGTGAACCCAATGACTAGTGTGCTCGTACGTATGTGTGCGTATGCATATAATATTAATTGATATATATATATATAAATATATGGATATATATATATATAAGTAATTATTGCTAAGTACTAGTTATTACTGTATATAAATATGACCCTAGTATAATTACGGATATCCCGTATTACACTTCACTATGTGACCCTGAGTGATTGTGAGTGTTTGCCTTGTGTACACTGATGTACTGGTGAGACATATGTTAGTGAGTTGACTGTCTAATTTTTTACAGCATTTGAAGACGTGACGCTAGTGCATTTAGACGCACACTTGACCCTGCTAGATGACCAGTATCACCCCTAGCATAGCCCCTGAGTTCAGTATATTTATAATTGTTTATTAGTGTAACGACTGATTCTATATTATTATTAAATGATGTCTATAGGACTGTTGGATTATTCAGACAAGACTTCGGAAACAGGATATTGGTATTTCCAAGCAGATGACCACAGGCGAGTATATTCTCTGATAGTTTTCATTATGTTGATTATCTCTATGATTCTAGTTGTATAGCGTACATGATTTTGATACTATGTATACACGAGTTGGCATCATCGAAACCTGTCACGAGGAGTCATGATTGGAATCCATCGTGCTAGCTGGGGACGGGGAAATATTAGTAGATTATGTGATCATATACAACTCTACATGCATCATAGCTCACCCACACCTCACGTCAGTGCAGCCTGACTATTATATGCCTCCTAGCCTGTTACATGTGACTAGCCTGACTATTGATCACATCATAGCTATTCGGATGGTTAGCCTGACCTTACATGAATCATAGCTAATCATATGTAACAAGCCTGATCAGTCCCAAGCCGATCACATGATATACTGATATTTCACATACTTAGCTAGATAGTCTATACATGTATCTCTAGTTTATTGATCTAGCATTTCTCTATGTTCCAGTTATTGGTCTAGCATTCACTTATATTCCAGTTCATTGTTCTAGCGTGTACTTGTATTCTTGTTCATTGCTAGTTGTACCATTGATGATGACATACGCTCCAGTATTTCTATTTCCAGTATATTCATGCTCGCCAGTATTTCTTATTTCTAGCAGTTATATCCATATTGTATTTCTTTACACTGTATTATAGTTTTCGTCAATATATGTGGAACTGCTGTTAGAGATGTACTTTGATCCATCATGACTGGAAATATTTTTCCAGACTACGACTTAGAGGACTTGTTTCCTGCATACTTGGAGATATGGATGTTATTGATTGCAGGTTAGACTATTCTTGTTATTTAGAGTTGTGTTGTATTTCGTTTATTTCTCTGATATCTTATCGTGCCCTAGTCCTGTGATTCAGTATTTTCATATTATATTATGATATATGTGTCTCCTTATGGAGTTAGATATTCTTGTGAGATTGATTAGTTAGTATTATAACCTAGAAAGCGTTCTACCGCCGATGTTGCGGAGTAGGCTGAACGTACCCACGCACTTGTGCCTCTATAACGGGTCCAGGTCATGACATGACTCATCATTCTAGGGAGTTCTTAAGTGTCCACGACTCGATAACTTAAAATAATTTAGTAGTGACTAAATAAGATAATAATTACATAGATCATGGGGAGGGAAGAATATTGTGCTACCGGCTACCCCGATCTCTAAGGGCCCTATGAAGCATGGAACAACCCTGCTAGGCAAGGGCTTCATGACAGACCAATTTTATGCGTGCTACGAAACTATGAGACAAGTTTATATACAAGTTTATGTTTATAAAGCAAGTTTAGCATCACAAGTTTAAGTTTATGCTTATAAGTTTAATTTTTTTCTGATAAAGTAACAGGTTATGTTGTAGTGATGTTGGATGTGCATTTAAGTTACTCGACAAGTGTACCCTTGACTATCCGGGTTGACTGCAGTGTCGGTGGTAGCAATATCCTTAAAATATGTATTTAATAATTAAGGCAATTGACAACCCTAGCTAGTTAATCGTAGCAAGTTGTAGAGCTGTTTGGCCGTGCAATGAATGTTGTTACATTTATTTTATAGCTCGCTCTTCTAGTTTCATTTTTCTTTCAGTGCATGGTTAGGGTGCTATATTCTGCTCGGGTGAAGGTCTACAACCCCGATCCTTATTTGGTTTAAGGGTTGCAGTCTAATACAGAGTAGTTCCTATGCCCTTCTGTCGCTCGTCGCCTTACATTCCTTTTTGAGCATTTTTGTTATTAGTTCTTACAGTTATATTTTGAGACAAGTACATTGGTACCATACAAGTCTCGATCTGCATTTATTCTTATATGTTTCTTTTCTGCTTATGTTATAATATATTTTGTCTATCACCTTGAGCTCCTTTGTGGTACTAGTTGCATGGGGTTCTGACTAGACATGTTTTGTATGGCCAGATTACCCCGAGGAGAACCAGGATCCATCGTACATCTAGTAAATGGCTCACACTCGTAGGACTGTGGCCGAATCTCCCGAGTGGGTTTTCTTCTTCCACCCCCCATCTTGATTACTTTATTTTGTGGTGTTTAGCTAGGGGCAGAGTTAGCTCATTATATTTTTGAGACTGCGGTCAGCATGATGTATATATTAGACCATGACTAGTATATTTGATCATGTATTATTATACTCTGCTAGTGCAGCATTTTGTATTCACTAGCTTCATGATCATATGTGATATATAATTTAAGATGCCTCTTTACTTTCATGTATGATATACTCGTGTATTTATGTTGATGGATTGAGATAATATGATTTGTCTTCCTTAGGACTGACGTTATAGCATGCTAGAGTTTACCCATTTGTCTTCTAGACAACCTTATCACATTGTGGCTTACTTCAGTATTTTACAAGGTGCGGTTGGCCATGTCATTCCTTGTATTTACCCAAAATAGGTCACGGCTGTATAAGACAAGGGGGTGCATGCTACAAGGGTCAAGAACTTTTATGTCTCAATCATTCTAACAAGAAACAATAAGCATAGAGCATATATGATAAAGCAATAAGGCATCCCAAATGCTTTATCAAAATATTCTTGAGACTAGTTGTACAAAATACGAAGCTGGAAGAATAACAAAAGTACATGACAGTGATCAGCTATAGTTTAATTTAATAGAATCATGTAAGGAGACTAATGTCCAAACGGTCCGGCTAACAGGTGTCGGTGGCTAAATGCCCAAAAGAAGTAAAAGCACAATGATGAGCATAGAAGAAGAAAACCCATGAGTAGGGAAAAGGTATGATGGATCCTCGGGTGCTGGCTCAAAATCTGGCTATGCAAAACCAGTAGGGTTAGACCCCTAAATAGCAAGTACCACAAAGGAAGCACGAAATAGAGAAACAAAAATCCTAGGAAAATATATATTAATACATAGGTTCAGTATCGTAACTTAGGTCCATGACATATCCTAGTGCAAAGGCCCAACCATACAACCAAAAAAGGACAAAGGTTGAACCATCACACTATGATAGTCCATTTCCCTAGGCTATTAACCGAATAATACAATCACAACCAAGTTCATTTCCTCTATATCATCCAATCACTTGTACGGCTTGCTAATTGTGGTGTCTGAGGTTATCTCAAAAATAATGTATAATAGGTATCCTCATATCACGCTAATGCCAAACATGAGCTAACCGAACCAATAAATGAATAAAACATGTATTCACAAGATGTACCGGTCCCCGTTGGCCACTACCCTAAAAATACGGTATTAGCGGTTTCAGTATTCCTATATTGAACAGTGGCTCGATATAATAATATGTCAGATGCTGTACTCCACAAAGGCAGATGATATACAGTATCAATGGTGGCCAGCCCACAACGCATTTAGAATGAATCTCTGTGGGAAGGTTCGTTGGCATAATTTCGGGATACCATTTTCTCCAATGTTACTAATACTTTTAGTTACCTAATTGGCCCTATATTGTGTTCAAAATCTCAAGGCGTGGTCACATGAGAATTTTTCTTAAGATGTCATACAAAGTACCGACACGCTAGATACGAATCAATGGAAGTCAAATCGGGATTCACCTGAGCGTGTATGCAACATTCAAACAATTAATATCTTAGCCACGGTTTGGTAGCTGACACGCTTATTATACCCATGCTGGGGGAAATAATATATATTTATAATATCACACATTCAGAAATTTGTAGGCATTCGCGATACACAACCCAAATATAATCACTTAACACGTGACACGATGTGTCACACCTCGGCACACATTAAATTATGGACAAATATCAGGAAATAGTGGAATCAGCACGGATAAAGTATTCAAGTCCAATTCTCAATTATACATTGGGTCAAGAAAGAAAAAAAATCAATCAAAATAAGCAAGGCCGCATGGGTCCCTGTCACGACCCGTACCCGCTTTTCGGATACGAGTTCGTGGCCAAGCCCAGCCTACGCCGTAGCATCGACGCTAGTACGCTGTCTATGATAACAATGGTCCATTAATCCAAATAGATAATATTTAATCACACGTTCAAATCTATTGCTCATTCACAATATTTACATAGTTTTATAAGATTTTTAATTTATAATTAAATCATAACTCGGGAACAAACCCGCTAAACATCAAATCCAAAGAAGTTGCTAAACTATCTAAATTCTAAAATTGGCCTCTACATGCATCTCGATCTCCAACCAAATCCAATGAGCAAGATAGCAAGTCACCTAAAAATGTTTACCCAGTCAGGATGGAACGAGTACAACCCAATAGCAGTTCCAGTTAATTGAGAAGTACTATGAACAGTAAATAGTTATGAAATACTTGATGAGCATATAATAATTAAATAGGGTACATCATAGAGGATCAGTTAAACAAAAAATAATGAAAGACAAGAAAGAAGAATAGAGAAGCATGTAAAGACAGACAGATATGTGAACTAGGAAACATGTCATAAAATGTACAATCAGCAAGTATAGATTAATCCTGAATGACTGCATCTAACTAGTATTTTAAAATACCAAGTTGACATGTGAACGGCTTGGGGGTAATATCTGGCAAACCACACGTGTCGTGTATGGCTGCTATTATTCCAGAAAGACCATGGGATGGAAAGAGAATGTTCACACGTCTCCTATATATTTTCCCGTCCGACTAGTACACATAGATCCAAGTCCAAACATGAATAATCTCAATAGTCCAGAAGATGTCAACATGCCAGAAAATATATTAGTCCAGTAATTCATTAGTCCAGAAAAAGTCAACAGGCCTAAAAATACATATCTCACGAAAATGAATCCATACAATACCAATCCGTGTATCCATCGTATCAGAAATCAGGTAAAACACTACTATAAACATGCATCATAGAAAATATCAAATAATAAAAATTATCAGAGAATGTACTCGTCTGTGGTCCTTAGCTGGTTCGAGTCGGAATCCAAGTCACAGTCCAAATAGCCTATGTATTACAAATTTACCATATCAAAAGATAGGTTATTTTAATTTATTTAATTCTAAAATAATTACTCTAAAATCCTATTTTAATTTTATTATTCTAATTTTTAGGTTAATTCCTAAATTTAGTCCAAAGGAACTGAAATTTATCAACACGAGACTCATGGCACGCAAATCGAGATGATCTGTTGACCAAAAAGTCAACCAATACAACCTTAACTTTCATGCATGGTTTTCTGTAGATTTCAGTGTCACAAATATGCTGAAATTTATGGCTCATCCGGATTCAAGTTCGTTTGGAAATTATTGCACATACAAAATCGTATTGTGCAACGGTAGTTAATTTCTAACCTAGAAGTTCTACAGAATTAACAGCATTGAAATATTTCGAATTAAATTCTGAAAAAAAACATATATCAATGATCTCATCATTAGTTTTTGAAACTTCAAACGATTCATGATTCTGATTCCTGTTTCACCCAGAATCGCAAAAACACTGAGACGCGTCTATTTTTTGGATATGCTGTGCTCTACGAATTTTCTAGAATTTAATATTCAGAATTTCGTGAAACAATTTACATATTCAGAAAATCAACCTCAATATGGTTCTAACGCAAGAAACTGAGTAGCGTTTGGGGTCCGGAGCTATGAGTAATGGCTTCTGGAAAATAAAAGAAACCCAACATGACATTCCCTCAAATCTCTCTCTCTCTCTCTCTCTAAAATAATGGGTTAATTAAGGTTATCATATATATATATATATATATATATATATATATATATATATATATATATATATATATATGTATATATATATATAGATATATAGATAGATAGATAGATAGATAGATGTTGGCTGACATACGGCTGAATCAAAATTGATAGGCTGACACGTGTCATAATCTGGTTGAATGATTTTGTTTAAATTATTTATTTTTGATTGGCCTTTATCAAAACATTATTTAAGTCATTTCAAGTCTAAATAACTCAAATAAATATTAAAAATAATCATAAAAATCTGATTTAGAAAATATATTTTGAACCCAAAAACCCTAGAAAAATACTTGGGGCAATTTTATGTTCATAGGTTTCCTACTATAATTAAGAAAAGCTCTAAAAATTAGTTTTACCTAATTAACTAAAAATAAATATTAAAAATATTCCAAAAATTCTGAAATAATTTTAGGAAATATATAATAATATTATAAATACTAGAAAATTATGTAGGTCCATTCTATATTTCTGGGCTTGCACAATAAATTCTAAAAGTCCTAGAAAATTTGTTATTAGCCTAAATAACACCCAATAAATACTAAAAATACTCAATAAATTCTCAGAAAATTCTAGAAAATATATTTTATTATTTAGAACCAAAAATAAAAGTTTGGGATATTTTTTAATTATGTTTGTCACTAAAATAAACTCTTGAAAGCATAAAAAATTACTATTACAAGTTTTTAATTAACCAAAAATTGTAAAAAAATCTCAATGGCCCCAAATTAACCTAATAACAATATTTAAGCAAGAATTTCAGGATACGGAGGTTACAAGTCTACCTACCTTAAAAAAATTTGTCCTCGAAATTTAAAATTTTCAATATTTTTTTTTTTACCATCAAAATTTAAATTCAACAAACCATATAATCATGAAGTAAATCCATATTGTTATTTCACAAATTTTTTAAAATTCTATAAATATCATATTTTTGAAAATCTTCTAATTTAAAATTAAATTTCATTCTTATCACAATCTTCTCCAAAATTTTAAGTTAATAACTAAATACTCAAAAATATTTAATATCCAATCCTCTAATTGAAATCCAATCAATTCATATTTATAAAATTTAAAAATATCATCCCAAAAATTTGATTTCAAACACGAATCCATTAATTATCTTACTTCTCGATTCTTTTTCCACATCATACTCAAACAATATAATACTTACAAAATCTTCAAATACAACATTCAAAATATAAATTTTAAATTTATATCTTGCAGTCAAATAAATATAATGATAATTTTCTTAAATTTCTCAAAATTTAATGACAAATCCATTCATATCATAATCTTCATAAAATTTATGATTTAACAAAATCGTCAATTCTGTCATATTAAATTCTCAACTCTTTATTTAAATTAATGTTTATCCTCGAAATTTAAAATCCTTAATAATAATTTTTTTCTGCCACCATCAAAAGTTAGCAATATAATTATGAAGTCAAACCACTATTGTTATTTATATCATGCCTGTTTGTGGTATTAAACGAAAGAATGAAAGTGTATTTCAATGACAGGGTATATACGAGTCCCGTGCCCTTTGGTTTACAAACAAACTTGTACAATTCGATCCTATACGAGGATGCGGGAGTACAATTTATTTAATCTGGGTATAAATTGCTATAGGTGTCTGATCTGCGGTCGATCACTTTAGCCCTTGGACTACACGATGTTGAAGAAGTGCCGTGGAAGACAGGATGCAGCTTCGGAGGTTGTGAAGGAGGGTGGATGCGTGATGCTGAAGGTCGTCGCTCCCTATTCCTTGCCTGAGCTCTGTATTCTTCTCTCTCTCTCCGTCTCTCCCTCTTGATCTCCGGTTCGGTGACCTTGTTCGATCTTCCAAATTGTCGACCTTGTTCCCCATTGATAGGGGTCTCTATTTATAGAGTTTTGGTGACAGTGACCACTCCATCGGTGTAACAACCGAGGAGCGGAAAGTACAGCACCCTATTACACAACGGTTAAAGTAACCAATGCCTACGTATAGATGATCTTTTGAATGAGCGGGTGATGCGGGTCCAACTAAGGGGACACAACGCGTACAATTGCTACTAAGATCACGGCGTAAAAGCCATGTAGGTAGGTATCCATTATGTAGAAGGGGTTGGCGTAGAAGCCAAATGTCCGTCACCATGGCATAGAAGCCGAGCAGGCATAGAAGCCTAAGTAGGCATAGAAGCCGAACAGGCATAGAAGCCGAGTTGGCATGGAAGCCGGGTAGTCGTAGAGACTGGGAGGGCGTTAAAGCCGGATGGGCGTTGAAGCCGAGTGGTCCTAGAAGCCGAACAGGCATAGAAGCCGAACAGGCATAGAAGCCGAGTAGGCGTGGAAGCCGTAGGAGCACAGATCCTGAATGGGCGTAGAGGCTGCTGCGTACCGTGCCAGGGTACTGATGTGGACGTCTTTAGCCAGAATTATGACTTTTGGAGATTAAATCTTTGGCAGAGATTTGCCATTATCCTGTGCATTAAATACGAAGACGTGCCTTGAGGGAAAACTGTCATCGCTCTGTGCATTTTGACGGAGGGACATGCCTTGAGGGGACACTGTCATCGCTCTGTGCGTTTTGACGGAGGAACGTGCCTTGAGGGGACACTGTCATCGCTCTGTGCGTTTTGGCGGAGGGACGTGCCTTGAGCCCTGTACGAAGCGCAACTTTTGACGTGGCAGGCGGTTTGTCTTCTGCGGAGCGTAAAACAGCCCATGTTTGCCTGTGTAAAACAAGGCAGCGTGTTCTCTTTGCACGCGAAAGAGCGGTTTATGCCGGGGGATTTTAGTAAGCGCCGGTTTGGTGATATTTTAACCAAATCCTCTGCATTAAATGCTGAGATCTGCCATCATACTATGGAGCGTGTCCTGAGGGATCTGCCCCCATTCCCAGCCGTCGTTTGGGTAGCTGTGCAGCACTTTTTGTCAGGAGTCAGAGGTCAGGTTTACTGCGTGACTGGACAGTTTCTTTTCGGGAATACGAAGCGTTCCTCGTACGCTTTAACGCTGCTTTGAGAGCGGCTGGGTTTTACGCCATGGAGGCGATGAAGAACCCTGTTTTACGCTGGATGGCTCTGAAGGCCTCTGCTTATGCTGCTCTGTATCAAGATGCTGCGTAGATCTTCCAAGCATTTTTTTCATGCTTCTACAAGACCCCCTTCAAAGCTTTTAAATTCCTCGAAATTTGAAATGCTTTGAATGAAGCATGAACGGCCCCTCGTAACTCGAAACATTTCTGAATGGAGCGTTGAAACGGTCGATGCTGACTTTATGGCGGATTTATTGGGGACCGCTGTGAATGTGCGGAAAGTCATGGAGCACGAAATCATCAGTCTGTAACCTCTGGGCGTAAAACACCATCGAGTGCGGAATCGTAGACTTGTGGTTCCTGAGCGTGAAGTCGTAGGTTTGTAGCCTCTCGAGCATAAAAGCTACTGAGCACAAAGGCATCCGGGCATAAAACCATAGACTTATAGCTGTCGAACGTAAAGCTATAGATTCATAGCCGTCGAGCGTAGAAAGCTCATTTAGCGTAGAACTATTGATTTGTTACTCCTGACAAGAAAATTTCTTCGAGCGTGAGGTTTGCGGATCTGTTGCTGCTGAGCGTAAACTGAGCACCACCGAGCGTGAGATCATCGATTTGGTATCTGCTGAGCGTAAAGTCATAGATTTGTGGCCTCTCGAGCATAAAAGCTACCGAGCACAAAGGCATCCGGGCGTAAAACCATAGACTTGTAGCTTGCGAGCGTAAAACCGTAGATCCGTTGCTATCGAGCGTAGAAAGCTCCTTTAGCGTAGAACCCGCTGAACCGTCTTGCACGAAGAAACTTTTCAAGTTTGCTGACTGTCCGTCGTAGGATGATACCGTATTTGTCGAGGATATCCTACCGGGGGATTTTTAGTGGACCTATTACCTTTTGCGCACATTAGTGCAAGTAATAGGTTTGAGACAAATCCTGGCAGAGGTCATATGGACTCTGCGGGGATTGTGGAGAGACGTAGTTCAGAGGTAATATGGACGTGAACTAACTTTTTCGTCGTGGGCATTCCTCAGGGGAATTTTTGTGGACCTATCATTTGTTGCGCACAAGAGTGCAAATAATAGGTTTGGGACAAGCCCTGCTAGAGGTAATATGGACGTAGTAGTTTTTGTGGACTCAATACCACTGGCGTACTTAGAGTTAAGTACGGGTGTTAAGTTGAGATGACAATCGATATCAGAGGTAATATAAACATGATAATCGATGATCGGACTAGGATGGTTTATTCAGAGGTAATATGAACATAACAAACTCAGCTGGGGATTACAGCTCAGAGGTAATATGAACATGGCTGATTTTGTGGACCCATCACTTTTTATGCACCTAAGTGCAAGCAATAGGTTTGAGACAAGCCCTGCTAGAGGTAATATGGACGTAGCAGTTTTTGTGGACTCAAAACCACTGGCGTACTTAGAGTTAAGTACGGGTGTTAAGTTGAGATAACAATTGATATCAGAGGTAATATGGACATGATAATCAATGGTCGGACCAGGATGGTTTGTTCAGAGGTAATATGAATATAACAAACTCAACTGGGGATTACAGCTCAGAGGTAATATGAACATGGCTGATTTTGTGGACCCATCACTTTTTGCGCACCTAAGTGCAAGCAATAGGTTTGAGACAAGCCCTGCTAGAGGTAATATGGACGTAGCAGTTTTTGTGGACTCAACACCACTGGCGTACTTAGAGTTAAGTACGAGTGTTAAGTTGAGATGACAATCGATATCAGAGGTAATATGAACATGATAATCGATGGTCGGACCAGGATGGTTTGTTTAGAGGTAATATGAACATAACAAACTCAGCTGGGGATTACAGCTCAGAGGTAATATGAACATGGCTGATTTTGTGGACCGATCACTTTTTGTGCACCTAAGTGCAAGTAATAGGTTTGAGACAAGCCCTGCTAGAGGTAATATGGACGTAGCAGTTTTTGTGGACTCAACACCACTGGCGTACTTAGAGTTAAGTACGGGTGTTAAGTTGAGATGACAATTGATATCAGAGGTAATATGGACATGATAATCGATGGTCGAACCAGGATGGTTTGTTCAGAGGTAATATGAACATAACAAACTCAGTTGGGGATTACAGCTCAGAGGTAATATGAACATGGCTGATTTTGTGGACCCATCACTTTTTGTGCACCTAAGTACAAGCAATGGGTTTGAGACAAGCCCTGCTAGAGGTAATATGAACGTAGCAGTTTTTGTGGATTCAACGCCACTGGCGTACTTAGAGTTAAGTACGGGTGTTAAGTTGAGATGACAATTGATATCAGAGGTAATATGGACATGATAATCGATGGTCGGACCAGGATGGT
Organism: Iris macrosiphon; assembly: GCA_036927795.1. Taxonomy (NCBI): domain Eukaryota; kingdom Viridiplantae; phylum Streptophyta; class Magnoliopsida; order Asparagales; family Iridaceae; genus Iris; species Iris macrosiphon. Next base: position 43,779,386 of record JAYESA010000017.1, on the reverse strand, counting down.
TTGTTTAGAGGTAATATGAACATAACAAACTCAGCTGGGGATTACAGCTCAGAGGTAATATGAACATGGCTGATTTTGTGGACCCATCACTTTTTACGCACCTAAGTGCAAGCAATAGGTTTGTGACAAGCCCTGCTAGAGGTAATATGGACTTAGCAGTTTTTGTGGATTCAACGCCACTGGCGTACTTAGAGTTTAGTACGGGTGTTAAGTTGAGATGACAATCGATATCAGAGGTAATATGAACATGATAATCGATAGTCAGACCAGGATAGTTTGTTCAGAGGTAATATGAACATAACAAACTCAGCTGGGGATTACAGCTCAGAGGTAATATGAACATGGCTGATTTTGTGGACCCATCACTTTTTGCGCACCTAAGTGCAAGTAATGGGTTTGAGACAAGCCCAGCTAGAGGTAATATGGACGTAGCAGTTTTTGTGGACTCAACACCACTGGCGTACTTAGAGTTAAGTACGGGTGTTAAGTTGAGATGACAATCGATATCAGAGGTAATATGAACATGATAATCGATAGTCAGACCAGGATGGTTTGTTCAGAGGTAATATGAACATAACAAACTCAGCTGGGGATTACAGCTTAGAGGTAATATGAATATGGCTGATTTTGTGGACCCATCACTTTTTGCGCATCTAAGTGCAAGCAATGGGTTTGAGACAAGCCCTGCTAGAGGTAATATGGATGTAGCAGTTTTTGTGGACTCAATACCACTGGCGTACTTAGAGTTAAGTACGGGTGTTAAGTTGAGATGACAATCGATATCAGAGGTAATATGAACATGATAATCGATGGTCGAACCTTCGTTTACAGATGTAGAGTGATGACCTCGGCATCAATCAACTCCTGAATTCTCCTCTTTACTACATAGCACGCCTTTGTATGATGATGAATGTACTGATGAAAGAGACAATAATCTAGGTCATCGTCTTTGCCAGCCCTCTCAGGGTATCTGATGTTGGGTGGCTGAAGTTTGTTTTCCTTCATCAACGTATTAAAGATTTCACTGATGTCATCTTCATTGAAGGAGAAAGTCCCTTTTGGCCTTCGGGCTCCTGATGCTTGAGTTCCATGGTCTTCTGAAAAGATCGTCATTGTTGCATCATCTTCAGATTCTGAGAGAATTCTACCCCCAGCTTTGGATGTTGCTCGGTTTTGTCGAGGGAGACTACCCCCAGACTTGTCGTTGCACTTGCGGAGATCACAGCGTTCATCTTGTTCTCCGTAGAGGTCAGATGTTGTCTTGCGCACGGAGCATAATTTGTACTTCCGATTTGGCGCTGAGGCATCATCAGAAGTTTGGTCTGTACCGTGTGTAGCGGAAGACTGGTTTCTGCGCGTAGAGCGCAGTGGATACTTCTGGGTTAGCGCTGAGACTTTGCCAGAAGTTTTGTCTGTACCGCGCGTAGCAGAAGACTGATTTCTACGCGTAGAGCGCAGTGGATACTTCTGGGTTAGCGCTGAGGCTTTGTCCGAAGTTTTGTCTGTACCGCGCATAGAGGGAGACTGATTCCTACGCGTAAAGCGCAGTGGATACTTCTGGGTCAGCGCTGAGGCTTTGCCCGAAGTTTTGTCTGTACCGCGCGTAGCGGGAGACTGATTTTTACGTGCAGGGCACGGAGGGAGCGACGCTACCACCTCATTGGTCGGAGAGATCGGAGAGTCCACAGGAACGGCGGAGGATGTCTTGGGCATCCACACTTTTCGTAGCTTCCTGTTGTCTTGGGCGGAGAGAGAGTGAGAGCTACCCCCAGTCCGAAGCATGTCTTCGTAGGCAGACTGGTCGAAATGAATGACCAGTGTCTTCTTCACGGTTTCTATAGATACCGTATCGTGTTGAGCAATTACTTCCTCGTCAGAAGAGAAAGACGTCCCCAGCAGAGTCGCCATCTTGTTTGTGGTATTAAACGAAAGAATGAAAGTGTATTTCAATGACAGAGTTTATACGAGACCCGTGCCCTTTGGTTTACAAACAAACTTGTACAATTCGATCCTATACGAGGATGCGGGAGTACAATTTATTTAATCTGGGTATAAATTGCTATAGGTGTCTGATCTGCGGTCGATCACTTTAGCCCTTGGACTACACGATGTTGAAGAAGTGCCGTGGAAGACAGGATGCAGCTTCGGAGGTTGCGAATGAGGGTGGATGCGTGATGCTGAAGGCCGTCGCTCCCTATTTCTTGCCTGAGCTCTGTATTCTTCTCTCTCTCTCTCCGTCTCTCCCTCTTGATCTCCGGTTCGGTGACCTTGTTCGATCTTCCAAATTGTCGACCTTGTTCCCCATTGATAGGGGTCTCTATTTATAGAGTTTTGGTGACAGTGACCACTCCATCGGTGTAACAACCGAGGAGCAGAAAGTACAGCACCCTATTATACAATGGTTAAAGTAACCAATGCCTACGTATAGATGATCTTTTGAATGAGCGGGTGACGCAGGTCCAACTAAGGGGACACAACGCGTACAATTGCTACTAAGATCACGGCGTAAAAGCCACGTAGGTAGGTATCCATTGTGTAAAAGGGGTTGGCGTAGAAGCCAAATGTCCGTCACCATGGCATAGAAGCCGAGCAGGCATAGAAGCCGAACAGGCATAGAAGCCGAGTTGGCATGGAAGCCGGGTAGTCGTAGAGACTGGGAGGGCGTTAAAGCCGGATGGGCGTTGAAGCAGAGTGGTCCTAGAAGTCGAACAGGCATAGAAGCCGAACAGGTATAGAAGCCGAGTAAGCGTGGAAGCCGTAGGAGCACAGATCCTGAATGGGCGTAGAGGCCGCTGCGTACCGTGCCAGGGTGCTGATGTGGACGTCTTTAGCCGGAATTACGGCTTTTGGAGATCAAATCTTTGGCAGAGATTTGCCATCATCCTGTGCATTAAATACGGAGACGTGCCTTGAGGGGAAACTGTCACCGCTCTGTGCATTTTGACGGAGGGACGTGCCTTGAGGGGACACTATCATCGCTCTGTGCGTTTTGACGGAGGGACGTGCCTTGAGGGGACATTGTCATCGCTCTGTGCATTTTGGCGGAGGGACGTGCCTTGAGCCCTGTACGAAGTGCAGCTTTTGACGTGGCAGGCGGTTTGTCTTCTGCGGAGCGTAAAATAGCCCATGTTTGCCTGCGTAAAACAAGGCAGCGTGTTCTCTTTGCACGCGAAAGAGCGGTTTATGCCGGGAGATTTTAGTAAGCGCCGGTTTGGTGATATTTTAACCAAATCCTCTGGATTAAATGCTGAGATCCGCCATCATACTATGGAGCACGTCCCGAGGGGTCTGCCCCCGTTCCCAGCCGTCGTTTGGGTAGCTGTGCAGCACTTTTTGTCAGGAGTCAGAGGTCAGGTTTACTGCGTGACTGGACAGTTTCTTTTCGGGAATACGAAGCGTTCCTCGTACGTTTTAACGCTGCTTTGAGAGCGGCTGGGTTTTACGCCATGGAGGCGATGAAGAACCCTGTTTTACGCTGGATGGCTCTGAAGGCCTCTGCTTATGCTGCTCTGTATCAAGATGCTGCGTAGATCTTCCAAGCATTTTTTTTATGCTTCTACAATGCCCTAGTCCCAAAATTCGTAGGACTAGGAATTCGTAACATGCCAGCTACGCATTCGACCAGACTTTGGTCTGATTCGAATACGTATAAGTTGTATTGGAAGGGTCACTATCTATATAATCAAGTAAATATAAATATCTATGTCTCAATCCACAATGAATGGAATATACAAGAATGAGCTACATGTGCTAAAGTCGGCCACCAATAACCCATAAGCTCAAATAGACTCGAGAAAGGAATATGAGTCTATAAAACTAGGCTATATTAGCAGATGAATAAATAATATGAACAATAACCATGACTTCGGAAGAAATGATATAAGTACCTTGCACCAAATTTTGCAAGACAAAGCAACACCCATCAGCAACTCCAGGCAGGCTCCACAACGATCTATGCTACAAAACTGGCAAGGGACCAGGTCCTTAGAGGGACGTAACAAGGTACAAAAAATAGCATGCCAAAATAAATACAGTATATAAAAATATATCAGCATGGCAAACTATATAACCAGCTATGTGATATGCAAATAAGAGCATTAATCATACTCAGGTTGAGACTACTATAGGCTCTGTGTCGGGGAAACCCATAGCAGCATTTGTTTCTCGAAGGGCCAGTAAATGTGCCAAAGACAGAGTCTAGGGCACCTCCAATAATTTAGTATATATATATAATCAGCCTTTAGTATGGTAAGACTCTCCCCATCCAATGTAATCTCACGTCTCATGTCCATAACACGCAAGATCAAGACCTCTAGCTAGTACAACGAGTCATAATAATATTAATGTATATGCAAGATCTATGTCACGAATCCTGTAAGCCTATACAGAATCACCATGAATAGCTCAGGAAGATTCTATCTTATAAATAGTGTCAAGTGTCCTATGGTATGACGTACTTGATAATACAAGCACGAAAATATAAAGGATCGTGATATCAATTCTCTATGTGACGTTACACGACTCCGCGTACGACGTCGACACCCGAATATTATTCGGATGTTAAACAACGTCTCACGGTCCTGGGTTGAATATGTACATCACAGAATTATATATATATATGAATAATTCAAGAAATAATATCAGATAACTACTACAAGTTTGGCAAGGTACACTTGCCTAGGGCTTGAACTCCTTCAGTTGCTCCGATGTATGTGGAATCTTCAGGAACGCCTCCGGATGCTGAAATAAATATTACCATCACTCTCAGAAGACATAAAATAGCTAGGATTGACTATCCATAAGTCCAAATTGGACACAGGGGAAGAATTGACAGTTTTTGGTCAAAGCGGGATCCACATGTGGCCCACTTCGCACCAAAAAATGTGCCAGAGACAAAGTTCTCTAAATTTGTCCAACTTAGTGTCTATGAGTCTAGAACGATGATACGAAACCAACGGAATGTCTAAAACTGAATTTCGATGAGCCAATCACAAAATTGCCCGTCAAGTGGAGCCGTGGGGCCCACGATACAAGATTTTATCAACGTTCTCAGAATGAAACCAAACTTGGGGTCACAGGACCAACGTATCGCTATGAGTTCGATGGCATAATTTTTGTTTTGAAACGATAAGCACACGCAAAGTTACAACGAGTTTCAGAACTGGCCCGATACGGGGCGATTTCGATGGATACAGCATACAACAAAATTTGGGTTTTATTTGGGTTTTAAAACCAAGTCGCCTCATTTAGCGGGGCACACCCAGTTCAGAAAAATTTGGGTTTTAAATAACCAATTTTTGGTCAATTTTATCCGTGAATAAAATACAGCATACAACAAAATAAAATAAACTAATTACAGGATCTCAATCTCGGTTAGGTTATCTAATTAACTGCTCCAACAGAATTTATAATTAACAAACAGGTTGGGAGTAAATCGGCCATGAACTTGTGAGTTCGAAACGATTTCTGAATCACAGAAATTGGGTTATTTTTTCTATTTTTGCGTCGCGATTTTCAGCCGATATAGGACGCGATACCCCGAACGAATTGCACGGGATTCGAGAGGGTCATGAGGTCTACGCATAGGATTTGACAGAACAAAATTTGGATCGACATACAGGGAGTTACGCGAGTGGGAAAATGGTACCTCAGCTGATATTCGTGGACTGGAGGTTCGCGGTGAGGCACGGCAGCGGGGCATGGCGGCGGTGGTTGCTGTAGAAGCTGAAGCTGCTGGGGTCGTCGGGGTCACCGCCGGCTGACGGAGAAGTCGTCGGCCGCGGAGTTGGGGTCGATCGGCGTCGTGGGAGCCGGGGCGGAGAAGCGGTGGCGGTGGGTGTGAGGGTGGTGACAGTGGCTTGGTGATAGCGGTGGTGGTGGTGGGCTTAAATAGGAGAGGGAAGGGGAGGCAGTTGCGGGAAGGCCGGAGCGGAGTCGGGGGTAATGGGCGGGGTCGTAGGCAGTTGGCCGCGTGCGAGGCGGCAGAGTCGGGGTGAAGGCCGACGGAGTCGGAGGAAGGGATCGTGGGGAATGGGTTAGGCTTTAGCGGGCTAGCGGGTAGTGGGATGGCAGGTTGGCGGGTCGGGACCCGACCCGTTAGGTTAGGGTTTGGGTCTGTTGGGTTTAGCTGGTTCGGTTCGGTTCGTGTTGGGTTGGGTCCGGTTCAGTTCGGTTTAATCCGTTTTAGTCCGGTTTAATTAAAATAGGAGTTTTTTGTCATTTAAAAAAATAGTTTTTTAGTCCAATAAATTCTAGAAAAATTACACAACAACCAATAATTAATTATACACTCAAAAATATATATTTTGTAATATTTTAATAATTAGTTTAATACATAAAAATATTAATCCGTAAAGGACATTTTTAATAACTAATTAAAAATTACCGAAAAAATCCAGAAAATTTATCTAAATTTTTTTTAAAAAAATAGGTTGTTACAATTTAACAAAGTCATTAAACATCATCCTCATAACTTAAATTTTAATGTAAATCTTCAAAATTTGAATTTATTTTCAAAATTTAAAATCCAATAGAATTTTTCTCTTAAATCAGATTCACAAGTCATAACTCTTAAATACAATCTAACATTATTTCCTTAAAATTTAAATCTCATTTATAAATGTCTTCAAAAATTTAATAATTAAATTCTTCAAATTTAATCTCATAACCAAACTTAAAAATTAAATCCAATCTTGAAGTTTAAAAAGAAAATTTTATTCCATCCTTAAAAATTGGAATCTTATTTTATAGTCATTTCTCACAATAATTTGATTTGTCCCCATAGCCATAATTTGTTTTGTCCTCACTATTATTACGTATACGAATTCTTGGTATTTATATTAATGACCATCCTTAGAACATCGATTAATGATTCAATCCTAAAAATTTAAAAGTTAAATCAAATCTTCAAAGTAAATCCTATTAATATAAATTTTTTGAATAAATTTAAAAAAATTCAAAGTCTCATCCTCAATATTTGAATTCTAAATCTACTCAATCAACCATATCTCTCAATTTTTTTTTACATTTTGTCTTCAAATTAAGTCTTTAAAAGTCGAATTCAACAAGTTATAAAATCTGTCTTTGTATTATTATACTTTTGGTCTAACTTAACCCATAAACCAAATCTCAATATTATATTGAACTCCTAGCACTCAAATTCTCAATATTATCCTTGAATTCCTAGAATTATATCTCAAAACTTTCAAGATTATCCTCAATTTTAAAAACTTTCAACATTATCCTCAATTTTTTTTTCAATAATCAAATATGACAACTTCTATCCACCTTATAATTTTATCCTTAAAATAAAATCCTCAAAATTTAACTTCTCGAACAATTAAAATAAAATGTATGTACTTTCCTCAAAAGTTAAATATTCAAATATTGAAATAAAATTTTAATCACTTACAAAAATCTTTATAGCTTTGACTATATTTAGTAAAATGAATTTGAATCCTCAAAAATTTTAAATACATAAAATCTCAACTCCTCAAAAATTCTAAAAACTTCAAATTTATTTCCAATCTTCAAATTATAAATTTAAATCCACATCTTGTAGTCCAATAGCTCTAATGTTAATCATTTAGAATTTCTCAAAATCATAAATTAAATAACCAAATCTCTAAAAATTTAAATCAAATCTTCAAAATTTAAGATCTTCAAACTTAAACTTAAATCCACTGTATCAATCTTCAAAAATCTAAAATTCAATAAATCTCCAACTTCTTATCTTAATCCTCATTTACGTTGTAAACTATATATATATATATATATATATATATATATATATATATATATATATATATATATATATATATTTCTAAAACAAGAATTTAACCTTATTTTAGCAAAAAAATTATAATCATCAAACTAGATAGAAGTTTAAATCTTAGAGCACAGAATAATAATAATAATTCTTAGCTTCAACAATTGATTAACCCCAAAAAAATAATTCGTCAATCGAGAATTCTATCCCCACCTTTGGTCACTCTTACTTATCAAAATACCATAATATATTGTCACGCCCCAGTCCCAAAATACCGAGGGACTAGCGAAGTGGCAATGGCCAGCAACACACTCCAAAGGGCAAACCCAATTTAATGGACCCGTTAGAGTGTACTTAAGCTGTAAAACAACAATATAATGGTCTATGATGCAAGTCACAGTCTAATTCTAATCTCATCCACAGAAGATAATTACAGTTCAAATATCAGAATAATTAAGATGAAATATAAATCAACAAGTCTCAATAAAATGTCTCGGGGAACAATCCGATAATGAGTTTAATGCATAAATCCACGAGACATGAAATAAAGTATCAAGAACAGAAATGACTGGATATATAAAGCAAATACTCAGGAGAAATCTTCTGGCATAACCTCGTCCTCTAGTATTGGTACTGCTCCAGCGTCTGCTTCTATTACGTATACCTCAGGGTAGATCTCCTCTGCTAAACCTGGGGACATAATCCAGATCCAGGTCCTCAGGGGACATAGTAAAGTACAAGAATAACTCAAGCCAAATAAATGCAGTATATAAAATATATCAATAGGGCAAACTATATAACCAGCTATGTGATAGGCAAATTAGAGCATCACTATAACTCAGGCTGAGACCACTACAAGCTCTGTGTCGGGGAGCCGATAGTGGTGATATCATGTAGTGGGCCTAGCTCTGTAGTGGCTACGGCACCGTAATAATAAATATATATATAATCAGCCTGTAGCCTGTGTGTTTCTTCCCAGCCAATGTAATCACACGTCTCATGTCCACGATATCTCATGTCCATAACATGCAAGATCATGACCTCTAACTAATACAGCGAGTCATAATGATAGCTATGCATATATAATATCTATGTCACGAATCCTGTAACCTATACATAATCACCATGAATAACTCAGGAAAGATTCTGTCTCATAAATAGTGTCAAGTGTCCTATGGTATGACGTACTTGATAAAGCAAGCAAAAAAAAATATATGATCGCAATATCAATTCTCTAAGTGACGTTACACGACTCCGCGTACGGCGTCGACATCCGAATCTTATTCGGACGCTAATCAAACTCCCACGGTCCTAGATTGAACAGATATAACACAGAAATAGAGCAAGAAAATAATATGAAGCATGTACCGCAAGTTTGACAAGGTACACTTGCTTAGGGTTTGAATTCCTCCAATTGCTTCGGTCACAACGAGATCTTCAGGTACGCCTCCGGATGCTGAAATAAATATTACTATCATTCTCAGAAGATATGAAATAGCTGGGATTGCCTACCCATAAGTCCAATTTGGACACAAGGAAAAGATTGACAGTTTTTGGTCAAAGTGGGGTCCACGTGTGGCCCACTTCGTACCGAAAAATATGTCAGAGACAAAGTTCTCTAAATACATCAAACTTAGTGTCTACAAGTCCAGAACGACGATATGAATCCAACGGAATATCCAAAAATAGATTTCAATGAGCCGGCCACAAAATCGCCCATCAAGTGGTGCCGTGGGGCCCACGATACGAGATTTTGTCAACGTTCTCAGAATCGAACCAAACTTGGGTCACAGGACTAGCATAACGCTATGAATCCGACGGCTTAAATTTTGTTGTAAAATGATAAGTACACACGTAGTTACAACAAGTTTCAGAATAGGTCCATACGGGATATTTTTGACGGATACGTGTTGATTCCGGTATGCACGCACATCCAAATCAACTTTCGTAAAATCTCACACATCCGTATTAATGATGCGCACCTTTTGGTAAAATTTGCATATGACAAATTCGTCTCGTTTAGTAGGACGCACCCAGGTTCAGGAGAATCGGGTTTAAATAACCAAAATTTTGGTCGATTTTACCCGCTAATAAAACACAACATACAGCACCATAAAATATACTAATTACAGGGTTTAAAATCCGGTTATATTATCTAATTTACTGTTCAAGTGAATTTTAGAATGATTAAACAGGTTGGACATAAAATGGCCGTGAACTTGTGAGTTCGGGACAGGTTTCAAAATCCAAAATTGGGATATATTTTCCTGTTTTTGCGTCGCGATTTGCGATCGATACAGGATACGATACCCCAGTCTAATTGCATGGGGTTCGAGAGGGTTACACAGTGAACATGTCACAATAGTCCGTTCAAAAATTGACACGACGAAGAGAGAGAGACTCACCGGAATAAGGGATCAGAATTGACTGTAATGTGCGCACGGGGCGGTGCGACGACTGGGTGGCGGTGCTGCTACGGTTGCTATGCTCGGTTGACGGTGGCTGCTTGGTCTTCGGCGGTTCGTCAGAGGAGAGGTGGCCGTCGGTGGGTCATTGTCGGAGTGATGGAGGAAGCGATGGTTGATGGTGACAGCGGTGGGGTATGGTCAGGGTTTTATAGGGTGGCCGACGGCGGTTTAGGGAGGTGGAGAGTCGGCGGGGAGGCGAGCGGACAGCGACAGTTATGGGAGTCAACGAGGCAGTGGGGAGGCTAACCGACGGCGGCCGCGATGATCACTGAACCGTCGGGGGGGTTAATTTCTGCTGTTACAGTAGAAATAGGTACGGGTCAGGTTTGGATGCGGGTACGGGTTAGCGGGTTGGGTTAGTGGGTCGGGTCTAGATCCGACCCGTTAGGGTTGGGTTGGTTTAATTTGGTTGGTTTATTTTAAGCTTTGGTTCGGTTCGGTTCAGGTGGGTTTAATCCGGTTTATTTAGAAATGATATTTTTAGCTGTTTAAAAAAAGTTTTTGGGCTCTATAAATTCGAAAAAAAATTACACTATGACTAATTATTTATTTTACACTCAAAAATATAATTTTTATAATATTTAATATTTAATTTAATTCACAAAAATATTTAATTCCTGAAGAACATTAATTTAATAATTTAAAAATCACAGAAAATCATAAAAATTATATTTTAATTTTTAAAAATCTGGGTGTTTACAATCTACCTACTTTAAAAGAATTACGTCATCGCAATTAAGAAAACGAAACATAATCGATCAAAAGAGATGATGCGGTTGTAAAACATGTTTGTTGCACGACACAAGGGATAAAGAATCATGAACAAGAAGAAATCGAGAGGAAGGGGAAGGGATTTGTTCAAGCAGAACACGAAGGAAAGGAATAAAAATATTTTCCTAGGCAATGAGAGATAAGGAATTCAAGAGTAAAGAAATCTAGTTAGAGCAAGGATCAACTACGAAGAAAAACTTGGGTATCAATTACAAATCTAAACTAACAAGTTCATAATACTAGGCTTAGGCTAGGGTAATGAACTAACAGGCACATGCTAAAGCATTACTAGGAATAGATAACTATGATAAAACTTAAATCTTACTCGTATTCGCTAATCCACGAGTCTGTGCATCCTTCATTGTCATCGCAAAAGCATGTCCACGTACTTGTGGTGGTGTCCTCTGCTATTGCTGGGCATCTTGATAAACCTGCTGTTGGGCTTGCATTATTGCATAGAATATTTGGAACATCTGCTGACCATCCATAGGTTGTCCTGGTGGACAAATGGGCATTGGTGGTGTGAACTGCGATGGTGGTGGAATATCGACTCGCTGGAATCTTGAGGCGAGCTGATCTACTTCATTGCTTTGTTGAGTTGATTGCCCTCCACCCACTGGTGTCACTTCATCATCGTAGGTGACAACTGCAACTTGTGGTATTCCTGCAGGAGTCTCCTCACTTGCTTGTGGTTCCATTTTTCTGTATCCAAAATAAACGATAAAAGGCGCGCACAGGGGAATCAAAGAAGGATGCAAGTCAAGAATTTATTTGAAGTTGATATAGAGGTCAAGAACGAATCAATCAAGTGGATAAGATCCTATAACTTATCCTATCCTTATCACAGGCTTGCTCAGTTCCTTAGTTAAAACCGAAATAATTAGTCATTGACCATAGTCGTAGACCTTAATGCTCTAACTTGTATGGGCCACCACAAAAACTATGTCACACCCCAGTCCCAAAATACCGAGGGACTAACCACGTGGCAATGGCCAGCAATATACTCTAAAGGGCAAACCCATTTAATATTCCCGTTAGAGTGTACTTAAGCTGTAAAACAACAATATAATGGTCTACGATATAAGTCACAGTCTAATTCTAATCTTATCCACAGAAGATAATCACAGTTCAAATATCAGAATAATCAAGATGAAATATAAATCAACAAGTCTCAATAAATTATCTCGGGGAACAACCCGATAATAAATTTAATACAGAATCCACGAGACATAAAATAGAGTATCATGAACAGAAATAACTGAGTATATAAAGCAAATACCCAGAAGAAATCTTCTGGCATCACCTCGTCCTCTGGTATTGGTACTGCTCCAGCGTCTGCTCCTGTCCTGTATACCTCAGGGTAGATCTCATCTGCTAAACCTGGGGACATAATCCGGATCCAGGTCCTCAGGGGACATAATAAGGTACAAGAATAACTCAAGCCAAATAAATACAGTATATAAAATGTATCAATAGGGCAAACTATATAACCAGCTATGTGATATGCAAATGAGAGCATCGCTATAACTCAGGCTGAGACCACTACAAGCTCTGTGTCGGGGAGCCGGTAGCGGTGATATTGTGTAGTGGGCCTAGCTCTGTAGTGGCTACGGCACCGTAATAATAAAAATATATAATCAGACGGTAGCCTGCGTGTCTCTCCCCACCCAATGTAATCACACGTCTCATGTTTACGACGTCTCATGTCCATAACACGCAAGATCATTACCTCTAACTAATGCAGCGAGTCATAATGATAGCTATGCATATATAATATCTATGTCACGAATCCTATAACCTATATAGAATCACCATGAATAACTCAGGAAAGATTCTGTCTCATGAATAGTGTCAAGTGTCCAATGGTATGGCGTACTTGATAAAGCAAGCACGAAAAATATATAGGATCACAATATCAATTCTCTAAGTGACGTTACACGACTCCGCGTACGGCGTCGACACCTAAATCTTATTCAGACGCTAAACAAGGTCTCACGGTCCTAGATTGAACAGATATAACACAAAAATATAGCAAGAAAATAATATGAAGCAGGTACTGCAAGTTTGGCAAGGTACACTTGCCTGGGGTTTGAATTTCTCCAATTGCTTCGGTCACAACGAGATCTTCAGGTACACCTCCGGATGCTGAAATAAACATTATCATCATTCTCAGATGATATGAAATAGCTAGGATTGCCTACTCATAAGTCCAATTTGGACACAGGGGCAAAATTGACAGGTCAAAGCGGGATCCACAGGTGGCCCACTTCGTACAAAAAATGTGTCAGAGATAAAGTTCTATAAATTTGTCAAACTTAGTGTCTACAAGTCCAGAACGATGATACGAACCCAACGGAATGTCCAGAACTGGATTTCGATGAGCCGATCACAAAATCGCCCGTCAAGTGGAGCCGTGGGGCCCACTATACGGGGTTTCGTCAACGTTCTCAGAATCAAACCAAACTTGGGTCACAGGACCAGTATAATGCTATGAATCCGATGGCATAAGTTTTTTGCAAAATGACTAGCATACACGAAGTTACAAGTTTCAGAACAGGCCCGATACGAGGTATTTTCGACGGATACGCGTTGATTCCGGTGTGCACGCACATCCAAATCAACTTTTGCGAAATACCACACGTTCATATTAATGATGCGTACATTTTGACAAATTCGCACATGACAAAGTCGTCTCGTTTAGCAGGATGTACCAGTTTTAGGAGAATCGGGTTTAAATAATCCAAAATTTTGGTCGATTTTACCCGCGAATAAAACACAACATACAACACCATAAAATAAATTAATTATAGGATTTAAAATTTGGCTATATTATCTAATTTACTGTTCAAGTAAATTTTAGAATTATTAAACAGGTTGGACGTAAAACGGCCGTGAACTTGTTAGTTCGGGACAGGTTCCGAAATCCAAAATTGGGATACATTTTCCTATTTTTGTGTCACAATTTGCGATCGACACAGGACACGATATCCCAGTCTAATTGCAAGGGGTTCGAGAGGGTTACACAGTGAATGTGTCACAACAGTTCGTTCAAAAATTGACGCGATGAGGAGAGAGAAAGACTCACCAGAACAAGGGGTCGGAATCGACTGTAATGTGCACACGGGGCAGCACGACGACTGGGTGGCGGTGCTGCTGTGGTTGTTGTGCTTGGTCGACGGTGGCTGCTTGGTCGTCGGCCGGTCGTTGGAGGATAGGTGGCCGTCAGTGGGTCATCGTCGGAGTCGCTGCGTTGCTGAGATCGGTCGGAGTGATGGTGGAAGTGGTAGTTGATGGTGACAGCGGTGGAGGGTGGTCGAGGTTTTATAGGGTGGCCGACGGCGGTTTAGGGAGGTGGAGCATCGGCATGGAGGCGAGCGGATAGCGGTAGTTACGGGAGTCGACGAGGCAGTGGGGAGGCGGACTGACGGCAGTCGCGGCGGTCGTTGAACCGTCCGGGGGGGGTTTAATTTCTACTGTTGCCGTAGAAATGGGTACGGGTCGGGTTTGGATGCGGGTACAGGTTAGCGGGTCGGTTTAGCGGGTCGGGTCTAGATCCGACCCATTAGGTTTGGTTGGTTTATTTTAAGCTTTGGGTCGGTTCGGTTCCGGTCGGTTTAATCCGGTTTATTTAGAAATGGTGTTTTTAGTTGTTTAAAAATAGTTTTTGGACTCTATAAATTCCAGAAAAATTATACTATGATTAATTATTTATTTTACACTCAAAAATAACATTTTCATAATATTTTAATATTTAATTTAATTTACAAAAATATTTAATTCCTGAAGAACATTAATTTAATTATTTAAAAATTACAAAAAATCCTAAAAGTTATATTTTAATTTTTAAAAAATCTGGGTGTTTACATATATAACACTTAATTTTCTCAAATTCATCTACTAGAGTTTACCTAAAAGTTCAATATGTATATCTATTTTAATCACGTAGCCTATGTGACACCTTAACTACCCAAGCAATAAAATTGAAATAAGGCCTTCCAATTGTATACCTAGTCCTAGTCGTTCTCCTAAATTCAAATCAATCCTAATTGTGAATCAGTATCTCCTAGTCGCAAGCTCATAGCTAGTACTGCTAAGTTGAAGTACTAACCATGACATCATCTCCTAGTCGCAAGCTCATAGCTAGTACTGCTAAGTTGAAGTACTAACCATGACATCACACTTGATGCAAAGACGGACCTACATGGGCCACCATAAAAAACTTGTCACGACCCGCACCCACTTTTCGGATACGAGTACGTGGCCAAGCCCAGCCTACGCCACAACATCGATGGTAGTATGATGTCTATGATAACAATGCTCCATCAATCCAAATAGATAATATTTAATCACACGTTCAAATCTATTGCTCATTCACAATATTTACATAGTTTTACAAGATTCTTAATTTATAATTAAATTATAACTCGGGAAAAAACCCTCTAAACATAAAATCCAAAGAAGTTGCTAAACTATCTAAATTTTAGTATTGGCCTCCACAAGCATCTCGATCTCCAACCAAATCCAATGACCAAGATAGCAAGTCACCTAAAAATTTTACCCAGTCAAGATGGAACGAGTATAACCCATTAGCAGTTCTATTTAATTGATAAGTACTATAAATAGTAAATAGTTATTAAATACTTGATGAGCATATAATAATAGAATATAGTACATCATAGAGGAACAGTTTAATAAAAAAATAATAAAAGATAAGAAAGAAGAACAAAGAAGCATGTAAAGACAGACAAATATGTGAAATAGGAAACCTGTCATGCAATTGTACAATCAGCAGGTATAGATTAATCCAGAATGACTGCTTCTAACTAGTGTTTGAAACACCAAGTTGATATGTGAACGGCTAGGGGATAATATCCGACAAACCACATGTGTCGTGTGTGGCTGCTATTATTCCAGAAAGTCCATGTGATGGAAAGGGAATATTCACAAGTCTCCTAGGTATTTCCCCGCCCGACTAGTACTCATGGATCCAAGTCCAGACACGAATATTCTCAATAGTCCAGAAGATGTCAACAGGCCAAACAAAAATATTAGTCCAGTAATTCATTAGTCCAAAAAAAGTCAACAGGCCTGAAAATACATATCTCACGAAAATGAATCCATACAATACCAATCAGTGTATCCATCGTGTCAGGAATCAAGTAAAACACTACTATAAACATGCATCATAAAAAATACTAAATAATAAAAACTATCAGAGAATGTACTCGTCTGTGGTCCTTAGTTGGTACGAGTCGGAATCCAAGTCACAGTCCAAATAGCCTAATATATTACAAATTTACCATATCAAAAGATAAGTTATTTTAATTTATTTAATTCTAGAATAATCACTCTAAAAACCTATTTTAATTTTATTATTATGATTTTTAGGTTAATTCCTAAATTTTGTCCAAAGGAACTAAAATTTATCAACTCGAGACTCATAGCACGCAAATCGAGATAATCTGTTGACCGAAAAGTCAACCGATACAACCTCAACTTCCATGCATGGTTTCCTATAGATTTTAGCATCACAAATATGCTAGAATTTATGGCTCATCCGAATTCAAGTTCGTTTGAAAATTACTGCACATACAAAATTGTATTGTGTAACGGTGGTTGATTGCTAACCTAGAATTTCTACAAAATTAACAGCACCGAAATATTTTGAGTTAAATTCTGGGAAAAACATATGTCAATTATTTCATCATTAACTTTCCGAAACTTCAAACGGTTTATGATTATAATTCTTGGTTCTCCCAAAATTGTGAAAACATTGTGACGCGTCTATTTTTTGGACATGTTGTTATCTACGAATTTTCCAGAATTTAATATTCAGAATTTCGTGAAACAATTTACATATTCAGAAAACTAACCTCAATACAGTACTAATGCAAGAAACTGAGTCACGTTTGGAGTCCAGAGCTATGAGTAATGGCTTCTGGAAAATAAAGGAAACCCTACATGACATTCCATCAAATCTCTCTCTCTCTCTAAAATAATGGGATAATTAAGGTTATTATATATATATATATATATATATATATATATATATATATATATATATATATATATATATGTTGGCTGACATGCGGCTGAATCAAAATTGATAGGCTGACAAGTGTCAGAATCTGGTTGGATGATTTTGTTTAAATTATTTGTTTTTGATTTCCCTTTATCAAAATATTATTTAAGTCATTTTAAATCTAAATAACTCAAAATAAACATTAAAAATAATCATAAAAATCTGAAAAAATTTAGAAAATATATTTTTAACCCAAAAACCCTAGAAAAATACTTGGGGCAATTTTATATTCATAGGTTTCCTACTATAATTAGGAGAAGCTCTAAAAATTACTTTTACCTATTTAACTAAAAATATATATTAAAAATATTCTAAAAATTATGAAATAATTTCAAAAAATATATAATAATATTATAAACACTAAAAAATTATGTGGGTCCATTCTATATAATTGGGCTTGCACAATAAATTCTAGAAGTCCTAAAAAATTAGTTATTAGCCTAAATAACTCCCAATAAATACTAAAAATACTCAAAAAATTCTTAGAAAATTTTAGAAAATATATTTTATTATTTAGAACCTAAAATAAAAGTTTGGGATATTTTTAATTATGTTTGTCACTAAAATAAATTCTTGAAAGCCCTAGAAAATTACTATTACTAGTTTTTAATTAACCAAAAGTTGTAAAAAAATCTCAATAGCCCCAAATTAACCTAATAACAACATTTAAGCAAGAATTTCAGGATACGGAGGCTACAGTCCCTAGGTCGCATGGGAAGTCCAGGCCGCATATGACTCTAGGCCGTATATGAAGTCAGGCCGCATGTCAAGTCCTTGCCGCATATGAAGTTAGGGCCGCTTGAACCACTTGGCTGCATATGAAGTCAGGCCTCAAGTCAGGATTAAAGTCTACTCCTAGGGACAAGTATTGAAGTGACGGGCAATAAATAAAGTGCCAGTGAAGTGACAAGCCGTAAAGTATGTCAGAGAGAAGAAAAAAATTATAGAAACATGTGCCACGGTTTAAGAGTCACGAGTCCAAAAGAAAGTGGCCGCATGCTCTGCTTGTCGCATATGTCCGCTTGCCGCATATGGGTCGATGTCGCATGGAGGTCTCTTGGACTTAGCGAATTTCTTATTCATTCAGCGAGTGTACACAAGGAGTTCAAGGATAAGCTCCATAACACTTGTGTGATGGAAGTCATGCGTCCAACAAGATGGACACATGTTGGTCAGTATACGACGAAAGCTCAAGTCGCATAGCCCTCTCAGGCCGCATAGCACTCTCGGGCGCATATCTCGCTGGCCGTATGAAGACTTTGTCTTCTCTAAACAGCAGGTTCAACCATGGCAAAACTCCAAAAAAACTAAATTTTTTTTTTCCATAAAATCCTTATTTTAAGTCCAAATCGAGTGAACCAAAATCCAAAACGCTTAAAATTGAAAGCTCTATATTATAGCAAAAATTGGTTTTCTAAAATACATGTTTAATTAATCAAAACCAAGAAAAACTCATGAAGCCCATAAAACCCTAAGTTAGAAATATAGATATACTCAAAATCACCCATCAAAATAGAAAACTCCTAGTTCTAAAAGTTCTTAGAAACACATAACAAACATAATAAAATAATAAATTGAGGGTTTCTCTATTTTTTATCAATGTGTACTTGCCTATGGAAAGGGAAAAAAAACACAAGGGAGAGAAAGAGAATAAAGTAATGAAGGGAGGAAAGGAGAGGTTGGCTTATATATAGTACGGTTGAGGATTGAACCAAGGGTTCTCATGACTTTAACCAACCCACAAAATGAAACGTGAACCAGGTTAAACCAAGAATGGGTTTAGCCTCCATGCACATGCAACCATGCTAAAATAAAATACGTTCTAAATATGTATATCGGAAACGGGAAGTGACATCTCTATCCACCTTAGAAAAATTTTGTCCCCGGAATTCGAATCAAAGCAATAGCTAGAGAAGTCGGGACAACAACGAAACAAATCTACTAGCAACTACACATGCAAGTAATACCATCACAACACACAGGTGATTACCTGATCACAGAATTCGAGATATGAAGGCGTAAGAAAGAATATACCTTCTGAATTGAATATTTGTGGGTACCGGGATTGAATATTGTCATCATACTTCCACGTCGATTCTCCTAGAGGGTGATGGCCCCAAGCAACCCGGACTAGAGAAATAGTCCGGTTCTTGAGCACCTTCTCCCTTCGGTCCAATATGGATACGAGTTGCTCCTCGTAAGATAAGTCAGTACCAACGACTAATTCATAGTGATCGAGGATATGACTCGGATCTGAAATAAACTTATGCAACTGAGACACGTAAAATACACCGTGTACCTCACGTAGCGAAGGTGGAAGGGCAAGACGATAAGCAACATCGCCTACCCGCTCGAAAATATCAAACGGACCTACGTATTGCTAACTAAGCTTCTCGCGAACCCCGAATCTAATGACTCCATGGGTAGACAAAATCCGCAAGCGCACGTTGTCGCTGATATGAAACTCTAAAGGCTTACGATGCTGATGTGCCCAATGACGATGCCTATCTTATGCAACCCAAAGTCGCTCTCTAATCTGCTTGACAACCTCTACTGTCTGCATGATCAATTCAGGGCCTAACATCTTTCGGTCACCAATATCGTCCTAATCCAATGGTGATCTATATTTCCTACCTTATAGTACTTCGTAAGGTGTCATCTGAATATGTGAGGACCCTGATTCTCATATAGGGTTAATTTGGTAATTTAGATTTCTATATATAAATAGATTTTTTTATAAATTTATTTAAACTAAAAAAAATTGTACAAAAATCGGATAAACCCTCTGTTTATATAAAAAATATATATTTATACAATACTAGATATAAAGTCTAAACAGTTGCTTCTAGCTAAATTTCAAATAACATAAATTTCAGGAATGGTGTTATACATATTTTGGAAGCACCTGAATATCTTCCTATATAAACTTGTGTCCTCATCCTCCTTATTTAAAATTTCCTCATCATCCCCTCTCTCTCTAATAATCTATTTCAAATACACCTATCCAAATGATCAGATACATCTATATCCCTTTATAAAAACCTAACTATATTTTTTAATTCTTATCATAACTATATTCAAATTCAAACCCATCCTATCCTTATCAACTTCTTCTGCTATATATATATATATATATATATATATATATATATATATATATATATATATAGAGAGAGAGAGAGAGAGAGAGAGAGAGAGAGAGAGAGAGAGAAAGAGAGAGAGAGAGAGAGAGAGAGAGAGAGAGAACATCTTCTACTTATCTAAAACCTAGAGTAACAACGTGTTGGGAATCAAGTCCGCTGAATGGGGCAGAGTTCGGTCCGAACTTGATCCCTGGTCGAGTTCAGGCCAAACTCGGTGTGGTATTCTAGAACCTCAAAATTGAAGTCAGTCCGAGTTCAGTGTCGGCGGTGGCTACTCAGGTTTTGGAGTTTTTAGATTATATTTTGGACCGTTGGATGCTAGTGGACGGCTAGATCTTATGGTTGGCTATTTTTAGGGTTTTCTAACCCTAAAATAGGTATTCTAATCCTATAAATTGGGAGGAGGGTGGAGGAACAAAGAAGAAGCACAAATTAGAGATTTGGGGTGCTCGTCCACAGGAAATCTAAGAAAAATCCGTGCTTTGCTCTAAGGACTTCGCTATCCAAGAAAGAAGGAAGAAGGAGATCTAATCGATGAGTCATCAACTTTGGTTAAGGAGATTGCTACGGGTTGGTGAGTGATTTCGATTATAATCTTCTGATTTTCTTCTTGAGTGTGGTGAGGGGGTTGAACCTATTAGGGCAAACGGTTTCAACAATAGTTTTGGCAATCTTGTAAATTTATCTGAGTTATAAAGGTTAGAATTTGTCCAGGTGACGTAGTCACCACCATATACTTGTCTTCATCTGTGCTTTGTCTTCATAGATTGGTTGGTTATCTCAGGTGGGTTGGAACTCAGGTGGGTTGGAAAGCACTTCTTTCACTGTGCGACCAACACGTGGTATCAGAGAGCGCGTATTCCGAACTCGGGATGGTGTTCCAGAACCTTAAAATAGAAGTCAGTTCAAGTTCGGTAACGGCGGCGGCTGCTCAAATTTTAGAGTTTTTAGGTAATATTTTGGACCGTTGGATGCTAGTGGATGGCTGGATCTTATAGTTGGCTATTTTTAGGGTTTTCTAACCCTATAATAGGTTTCTCATCTAATAAATAGGGAGGAGGGTGGAGGCACAAAGACGAAGCATAAATTGGAGATTCGGGGTACTCGTCCACAGAAAATATAAGAGAAAGACTGTCTTTGCTCTTAGGACTTCACCATCTAAGACAAAAGGAAGAAGAAGATCTAATCGAGGAGTAGTCAACTTCAGTTAGGGAGATTTCTACGGGTTGATGAGTGATTTCAATTATAATCTTCTATTTTTTTTCTTGAGTGTGGTGAGGGGGTTGAACCTATTAGGGCAAAAGATTTCAACATTATTTTTATGCAATCTTGTAATTTTATCTGAGTTATAAAGGTTAGAATTTGTCTAGGTGACGTAATCACCGCCATATACTTATCTTCATATGTGCTTGGTATTCGTAGATTGGTTGGTTATCTCAGGTGGGTTGGCAAAGCGCTTCTTTCGCTCGGCGACCAATACGTGGTATCAGAAAGCACGTATTCCCAACTCGGTGTGGTATTCCAGAACCTCAAATTCGAAGTCGGTCCGAGTTCGATGTCGGCGGCTACTACTCGGGTTTTAGAGTTTTTAGGTTTATATTTTGGACCGTTGAATGCTAGTGGACGGCTGAATTTTATGGTTGGCTATTTTTAGGATTTCCTAACCCTAAAATAGGTTTCTTATCCTATAAATAGGGAGGAGGGTGGAGGCACAAAGAAAAAGCAGAAATTGAAGATTCGGGGTGGTCGTCCACAGGAAATCTAAGAGAAAGCCCATGCTTTTCTCTTAGGACTTCACCATCCAAGACAGAAGGAAGAAGGAGATCTAATCGAGGAGTCGTAAACTTCGGTTAGGGAGATTGCTACGGGTTGATGAGTGATTTCAATTGTAGTCTTCTACTTTTCTTCTTGAGTATGGTGAGAGGGTTGAACCTATTAGGACATTAGATTTCAACATTAGTTTTTTGTAATTTTGTAATTTTATCTGAGTTATAAAGGTTTGGATTTATTAGGGTGACGTAGTCACTGTCATATAATTGTCTTCATCTGTGCTTGGTGTTCGTAGATTGGTTGGTTATCTCAGGTGGGTTGGCAAAGCGCTTCTTTCGCTGCGCGACCACCACGTGGTATCAGAGCGCACGTGTTCCCAACTCGGTGTGGTGATCCAGAACCTCAAAACCGAAGTTGGTCCGAGTTCAGTGTCGATGGCGGTTGCTCGAGTTTTGGATTTTTAGGTTATATTTTGGACTGTTGGATGCTAGTGGATGGCTGGATCTTATGGTTGGCTATTTTTAGGGTTTTCTAACCCTAAAATTGGTTTCTCTTCCTATAAATAGGGAGGAGAGTGGAGTCACAAAGAAGAAGTACAAATTGGAGATTCGGGATACTCGTCCACAGAAAATCTAAGAGAAATCTCGTGCTTTCCTCTTAGGACTTCACCATCCAAGACAAAAGGAAGAAGGAGATCTAATCGAGGAGTCGTCAACTTCAGTTAGGGAGATTGCTATGGGTTGATGAGTGATTTCAATTATAATCTTCTGCTTTTCTTCTTGAGTGTGGTGAAGGGGTTGAACCTATTAGGGCAAAGGGTTTCAACATTAGTTCTTTGTAATTTTGCAATTTTATTTGAGTTATAATGGTTGGGATTTGTCCAGGTGACGTAGCCACCGCTATATAACTGTCTTTATCTGTGCTTGGTGTTCGTAGATTGGTTGGTCATCTCAGGTGGGTTGGCAAACTCTTTCGTAACTCGCCCAACACATCGTATCAGAGAGCACGTATTTCCAACATGTGGTATCAGAGCGCACTTGTTCCCAACATGTGGTATCAAAGCCAGATTCTTCTCGAGAGGGAAGGTACAACTATGTCTACGGAGCAGATGAACATTCGTATGATCACCCTCACAGGAGAAAACTGGGAGATTTGAGAGCCAAGGATGGAGGATCTACTCTTGTGTAAGGACTTTCATGGTCCGTTAGGGGGCGATAGCTCAAAATCGACGAACAAAGGTGTTGATGACTGAAAACGACTGGATTAAAAGGCTATTGGATTCATCCGCCAATGGCTTGACGACTCGGTGTTTCACCACGTGTCCATGAAGAATTCTGTAAAAGCATTGTGGAGAAGCTGCATTCATTGTACGAAAGGAAGACGGCTGGCAACAAGGCATTTCTGATTTGCCAACTCGTCAACTCTAAGTATACGGAGGGTGCACCGGTGGCACAACATCTGAACGAGGTTTAGGGCATCATCAATCAGCTGTCTCCGATGAAGATGGCGAATGAGGAGAAGCTTCAGGCCCTTCTGCTTTTGAGTTCTCTACCGGAAAGCTGGGAGACGTTGGTGGTGACAGTGAGCAATTTCGCTCCTGATGGAGTTGTCCCCATGCCTACATTAAAAAGTAGCTTGTTGAACGAGGAGATCCGGCGTAAGCAAGTCGAATCATTGTAGGACTCCGCTCTGGTGGCTTCATATGGGAGGGAAGACCCAAGTCACAGACGAGAACATAAGAGAGTTCTCGGGATCTTGCGATTGTAGACCCCAAGGAGGGATGTTATCACTGTGGAAAAAGTGGTCATATCAAGAGGAAGTGCAAGGAGCTCAAAGCTGAGAAGGCCAAAGGCAAGGATGATCAGGAGGATCTCACGGCTATGGGAGATATCATCATCGCAGCAACCGACGCAGAGGAACCTTGAGGCATATATCATGATGACGACTGGGACATACAGGGACTTCGGTCTTGGCCATGTTATTGATATCGACAGGATCTCAGTGATGCAGAAGAAAGTGGTGCAGGAGGTGCTACGCATGGTAGCTAGCATCGACGTGACGGTCGAGGAGTTGGTGATGACGGAAGATGCAAAGCAACTCGGGGGATCGGAGATCGGTGGTATGGGGGAGAAGGATTTCTATTGCGGGGCAACAGGCATGGAGTTCAGTTGAGGAGCCAGGGAGACAACACCTCTCATCAGACTGGAGGGGAGATTGTTGGGAATCAAGTCTGCTGAAGGGGGCAGAGTTCGGTCCGAACTCGGTCCCTGGCCGAGTTTGTGCCGAACTCGGAGTGGTGTTCCAGAACCTCCAAACCGTAGTCAGTCCGAGTTCAGTGTCGGCGGCGACTCTCGAATTTTAGAATTTTTAGGTTATATTTTGGACCGTTGGATGCTAGTGTTCGGCTGAATCTTATGGTTGGCTACTTTTAGGGTTTCCTAACCCTAAAATAAGTTTTCATTCTATAAATAGGGAGGAGGGTGGAGGCACAAAGAAGAAGCACAAATTGAAGATTCTGGGTGGTCGTCCAGAGAAAATCTAAGAGAAAGACCGTGCTTTGCTCTTAGGACTTCGCCATCTAAGACAGAAGGAAGAAGGAGATTTAATCGATGAGTCGTTAACTTCGGTTAGGGAGATTGCTATGGGTTGATGAGTGATTTCAATTGTAATATTTTATTTTTCTTCTTGAGTGTGGTGAGGGAGTTGAACCTATTATGGAAAATGGTTTCAACATTAGTTTTTTGCAATCTTGTAATTTCATCTGAGTTAAAAAAGTTAGAATTTGTCTAGGTGACGTATTCACCGCCATATACTTGTCTTCATCTGTGCTTGGTGTTCGTAGATTGGTTGTTCATCTCAGATGGGTTGGCAAACGCTTCCGCAACGCACCCAACACGTGGTATCAGAGCGCACGTGTTCCCAACACGTGGTATCAGAGCGCACGTGTTCCCAACACAACCCCCTCCAAACACACCGAGCCTCGCCGCCGAGTAAGGTCGACCTGAGTGCTCAACACCAACAGTAGCAGCAGTGCCGAACTCGCTAGTCGCCTTTGCTTCCCGGACCTTACGCCTCCAATTGAACCATCACGGTCCTTGCCGACAGCAAGTGTTCGAATCCGACTCGACTCGGTAGTAGTCGGTCAACTCCTTCGTATGCCATCCCAGTTTTCTGCTCGTGGAGAGGTGATCTCCAGATAATACTCTATTTACATGTAGAAAGCACCATGGGTACTTAAGTTGGAAGATGATTTAAAATAATTAGATAAATAAATAAAAGCACTGGTCTCATACTAATGGAGTTAGAAACTGCTTATTCATGCATGTAAGAAGAGAAAGTAACAAATAAACCACTATTCACGTGGGAGTGCATGGTGAAGACCACGTGGAACTACATGCATACATTTGCATATATGTTGTTATCACTAGGAAGAAGTTATAAAAGATCCAGCCACTATTTAGGGAAAACTTCATACAGACACCTTCATAAATCACATACTGCAAACAAGCCAATGTATAATAAAAGTTGTTTAAGGCATAGGAAAGGTGGTTTAGAATTAAACTATAAAAATAATAATAATAAAAGGGGAAGCCATGCATACGTGCATGATTCATACTATTAGGAAAGGTAATTTTTCTACTTAACCCCCCAACTTGTAATAATTGCAAAATAAGTTAAAAAAATCACTTGAATAAGACCCATGTATATATAAGTAAAATTTGAAGAAAGATATAATAATACTTCGGAACCAAATAATAAAGGTAACTCGTATAATGTTAAATATTAATTTTGTGTTTGTATATGTGTTCCTGATTAGGCTTTGGATTAAGACTTGAGCGCAACTTTGGGACCGTAGGCAAGATACCTTGCCAACTCTTGTACATTATTATGCATGTTTACTTTCGCTCGTTCTTGTTTATGTCTATTTTTCTTGTACATATTTTCTTTTCTTTTACATGGTTCATTATGCTTCTTTATTGGTTCCATATATGCTGCTCGTCTCTACTTTCTTGTCAAGTATATGATATATGCTCCACCCTGTGCGTACGACTCGATATGATCTTGTGTTCCTATATTACTCATACTTGACTTGGACTTGACAAGACTTGACATGAGTACGACTTGACCTCGTATTCCTTTAGGAGAGGAAATTGATACTAGGATTGGCTATCTTGACCACTCTCGATCGGGAGTTCCACGCAGGGCTACGATAGAGACTTACTATAGTTTGAGAGTTCCACACATGGCTACTCTCTATAGGACTGTAGCACCTTTCAGTCCTGCGGTTATTCGATTTATTTTTAGCCACGTCTAGTACTACTTTTCTCTATGACAAGCCACTATCTTAGATTGTCTTCATATATTTTCTTGCTGCTCTCCATACTTGCTATTACTTGTTGGCTCGTATTATTTTTTTGTATCTTGCTATGTCCCTGTCACGCCCTAGTCCCTGGGTGAGGGGGTTTACAGTCCCTAGAGGACCTGGATTTGTTCTCCAGATTTAGCAGATGAGGAGTACCCGCAGATTTACGGACCGGCACCAAAGGAGGGTACGACAACAGTTGATGGCCCTACAAAAGCTTAGTTTACTTTATAGCATGGAGTTAGTTTTATTTTCTTATCTTTTATTTTTCGTCTACTAGTAGTGGATTTGTCTCCACCGGACACGTTTTTAAATTCTTGATAAATTTGAATCTTTCGTATTTACATTCATCATTACCTGTTGGATTTAGTTGATATTTATCTGTCGTAGATGAGATATAGATTGCCTGTGTCGATTAGTATTTCATGTGACTTATGACATTATATACCACTTGTGAATTAATATTCATAAATACAGCATACGTATGTGTTAGAGTTTTCATATATTGGAGTTGTCATATACATACGGCTGACATGCTTACGTATTCCTGGTCCTAGGTATTTTGGGACTGGGACGTGATAGAATATAGGCCTGATAACTATTGTTATACAAAAATTCTACCAAATGAAGGTGATTCTTCCAAGATCCACCAAGGTCTAAGGTACAGGCTTGTAGCATATCCTCCAAGGTATGGATGTTCTCACTGATTGTTCATCTATCTGGGGGTGGTAAGTTTTGTTGAATCTTAACTTGGTGCCCAAACACTGATGCAAACTTTTCAAAAAATATAAAATGAACCGAGTGTCTCGATCCGACACGATACTTACTGGGACACTGTGTTGTTTCACTATCTGTCGTATATACATTTCAGCCAATTGTTCGGTAGACTGTCCTACTCGAAAAGGAAAAAAGTGAGCTACTTTTATGAGACGATCCACTATCATCCAAACTGTATCTCGACCAGTCGGTTATCTAGGTAAACCAGTCAGAAAGTTCATCATAATGTGTTTCCACATCCACTCTGAAATAGGAAGCGGCTGCAATAATCCTACCAATCTTTGTTCTTCTACATTCATTTGTTGATATATCATACATCATGATACGAAGCATGCTATTTTTCTCTTTATTTTGTTCCACCAAAAGTGTTGCTTTATATCTTTGTACGTCTTCGTGCCTCCCGGATAAATCGAATATCGGAAACTGTGTGTTTCAGTCATAACTTCTTGCTGCATATCCCCGCATGGTACTCATAGACGATTCCCAAACCTTAGTATTCCATCCACATGCATTGTCAACTCATTTCGAAGATCTGACTGACATTCTTCTCGTAGCTTTTGAATCTTCGGGTCCCCTGCCAGAGCTAGTTTGATTCTATCTACCAAACTTGACTGAATCTATAGGCTAGCCTAAACTCCTGTGCTCTGTGGAAGTACTATCTCGATACCCATCTCTCGTAAGTCTTCTAGAATATTCTTTTGAGTAGTCAATATAAATTTGCCACATCTTTTGCTAAGTACATCAGCTACTACATTAGCCTTGCTTGGATGGTACAAAAGTTTTACGTCATAGTCTTTCAATAACTCTAGCCACCTTCTCTGTCCCATGTTCAGGTCCTTCTGCATGAACACATACTTCAAACTCTTATGATCTGTGAATATTTTTACTCGATTGCCATATAAGTAGTGCCTCTATAGCATAAGTGCAAACACTACTGCTGCTAGCTCCAAATCGTGAGTTGGATAGATTTTCTCGTGATCTCTGAACTGCCGAGAAGCATATGCTATCAATCTCCCTTGTTGCATCAAAACACATCCAAGTCCCTTGCCAGATGCATCACAATACACTGTGAATCCTCTGGAGCCTGCTGGAAGAGTCAGGATTGGTGCAGAGATTAACTTCTTCTTCAACTCTTCAAAGGCTATCAGATATTCTGCTGACCAAATAAACTTAACTTTCTTGTGCATCAACCTAGTCAATGGTACCGAGATCTTAGCATTACTAGGTAACCCAGACTCTTCCTAGCAAGCCGTAGGTATTTAAGTGACCGTTCATTCATATAATGGTTTAGTGTGTTGCTTGCTAGTTGGCTGGTACATAGTCTGTCCCGGTGCAGTGACTCATTTTTTTGTTCTTGTTTGGTGTAGGGGTGGACATGCTAGGCACACTTAACTAACTTCTACAATCCCATTACCAGTGAGTATATTCAACCTAGCTGGCAATGTCTCAAACTTTAATCCAATACGTGTCGCATATTGTGCAGATATAAATGAGTGTGAAGCTCCAAAATTAATTAAAGCTATGGCAGTAAAGGTTGTAATAGAAATGTTACCTGCTACTACGTCGTCTGATACCATAGCTTCCTCCAAAGACAAGGTGAGTGCCTGCCCTTGGCCTTATTGAGCTCCCTGCGGCTATCTTCCTTGCGGTCGAGGTTGCGGCCCTGCTGATTCTGTTGTTATTGTTGTCTATAAAGCTGGGCTTGCATCGACAACGGACGCTAAGCTAAAGGACGTACTGCTGCTGCTGGTCCTCCTTGCTGTACTGTCCTTATAGCTGGCAATGCAAAAAACTGTTGTACTGGCCCTCCTGGCCACTGTATTAATGGACATGTGGCAACCTTATGATCAGGGCTCCCACATCTCATGCAAACATCTCGGGTATGACCTCCCTTGCCATAGTAGGTACAACCTATCGGCGCTCTCCGTCGTTGTTGTTGCTGCTGTTGTTGTTGCTCGGTTGCTGTTGCCGAGTTGGTGCCATCACTGTCGAGGTCACTGGCCTCCTCTGTGTCACGTTATGGATGCGAACCCCAAGGGATGGTGCTAACGTTCGCGATACAAGTCCTCCCTCATTGTTCTGTCTATGAGACCTCTTCCGATCTACTCTTCGTGATGCCATCCTTTGAAAAGTAAGCTCAACCCTCTTAGCTACTATCAATACCGCCTCGAAGGTCTGGTAGTTATGCACCTATACCATATGTAAGATCTCTAAGTGAAATCCCTGCTGAAACCTTATTTCTCTCTCCAACTCTGTCGCCACCATGGTTGGAGCAAATTTGCTTAGTTGGCAAACTCTATTGCATAACCGTCTACTGTCCGTCCAGCTTGCTTGAGGTTAATAAACCTTTGATGCAACTCACACTGAGCCACAATCCTAAAGTACTTTGCCCTGAATCAGGTCCTTAAATCATCCCATGAAATAGGATACCTCAATCCTACCTCCATCGTGGCCCACCAATCACTTGCAAGATCCTGGAGCTGTAAGCGAACCAGGTCAACATGTTCCTCGGCCAAAACTTTAGCTACTGCCAGAATGGTCTCAATATCCTGGAGCTAATCATCTATCGTGATTGCGTCCTATGTGCCATCGAAATATCTGGGGTTCAGTTTGTAAAATCTAACAGATACCCAAGAATCTATTCTTTTATCTCGTTCTAGGGCCGTCTACAACCCTTGGTCAAACAGGAAATTTTGTTCTTGCTGCTAAACCTGTTGTTGCTGATGTTGTTGTTGTAGTTGTTGTTTCACCACCATCTGGTACCAAACGAGAAGGAACAAGAAAGCAACCAATCTAGAAAAATTTAAGCTGAGTATCGAAGAGGACAAATTCAGAATTTCAAGAAGGTTCATGTTTTATTGAGAGTCATATGACCATGATACCCTACAAGTCTGAAGAATATACCTGCAAGGGCCACCACTAAAACCTTGTCATGCCCTAGTACCAAAATACGGAGATGGATATTGCCAGCTATCCCGTACAAGGTGCTATACATCGTCCGACAGTCACGGCTGTATAAGACAAGGGGGTCGATGCTACAATCAAGTCTCCTAGGGTCAAGAACTTCTATGTCTCAATCATTCAAACATAAAATAATAAGCATAAAGCATATATAATAAATTACTAAGGCGTACCAAACACTTTCTCAAAATATTCTAGAGACCAGCTATGCAAAATAAGAAGCTGGAACAGTAACAAAAGTATATGACAGTGATCAGCTGTAGTCTGATTTAAGACAATTATGTAAGGAGACTAATGACCAAATGAGCTGGCTAACAGGTGCCGTGGCTAAACGTCCAAAAGAATTAAAAGCACAATAATGAGCAGGGAAGAAGAAAACTCACTCGCTATCCCCTGCGACCATGTTCCTAGTACGCTCCATGAATAGGGAGAAGGTACGCTGGATCCTCGGGTGCTGGCTCAAAACTTGGATATGCAAAACCAGGAGGGTTAGACCCCAAATAGCAAGTACCACAAAAGAAGCACGAAATAGATAAACAAAAATCCAAAAAAATATATAATAATACATAGGTTCAATATCGTAACTTAGGTCCATGGCATATCCTAGCACAAAGGCCCAACATTACAACCAAACAAGGACAATGGTTGAACCATCACACTATGATAGTCTATTTTCCTAATCTACTAACCAATAAATACAATCACAACTAAGTCCATTTCCTCTATATCGGCCAATCACTTGTATGACTTGCTAATTGTGGGGTCTGAGGTTATCTCAGAAATAATGCATTATAGGTATCCTTAGATTATTCCAGTGCCGAACATGAGCTAACCGAACCAATAGATGAATAAAATATGTATTCACGAGATGCACTATATTTCCCGTAGGGCCAGTTAACTAAAAATACTGTATTAATGGTTCCAATATTTCTATAGTAAAATAGTAGCTCGATATAATAATAGGTCATATACTGCACTCTACTAAGGCCGATGATATACATTATCTGTGGTGGCTAGCCCATAGCGCACTTAGAATTAATCTCTGTTGGAAGGTTCGTTGGCATGATCTCGGGATACTGTTTCCTCCAATGTTACTACCACTTTTAGTTACCTAATTAGCCCTATGTTGGGTTTAAAATTTCAAGGCATGGTCACATGAGAATTTCCCTTAACGTACAAAGTACGGGCATGCTAAATACGAATCCATGGAAGTCAAATCTAGATTCACCCAAGCGTGTATGCAATATTCAGATAATTAATATCCTAGCCATACTTTGTTAGCTGACTCACTTATTATGCCAGTGTTAGAGAAAATAGTATATATTTATAATATCACCCATTAAGGAATTTGAAGGCATTCTCGATGCACAACTCAAATATAATCACTTAAAATATGACACGATGTGTCGCACCTCGACGCACATTAAATCATGGACAAATATCAGGCAATAGTGATATTAGCACGGATACAGTATTCAAGTCCAATTATTATACATTGGGTCACAAAAGAATAATAAAATATTAAATCAAAACAAGCAAGGCCGCATGAGTCTCTAAGCCGCATGGAAAGTCCAGGCCTCATATGACTCTAGGCCGCATATGAATTCAGGGCCGCATGACAAGTCCTGGCCACATATGAAGTCAGGTTCGCATGAACCACTTGGCAGCATATGAAGTCAGGCCGAATGCTCAGGGTTAAAGTCTACTCTTTGGAACACGTATTGAAGTGAAGGGCAATGAATAAAGTGTCAGTGATGTGAAATTAGGTGATTGATGTGATAATACATAAAGTGTATTAGGAAGAAAAGACAAAAAATATTGAAACATGTGCCATAATTTTTAGAGTCATGCATCCAAGGAAAAGTGGCCGCATGCTGCACTTTTGGACTTAGCAAATTTCTTAATCTTTCAGTGAGTGAACGCACAAGGAGTTCAAGGATAAGCTCCAGAACACTTGTGTGATGACAGTCATGCGTCCAACAAGATGGACGCATGCTGGTCAGTATACGACAAAAGCTCAGGGCGCATAGCCCTCTCAGGCCGCATAGCACTCCCGGCCGTATAACTCGCTGGCCGAATGAAGATTTTGTCTTCTCCAAATAGCATGTTCGGCTATGACGAAACTCCAAAAAAATTAAAGTTTTGTTTTGTCCATAAAATCCTCATTTTAAGTCTAAATCGAATGAGCCAAAATGCTTAAAATTGAAAGCACTATCATGTAGCAAAAACTGGTTTTCTAAAATACATGTTTAATAGACCAAAACCAAGAAAAACTCAGGAAACCCAAAATATCCTAAGTTAGAAATGTAGATCAATTCAAAATCACCTATCAAAACAGAAAATAAGTTCTAAAAGTGCTTAGAAACACATAACATACATAATAAAATAATAAATGGAGGGTTTCTCCATTTATCATGCAAGGTGTACTTGCCTATGGAAATGGGAGAGAAAACACAAGAGAGGGATAGAGAATGATGTAATAAAGAGAGAGATGGAGAAGGTTGGGTTATATATGGTAGGGTTGAGGGTTGAACCAAGGGTTCTTAGGGCTTAAACCAACCCGCAAAATGAACCATAAAATAGGTTAAACCAAAGAATGGGTCTAGTCTCCATGCACATGCAACCATAGTAAAATAAAAATATATTTTAAATACATATATCGGAAATGCGGAGTGACACTCTTGCTCGGCTATCAATAATTGGCGTGTGCTGAACATCCTCTTATCAGATTAGGAAAACTCTGTGTACGATAAGTCTTCCAAATAATTGGTATCCTAAAGTCCAAAAGTGGATCCCATTAGTTCAGCCAAAGGATCCATACCCAAGTCAACTACAAAAGCCACAAACGAGGAGTCAACAAATCTCATGAAGAGGAGTACGAAAAAATAACCCTATTATGAGTCTGTTAAAATTCTAAATGAGGAGCTTTTTTCCAAAATATTATGTAACTATGCACATTTTATGAATACTTCAGGAGATAAGAATATTTTATGCACCAATTTTTCCAAACAGACGAAAAGTGCATTGACTCGCCAATAATTGGAAAAGTGCGCCAAAATGGTCGTTTTCACTTTGAACGAGAGAAAGTGCACTGACTCACAAATAATTGGAAAAGTTCGCCAAAATGGTTGTTTCCACTCTAAACGAGGGAATGTGCGCCAAGATGACTATTTTCGCTCTGAACGAGAGAAAATGCGTCAAAGTGGCTATTTCTTCCCTCCTCCAAGAGCCCTAGCCGCCACCATCACCACCAAGGCCGACCCCCCTTCACGTGGACACCCACAACAATCTCTTCCATCCAAGAACCCTAGCAATTCTCTTATTCTTCTTCTAGTAAGTTTTTTTAATCATTCTCTCCTTCCTTCTTCAATATCTTCTTATTATATGTTTATATAGATTTGTATATATGTATGGAATATTTTGTAAACTCCATTAATTTATAATTGAAGAACTCATACAACCCATGAACCCTAATTTTGGCATATAGTTATTTGCATGTGCAACCAACGTATAATTAATAACTAGATAATAACTTAATTTGACTAGAGGAATAAGAGTCTAATTAGTGTAATAATTAATTGGTAGGTTTTTGAGATGTTCCTGTGGATAGCTCTGAACCAGATTTGTTATTCTCGCAGCTTGGCTTGGAAGGCAAGTATACCTTGCTTGATTATATTATTCAGTTTACCTTATGCCTAGTTTTTATTTGTTTAGTTGTGTGCAAGTGTCTTAGAAGTAGTTGACTTACCTAGTATACTGTAAAGATATGTGGTATCATCTGACCTGACACTATTTTAAATACGTTTACTGTCTGAGTGAGAGAGTGCATGGACTAGCGTGTCAACTGATCATCGGTACGAGAGTTCGAGTCTTGTGTTAGTAGTTGGTATTGGTTTAGTTTTCAAGATATTATTTGACGTCATTGCATTATGTCTGCACCGCATACGGTTCGGATAGTTCGTTGGGAGGGAAGAGTCTACTAGTAAGGGTATGGGATTTCTATTTCTAATGGTGTAAATGGTGTATATCGTATACCCCCGAGTTCTGCAGAGCGCCTGGTGGGACGACTATTCTTCTATTTCTCCCCCGTCATGTGTCACAAAAGATTTCTCGAGTGTATTTTACATAGATGGTTAATTTATCCTATTTATTGTTTACTGCTTTACTTTTATGCATGTCGATTTCTTGTGTACTTGTTATGTCCCTTTGAGGATCTGGCACCCTTTCTAGGTATAGATGATCATGATTATTTGTAGGAGCATGGATCAGAACTAGCTATTTCTTTCTCTTTTGAGGAGGTCTTCCTTTAGAGCTTCTTGATCACTAGATGATGTACTTATTTTGTTGTCTTTTTTATATCCTAGTTGGTAGTGGATTTGTCTCCACCCGATTACTAGTTCATCTCGACTATTTCATACTTGGTTATTTGTTATAGTTGGTTGTTTATTTCTATTTGATTTTGTGGATGAGATTAGTATTGCCGGTGACTTATGAAGTTATATACCAATTGTGAATTATTATTCATAAAATAACGTACGTATGTATATGGTTTTCATATATTGGAGTTGCCATGTACATACGACTGGCATGCTTATGTATTCCTATTTTTACGTATTTTAGGACTGGGCGTAACATATTTTTAGTGGTGGCCTATGTAAGTCAAGAGTATATTGACTCGGTTATATTACTGTATCGAGCAAGCCTGCAAATAGGATTAGAGTGTAGGATCTCATCCACATATTTGACTTTCCTCTTTATTTTTGTTCTAAATTCTTGAACTCACCTACCTTCTTTGACCTTCAAAATTATACTCGCTTAATTCTCTTGACATCGGTTTTAATGTACTTCCCTAATAGTTCCATGAGTATAGCCTCCTACTAGAATATATGAATTATTATTGTTAGAAGATAATTATGATAGCATACCTACTAAGAAAAACAAATTAGAATATTGGCAGCTCCCAAAATTTTAGCATAACTAATGAATCTTAGCATCCAACACCTATAAATTAATTGACCATTATTCCTTGATATATTTAGGAATGAATTGAGAGTAGTATAGACACTACTAGGGTTAGTTAGAAATATGACCATATTGTTTGACCCTAGTTTTGAGGAACCAATAGAAATCCAAGGTTGAATATTAGGACTAAACCTAACTTTGATAGTGAGATAATATAAGAGGACTATAAATTTAGATTCTTGTCTAGATATTAGCAGAGCAGTACCTTAGAAAACCAAAAGGAATGAACCAATAACTTAGTAAGAGGAACGGTACCCTACCTTCAGCTTAGTAAATCCCCTATAATCTATGATTATCGTTGAGTTATACTTGAGTCTCCATGAGTCATCGACCGTGCCATCTCATCCAACTATCTATATACTTTCCCATCTTGACTTAATCCATCTCTCCATCATAGATCAATTGTCATAGCTCTTTACCAATTAAAACCTATTGAATGATTAGAACATTTTCCTTGATCATAGCTCGAACATAGAGACTAGCATACCATCTTCCCTTAGGAAACCATGATATTATTAATAGTTTCTCTATTTACTTTAATATCTTGTTTCTTCAAAACCTTAACGTTCGTTATTTGTGCGATGACTAAAATTTTCTTTCATCTTTCAAATTATGACACCTTACCCTTTTAATGGTAGGCCTAGTGATTCCTTTTATGTTAGGATATATAGTTTGGTAGGATTATAGTTTGTTAATCTTAAATTTTTAATTTTTGTGCTTAGTAGTTAGAACTTGATAGTTTGAATTATTCATTTAGATTATGACTTTATGATTCTCCTTTAGTTTCAAATCAAGTAATCTGTTCCACATATCTCAATACATGTTATGTCCTCTTTCACTTGAGAGATAGTGGCAAAGAAAACTTCTAGCTCGTATGGAAGGCCAACAAAGGCCGACTTTAGAGCACGTCTCTTTTTGTGCGTCCTCTGGGCTCGCTTGCGCACCTCAGTGCGGAATTATCCGCATTGGGGGTCACCTTCCAATAAGGAGCCCAGGTGATTCCCTGATTAATAGGTGTAACTTGGAGGGCATCCCCTAAATACCGATCAATGACCGTAGACACTTTATCCTTAACAAACAGAGGTTATAAAATAAAGGCGACCAAACGATCAGGATCCTTTAGAGGTAAAAGTATACTTGAGAAGGTCTTCCTCGTTATTTGCTTTGCCAGGGTTACCAGCTTAGTCAGCGAGAAATAACTCACGTACAACTTCACCAACCGTTGGTAGCAACCTCCGCATCACGTTTATACATTTTATGGCGGTGAAATATGGGAATGATTCTTGGAAAGCCCTGACGAGTGAGGGAAACAGGAAGTGGGGCAGATCGGACTGGATCGAGACCATATGCCTTTAGCACCCACCCATCTTGTAGATGACGGGGATGGAAAATCCGGAAAAACGGATGAAGAACCAGACCATAAGAGATTGGATTTTAGGTCACAAGCTGTGGTATACACCCTGGTTGGGGCAGGTCCTAGATAATCTCCATCTTTCACAGTGGAAGGTTCTGTAGGCTTGGAGACCCCCATGTCTGCTGCTTCCCCAAAGGATGTTGTTTCCAAAGGAAGAATGAATGAAATCGAATGAATAAGGCATGAATGGGGAGTGACGTAAGCGCACTCCTAATGAGAGTTATTTTTCCTCCAAAAGAAAGCAATCGTCCACGCCAGCCAGCTATTGTCTTCTTAAATTGAGCTTCAATCTCCGAAAAGTAAGCTTGTTTAGTCCTACCTTGAAAGAGTAGTAACTTCTCCATTCTTAATATCAATACTTTTGTTCTATAAGCACTATGATTAAGACTTAAGATGACCATTGCCTATATAATACAATAGGATACCCTAATAAGTTTCAAGATCTTTTTCTCATATACCCCAATAAAAGTTTCTACTTTATTTACAAGAATAAGGTTATTTTGTAGAATTCCCTTAAGACAGTTACAGTATTATTTGATTCTTGTAAGTTGGGTAGTATGCCTCATAACCTAGTATCACATAGTCATTTTGACCCATTAATGAAGTATAATTGATTGACATCAACTATAGGCTAGCATAAGAAGATAATGTTTATCTAGACTGTAGAACTTTAGAGGCCCATACCCCCATTTTGTTGACTAGAGACTTAGACAAAAAGTTAGTATGGCAACTGTAGAGGCACAACACCAGACGAGTTTTAGCTTCTTGGTGAACTTGAATTATTTTGTACCTTCCTTTATCATAATTTTACATGCTTATATTTTGGACTATCTTGACTTATGCTGCTATTACAGCCTAGTTGTGAAAGCTTATTCCTTATCGAGCTTGTTCATGACATTTGTATTATTGGGGGCCCACACTAATACATTGTCTAAATCAGAATCAATGTATTATGGTCAGATCAACTTTATTGTACTTGGTTTGCCTTTCGTATGACTATTTTACGTGGATTGAGATATAGTTGACTAGTAGACAAATATACTTGCCCACTACACATGTCCGAGAATATCGTATCAGTTACGTAACTGTACAGATCCGAGCATGTGAATAGGAACTTACCAAAAAAAAGATATCAATCCACAATTGCCTTGATAACTCCCTTTTGAATTCTTTAATCGCCTTGAATCCCGTACTTATATTCTATCACCTCCTCCTTGAACTCTTTATTATTATTTTCCGTCTTTCCCTCTTTCAGAAAGATGAATGCTCATGCTTGATATAAGTTTGATACATGGATAGTACTAGATATACCCCATAGGCCAATCATATTACTTTGTGACTATCTTTGTAATTAAGGGCATATCATATGTGATAGATTTTGTGTTAAGATTTTGAGGATTAGTAAGCAGTATTGAATGATCAAATTTTTTTTATATAGCCTGATGTTTATGAAAGATTGATAAATTAAAATTGGGAAAAATTGCATTGTCAACTTGAGCCAAATTTTATATAAAGGTAAAAATCTTAGATCGTGATCAAGTAAAATAAGCTTGAGAGATTTAAGTCAATTAATTTTGAGGAAATTTTTTCTTGGATAATTATAATGATGTGGATTTAACTTTAAAGATAGGAATGCCTTATAGAATAAATTTTGAAATATTGATATTGCATATGATTCAAATTTTGAATAAGGGAGGTTGAATCATCGATTTAAATTTTGAGGATACATATAGAATTCTAAACGTGAGCATTGACGGATGGAATTTAAAATTTTATGATTTGATGATTTGAATTAAAAGATAAATTTTGATTGTTGGATTACCTATTTGAAATATTGAGGATGAAAATTGAATTTAAAAATTGTTGAGTACAAAATTCTTAAGTTGAAAATAGGAATAAGATTTTATTGAAGTTGTTTATAATTAAAAATTTAGAGAAGATTATGATAGTTGGAATCATGTTTTAAAATTTAATGTGAGTTATTTAAATTTTAAAGATGTCATATAGATTTGACTAAAATTTAAATCTTAATTATTAAAATTTGGGAAGAGATTACGAAACAGTGGTTATTTTAATTTTGAAGAGATTGTGGTAGATTTTGAAAATATTTTGTTATGTAAATTTTTGAGAAGATTGTGGTTGACTTGGCTTAAATACGAATTTGGAGGATTTAACAAATAGTGCTTTATTTTTAATTTCGAGGACCAAATTCTTGTAAGTTGGGTAGATTGTAGAATATCCCACCCAAATTGACTATTTTGTGTGTAATTTATATTTATTATATTTATTTTAGATTATTTTAAAATCAATTAAAAATTAATTATTTTATTAGGATACTTCACCGTAGTTTAGACATTAGTGACGTAGGACGACCAAAAAATCTACAACGCCCTTCGTAGAAAGTAGCCTACATGGGAGACACAACTTGTAGGATCTTTCCGTGAATCAGAACTTGACCATTCAATAGTGTAACAACCATAGTTTATTGTATTAAATATTTAGATATTTTTATATAAATAATCCATTTATGGTTATTTTCCATCCAAACCTTCTTCAATAAGCAATCCATAATTCTCCATACCAAATTAGGCCACTTTCCTCTTTTGTAGGATTTAATTATTTATTTATTACTATTTTAATCCTATATAATCAAATCAAATCCTTGTCATAAATTAATTATTTGGTTAGTGTTGACTTTTAATAACTAACAACCTAATTATGAAACATCATAACAAACTAACTACCCAATCCTAATCCTACCCCTCTTCACAAATCGCGGCCTCCCCCATCCAATACACACATACCCCCATGGCCGAATCTCTCCCCCTCTCTTCTTTCCATATATATATATATATATATATATATATATATATATATATATATATATATATATATATATATATATATATATATATATATACACAAACCCCTTATCTCTTCTAAAAACCTTAAACAAAATTCTCCTTCAAACCCCTAATTTCTTCTCTACTCCAAGAACCCTAGCCACCACCATCACCACCAAGGCTGACCCCCCTTCACATGGACACCCACAACCATCTCTTCTATCCAACAACCCTAGCAATTCTCTTTTTCTTCTTCTAGTAAGTTTCTTTAATCATTCTCTCATTCCTTCTTCAATATCTTCTTGTTATATGTTTATATAGGTTTGTATATATGTATGGGATGTTTTATAAATTCTATTAATTTATGATTGAAGAACTCATGCAATTCATGAACCCTAATTTTGAGGTTCAACCCAAAACTTTTGTGCATGCATGAAACCTCCTTCAAAACCCTCTTTAATTCTTGTTAATATATTCATGTAGATGTTATTAATAGAAAAAATATTTAGTTTTTATAAATAATTTCAGATTTATTAATTTGTATTAAAATAGAGTTTTGAGCATGTTTTATGGGTAGTTTGACCTAGTTTTGATTTATGCATATTAGAGAACCTTGGACCTTGTTTGGACTTGATCATAGATAGAAAATCCTAAAAATTTTCTTGACGAAGTATTATTTTTCCAAAAATTATATATTCTAAAATTATTAAAATTATATTATTTGAAGATTATATTTTTACAACACCCATGTACCAACCCTTGGCATGCACACTAGCAAGTTTGGTTGCCAAACCTAATAGGATCAACTTGTATATGGTAAAAACCATAATTATTTTTGTATGGATAAAAAAACTAGTATTTATTATATTTATTACTAATTTTACCATATTTATTTATATTTTATTTCTGTTTATAAAAATTAGAATTTTAGGTATTTTATGTAGCAAGTTGACATAGTTTTGACAAAACTTGACCCCGATAGTTTTAGACTTAAACCCCGAAAAAAAACCCATATTTTTAGCATTTAAAATTATATTATTATATTTTAATTCTGATTTATGAATTTTTATTCCAGATTTAATTATTTGTCAAAAATTAATTTTTATTGACTAGTAGGTAACCCGTTATAACCTAGTTTTGGTTTCTACTTAGTTTTGGACTCATAAAATTTATAGAAGATGACCCTATTACTAAAAATACTATTTTTCTAATAAAATTCTAGAATTAATAGTTTTTATTTATTAATGATTTAAAAATAGTTTTTGATAATGTTAGATGGTTAGTAATATTTTGGCGTATAGTTACTTGTATGTGCAACTAATGTAGGATTAATAACTAGATAATAACTTAATTTGACTAGGAAAATAAGAGTCTAATTAGTGTGACAATTAATTGGTAGGTATTCGAGATGTTCCTGTGGATAGCTCCGGACCAGATTTGTTGTGCTCACAGCTTGGCTTGGAAGAAAAGTTCACCATGCTTGATTGTATTATTCAGTTTACATTATGCCTAGTTTTTATTTGTTTAGTTGTGTGCACGCGTCTTAGAAGTAGTTGACTTACCTGGTATGCTATAAAGATATGTAGTATCTTCTGACCTGACACTGTTTCAAATACATTCACTGTATGAGTGAGAGAGTGCATGGACTAGCG
The DNA here is from genome assembly GCA_036927795.1 of Iris macrosiphon. NCBI lineage: Eukaryota > Viridiplantae > Streptophyta > Magnoliopsida > Asparagales > Iridaceae > Iris > Iris macrosiphon. The sequence goes on along the minus strand of JAYESA010000017.1, from coordinate 43,738,352 downwards.
TATCGATTGATCATCGGTACGAGAGTTTGAGTCTTGTGTTAGTAGTTGGTATTGGTTTAGTTTTCTAGATATTATTTAAAGTCATTGTATTATGTCTGTACCGCGTATACGGTTCAGATAGTTCATTGGGAGGGGAGAGTCTACTAGTGAGCGCATGAGATTTTTGTTTCTTATGGTGTAAATGGTGTATATCGTATACCCCCGAGTTTTGTGGAGCGCCTGGTGGGATGACTATTCTTCTATTTCTCCCCCCTCATGTGCCACAAGAGATGTCTCGAGTGCATTTTATATAGATGGTTTAGTTACCCATGTATTGTTTACTGCTTTACTTTCATGCATGTCGATTTCTTGTGTACTTGTTATGTTCCTCTGAGGACCTGACACCTTTTCTAGGTATAGAAGATCATGATTATTTGTAGGAGCATGGATCAGGACTGGCTACTTCTTTCTCTTTCAAGGAGGTCTTCCCTTAGAGCTTCTTGATCACTAGATGATGTACTTATTTTATTGTCTTTCTTATATCCTAGTTGGTAGTGGATTTGTCTCCACTTGACTACTAGTTCTTCTCGACTATTTCATACTTGGTTATTTGTTATATTTAGTTATTTATTTCTATTTTGTTTTGTGGATGAGATTTGTATTGCCTGTGACTTGTGAAGTTATATACCACTTATGAATTATTATTCATAAAATAGCGTACGTATGTGTATGGTTTACATATATTGGAGTTGTCATATACATACTGCTGGCAAGCTTACGTATTCCTAGTCCTACGTATTTTAGGATTGGGGCGTGACACCATTGCTAAAAGCTTCAAAGAAAGAAAAAAGCTAGGGTTTTCTTAAGTAAGAAGGAAACGAAGAGATTTGATAGCAGTAAAAAATTCTCTCCTCAACCAGCCTATTTATAGATTTGGGGGAAAAACTCTTAGGCTGCTCTTGGGATTTGAGCAGCAAATCATGACCTACAACCACATCAGCAAAACTGTTGGAATTCTTCCTTGAGTGCGCGCACAAATATCTCAACAAATTTTACGCTTCTAATTCAAAGTATTTTGAAATCATTTCAACAAATTCAAAAACTTTGAATGGGATCTTGTATAAGATTAAAAAGTGTGCCTTATGAAGATGGTAAAGTTTTTTAGTAATAAACTTAACAAAGGATGAATGACGCACTTTTTCTCTATTTAGAGGATAGCGTACTTTCTTTCTTTTCAAAGGGTGTCACACTATTCAGAGAATAGAAAGTGGCACACTTTCAAGATACTTTCATCATTGTAGCAGGCGTACAATTTATATATCTGCTTTTCCCCCGAAAATTAAATTCGACGAATCTGACAGGCCGGAACAGAAATCGAAGAGTCAGAAGTCATTACTACAGTTGGGCTGTGGCACGCAGACCCAATTTATCGTTTAGCGACCCAGCCGTTGTGCCAATTTCTTCAAAAGTGCACCGTTGTGCCTACTTCATCAAAATTGTGCCACTGTGCCAACTTCATCAAAAAGGTGCCGCTGTGCCAATTTCTTCAAAAGTGTGCCGCTGTGCAAATTTCATCAAAAGTGCGCCGTTGTGCCAACTTATAAAAAATATGCCATCAAGGCAAATTTCATCAGAAGTGCGCCATAACGGTTACTTCTTTAAAAGAGCGCTTGTATAGCCAATCTTTTCATAAGTGCACATATCTCCAGACCACTTCTAATATGCGCATACTATCATAACTAACAGTGAACAGTTATGAGTAAGTATCTTACATGCCATGCTTCTCGTAAAAAGTGTACCAATAACTATCCCCCATGACCTATGCTTTTCCGGTATAGGAAGCTACGTGTGAAGCAGGCAGCGAGTTGTGCACCCACTCATTTAGAACGTGGGGTGTTAGTCCACCAAAAGTGTGCGCACAATGGCAAAATAGTACAGATTGTCCAAAGTATGTGCACACTCTCATAACTGCTCCTAAACTCTATAAATACATGATCGGTATATCTATTACAGAGGGATATAGGGGATAGAGGACATATACAGAGAGGGATACAAGAACAGAGGGAGAGAAATAGAAGCTTCTTGTGTCGTTGTTGCCAAAGTTTTCTTATTGTTCAACTCTCCAAGTTGTTCACAGCTTTTCTTCTATTTTTTCGTCGTCGTATGGTCCAAGGAGTAAAGTGATCGTCCATAGATCAGATCTCCAAAGCTATACTTTCCCAGAATTAACTGTACGTACATAGATTCCTGTTTATGATCTTTTTGTACTTTTCTTTCTTTTCAATAGTTTGAAATACAAAAGTTTCGTATAAAATTTTCTTCGTAAACAGTCAATCCATGAGATACTTCCATTCCACAATGGGTCATTTACCTCTGGATGACGCCTTAATCACCAACTTGTTCGTCAGAGCACTATCCGGGGTCGCTTTTGAGTGGTTCTGTAGTCTTCTAAATAAATGCATTTTATCTTTCGAGGACCTGATGTCCCTCTTCCATGCCCAGTTTAATAAAGGAGGGATATATATGGCTTGTCCTCCTTGATGGACATCGCCCAAGGGGATAGAGAACCAGAACAAGAATATAGAGAACGTTTTCGACAGGTTGTATTAAATTACCTTCCGGTATCCCCGAATCTACGTCGATGGAGACGTGTCGAAAGAACCTCCTACTTTAAGTAAGACTCTGGATGACATCTATCCCACTCAGTGATTGGACGACCTTTATCATAGGTGTCGCTGCTGTAGAAAATAGTGCGAAGGACGCCCGCCTGTTGGGATTCTAAGTTTCACTACCACATTTTCTAGGAAGGGTCTTTTGGTCATTTCATAATTAATTAATTATTTTGCATGTTAAATATTTATTTATTGTATTATTTATTTATTTTTAGATGTTGCATTATAGTTTGGACTTGTGTTAGTGGACCTAACTAGACTAGACTTGACTCTTGGACCAATATTTATTTTAGTTAGACTTGAGCCAAAAATTTTAGCCCAATTCATTAAGATAGTGATTTGATTAGTCAAGCCATTAGGAGTAAAAGTTTCCTCCTTAATTATATTTCTTCATGACAAGACCATAGGGGTAAAATAGATATTATATATTTCTTGGAGGCCAAGGAGGGGATGGCCACTATTAAGGGAGAGGAGTTTCTCTCTCCTCTATTTTTCATCCAAAATTTAGATCTAGATTTTTTTTCCCAATTTCCCTCTTCCCTCCACCAAATTCCCTTCCAGTTAATTCCCTATTTCACTATTAGAAGCTCTAGAAAGAAGGAGGAGACAAGGATCTAGAAGGAGAAGGAGATTGCATAAATTGAGGGCACTTTGCATCCAATTAGAGACTTGTATTGGGAGTCCATCTCCCACTAGGTACATTTTAGAATTTTCCTTCTAATTAGATTCTAAATTTATTGTTTAATCATTAGTTCCATGTACTAGGGCTGCCTATAGGAAAAAGAATTGACTACTAGGGACCCCTATTGTGAAAGTTACCATGTATTTTGTGTCAATTTTAAGAAAAATCCAAAATTGGTACACCATGTGTTTATCAATAGGTCAATTAGACCAAATTGATATGTGTTTAATTGTGTGAGGCTAGTGTCATGTCCAAAATTGGATACGTGTAGGACGTGTCATAAAAATTTGATGACACAGGTTGATTTGGAGTTTTTTCTTTTACATGGGGGTTGGAGCATGTCATATTTAGATATGAACACGTCGTTATGTAGAGAGCACTTTATATTATTGATAATTATCATTCTATACTTTCTCATATCCTTCGTGATATGTTTGGTGATGTGTTGGAGCCGTATCGCAAGCGTATCATAGATCGAGTGTGATACCGGTATGATGCACTCCATGTGTTTGATGAAATGTTTAATACTCTAGTAGTGGTTGTTTATATCTATTTTAAATTGCTATGGTTAGTGTATGATATATATATGATATATATATAAGTGTAAGGGAATATATATATTCATTTGATTATAATTTTTACTAGGTGTTTATGTATATATGTATATGTATCATGATGAGGGTAGTAGAGTGCAGTTGTGGACTGTGAAGGGGGTCGGATTTAGACTTGCTGTGGACAACTATGATTTTGTTCAGGTGTGGAAGTATTCAGAGCTGGAGTGTTAGAGGGGGGGAGCTTGAGGTCTGAATTGATGCCATGTATCAGTGAATGATACATGAGCATAGGGGCTCAGGTAGAGACTGTGACCGATATCTTGTGTGGGGACTGTTAACATTCAGTTTAAGGCTATAAGATGTAAGTATATATATATATATATATATATATATATATATATATATATATATATATATATATATATATATATATATATATAAGTGTATCTTCTAGATGGGTGGTTATATTTGTGTATGGAGTAGGGGGAGCTCACTATGACTGTGCACACCAGTCAAGTCTGGTCTGTTACAGACACTCAACAGCAGCAGCAACATGTTGTGTTATTGTTGTTGAGATGGCTGTTGTTGTTAATATTGTTTTATGGTGGAGTTATTATTATTTGGGTGACTGCTGCTATATAGCAGTGTAGTGTAAGGGTGTCGATATTGTTGTAGGATTAGGTAACTGTGAAGTTGTGTGGGTGTTCACAAGTGAAGCAAAGGGCTGATGTTACATACCACAGCGACAAGGGGAAGGCAAATAGTGCCTACAAATGTGCATCAATGCACAGGGACATGTAGGGATCTCGTGCCAGTGTGAGCTACTGTGTTATTACTTTAGTAACAACATATGGAGAGGGTTGGCTTCTTAGAAAATGTGAGCCGCGGTAGATGTTAGGATGGGGCTTTAGTCAGGTGAGAGGGAAAGATGTGGTCAGGAACAGCAGCACAGTGCTGTTAGCATAGTTGCAGGCAGGGGATGCATGGGTAGAGTGTATGTGAGGGGTGCACCCGTATGTGTAGGAATAACTCGAGCAGTGAGTTGGAGGACTGTGAAGTGTGACCCCGTGCTAGTGATGATTTAAACTGATACAAGTGTATCAGTAACTTGTGTAGGTTAAGTTATTGGGTTGAGAGATGTGTAGGTCAAGGTATTGGTTTGATATCAAGTTGAGTTTTAGAAGTAGATATTAAGTTACATATACAATAAGGTATATGTTATGAGTAGTAGATAACTAGAGCGGTCGTAGAAATATTAAGACATAGATATGGGGTATTGGTATTGGTTAGTAAGCTAAGGTATTCATTTGGAGTTAGTACTAAATAAGAGTAAATAGTATATAATGTATTATTGTGTATCTTATGATACTAAATAGTTATGATACTCTAGTATCCTAATATAGCAAGTATAACCTAGATACATAGCGTATGGACCCAACATCCTAAAGATAGACTCATACAACCTAGAAATAGCAAGTTGACCAAGTTTGACTAGTTTGACCTAGAGTCGACCTAGTTTGACCGTTTTTACTTAAACTTGACCTTAATGACCTAGAAATAGACTAGTTTAACTTGTATTCTTTATAAAATCTTATATTAATATAATATTTCATATTTAGGTCTTTGAGGCACCTTTTCGGACATCTTCGATCCTCTTCATTAGATTCCAGGAGAGTACATTCTCTGACAGTTTCCTATTTATGATATCCTCTATGTTTCTTGTATTTAATGTACATATCCTTGATTTTCCTGACACTTGATTTTACGGATTGGTATTCTTAGATCATGTCATGAGATATTATTCCTGGTAGTTCCTAGCATATTTTTTGTGCGAGCCATATTGTTCTTGTACGTGTATGGACACTGATTCATGAGAAGATTAGCTCCCTTCTCATGGAATCCCCTGTCATAGCGTGTCATAGATTGGATCCACTATACCAGTCGGGCGTAGGGAGTATTTAGTGTAGATATGTGATCATAGCCCCGTAGTTCTTGTTTTTTTGTATAGTGTTACTCATACACCACACATATTATTAACCAGACTCGTGGTTCTTGAGTAGTACCCAAGCCGATTACATGTTGAAGCTAGTACTCACTCAATTAGATAGTTGTATCTTTTTATTTTCATATATGATATTCGTACCTCTTGTATTTATTTCCCATATTTCTTTATTTCAGTATATTCCTGCCATGCTCTATTCATCTGGTATATACTATCTATTTACGATTACATAATTTTTATCATTTCTTAAAACTATTGTTAGAGGTGTACTTTGCTCCAATCTTGACTGGATATATTTTTCCAGATGACACTGAGGAGTGGTATCCCACTCACTATGGGCCTCAGGGCATAGTTGGCTTAGAGCTAGAGACTGTGGCTAAGGAGGGGCTCGTCCCGGTTGAGACAGATGACACTTTACCTGTAGCTTAGTAGATAGGCTTATTTTTGTACTGGATTTGTCTCCAGCTTTAGACAGTTAGTCTTATATTTTTGGTGACTCATTGGATATTATTCCTGTCTTGCGAGTTGTATCTTGGCTTTTCAGTTCTTTATATCATATTCGTGCATTGTTCCATCTTATTGTTCTGTGATTGTGTATTTATATTTCATTGGTGGCATTATATATCTTGATGATCATTATTGTTAGATAGTATAGTTTACCCAAACAACGTTCTACCGGCGATGTTGTGGTGTAGGCTGGACGTCGTTCGTATGCATGGCCTACACCGGGTGTGGGTCATGACACATTTTTAGTAGTGGCCCATGCAGGTCTTCGAGGTCGTAATTAGTACGATTAATAGTGGTGCTCTGATTTGAGTGCTATTATGAGCCTGCTTTAGGATATAGGATATAGGATATAGGCTATAGGCTATAGGCTCAGAATACTCAATCACATCTAGAAAAAACTCTATTGTTCATTTCAACTATTCTTCCTTGATATTTGATAATTAAGCTTTAACTGTACTTCTTTGAATACATTCTATCTTATACCATATTGATTATTTTCTTTTGCTTTGCCTCAGGATGCCACCTAAGACCCGATCACAACAGATAGGAGCATCTTCGGAAAGATGTGTGACTTCCCGAGGGCCTACACCAGTCACTTCTCCGGTGATTAGCGTATTAGCTACGTTCGGGAGTCCACCTCTAGCACGGAGGATTGTTCTAGTTGTGTCTGATGGACTTCCACCTCTCGTGCCGGCAGATGCGACTTAGGTGTTCGCATTATTTCGCTAGATGATGGAGGTTTAGAGTGCCCAGTCAGAGGCTCACCAGAGGCAGATCGATGTGTTACGATAGGTTATTGAGAGTGCTCATCAGCTTGCCCTTGATGCAGTAGAGAGAGGAGCTCCGGTCTAGTAGCAGGTTGTTCTACAGGTTGTCCAACTTCAGCCGGGTAATATCTAGGACTTCAAGAAGCTAGAACCTCGGGTCTTCAAGAGGATCGAGGGCATCGTCTATGCTGATAATTGGCTCAAGGATATCGAGCGTCTCATGAGGGTGTCCCGTCTTGCGGAGGATCTGAAGGTTGAGGCGGTGGGACTTTAGTTGTTCGACATTGCCCGTACTTGGTTCATGAATGAGCCACTTCTTGCTAATATTGGGCAGTCTTGGGAGGTGTTCAAGGACCTCTTCAAGAAGAAGTTCTTTGCTCGGGCGGACAGATTGGACGTGGGGAGACAGTTTAAAGGCCTTACTCAGGGGAGCATGTCCGTAGAGGACTACGACACTGAGTTCAGGTGGTTGAGATAATTTATGGAGCACTTGGTGATGGAGCCAGAGGTTCGGACTATCCGCTTTTACGAGGGTCTGAACTGGGAAGTGAAGGTCCACATTCTGTCTTTCTATGAGATGTATTCTGATATACTTGCGGAGACATGCAAGGTTGAGTAGGAGTTGAGCTTGAAGCCCAAGAGAGATCATAATTCTTTTATGCGGGCTAGTAGCAACGCAGTGCCTGCTAAGCATCTTCATCTCCAGTCTAGGCCTTTTCTGCAGCCACAGCAGTATCAGGCTCCAACTAGGGCACCGGTTCACCAGGCACCATAGTACCAGCCAAAATACTCATATCACGCTTTCTGCCACTATTGCAAGAAGCCTGGCCATGTGTAGAAAGTTTGTAGGAGGTTGGGAGTTTGTTTGTATTGTGGCACAGAGGGGCATCAAATGATAGAATTTTCTTCCAAACCTCGGCGTGCAGGTCAGGTAGCAGCTCTAGCTCAGAGAGCACATGCGAGGCCACCTGTAGTATAGCCGAGGGGATCGCCACTTTTGACCTAGCAGCAGCGATACGCCCAGCACCAGCATCAGGGAGGTGAACCTCAGGGACGAACGTTTGCTATAGCGGTTGAGGAGGTCGAGCTCACCGGAGATGTCATCACAGATATTATCACAATTTAATAGTGGTGCTTCCCATAGTTTTATATCTGTTTCTTTTGCTCTGAAGCATCACTTGGTAGATGAGTCCTTGCTTAGAAGTTGCAAGATCATGACCGGTGGAGGCATTATCTTGGTTAATGATGTTTGCAAGGATCGGAGAGTTACTCTGGGAGGTTGGGAGCTGAGTGTGTGTCTACTTGTAATACCACTTCTGAGCTATGATATTGTACTGGGGATGGATTGGTTGAGTAGGCACCATACTAGTATAGATTGTAGAGGATATAGAGTTATATTTAGCCCGCCAAGAGAGACAGAGTTTGAGTTTGCTAGAGGAGCTGAGGAGCAGGGAGAAGGCATTATCTGTGGAGCTATGGTGGAAGACAAGGAGTTGTCGTATCCCTTGATAGCAGAGTTCTTGGATGTGTTTCCTGACGAATTACTATGATTACTGCCAGATTGAGATATTGAGTTCTCTATAGATTTAGTACCATGTGTAGAGCCAATTTTACAGCATGTCTATAGAGTAAACAACAACGAGCTGGTCGAACTGAAGAAGCAAGTGGATGAACTACAGGATAAGGGATTTATCAGATCTAGTTCTTCACCGTGGGAAGACCCGGTATTGTTTGTATCGAAGAAGGATGGATCGGTGCGCATGTGCATCAATTATAGGACATTAAATAATCTCACTATCAAGAATAAATACCCGTTGCCACGGATTGATGACCAGTTCGATTAGTTGAGTGGCGCCAAGGTATTTCCAAGATAAACTTGAGGTCAGGCTAATACCAGGTGAAAGTAAAGCCGGAGGACATTCCGAAGACTATTTTTATTACTCGGTATGGCCAGTATGAGTTCATGGTGATGCCGTTTGGTTTAACTAATGCCTCGGTGGTATTTATGAATTTGATGAACAAGGTGTTCCATCAGTACCTTGACTAGTTCGTGGTAGTGTTCATTGATGACATTCTCATATACTAGGAGATTCCAGAGGAGCACGAGGAGCATCTACGGATTGTGTTAGATGTATTGAGGAATGAGAAGTTATATGGAAAGCTGTCCAAGTGTGAGTTCTTCTTGGACAAGGTAGAGTTCTTGGGACATGTTGTGACTGGTGATGAGATTTTAGTAGACCAGAAAAAGATCACCGCAGTGGAGTCTTGGAATACCCCAAGTTCAGTAGCAGAGATAAGGAGTTTCTTGTGTCTGGCAGGGTACTACAGGATGTTTGTGTAAGATTTTTTGAGGATTTTTGAGCCGATGAACAGTCTCACTAGGAAGGACACAGAGTTTGTTTAGACAGAGGAGTGTTAGGCTGCTTTTAAGGAATTGAAGACGAGGTTAACGTTTACTTCTATTTTTTTGTTGCCATCAGGGTCTGAAGGTTTCACTTTCTATAGTGATGCATCGGAAAAAGGGCTGGGTTGTGTTCTTCAGCAGAATGGGAAGGTGATTGCCTATGCATCCAAGCAATTACGTCCTCATTAGAAGAACTATCCTACCCTTGATTTGGAGTTGGCTACGGTCATCTTTGCCTTGAAGTTGTGGAAATACTATATGTTTGGAGAGTGTGTAGAGATCTTCACAGACCACAAGAGCTTGAAGTATATTTTTACTCAGAAGGAGCTGAACATGATGCCGTATCAGTGGCTGGAACTGATGAAGGATTTTGATATATCCTTACAGTATCATCCAGGGAAGGCCAATGTAGTTGCCGATGTCTTGAGTAGGTATCCGGTAGCTATATTTTTGACACCGGATCGGTATTTGTTGGAGGATATGGAGAGCTTGGGCATTAAGGTGATACTTCCTGGGATTGCAATACAAATGTGGGGTTTACAAATATACTCAGAGTTGATGGATAGGATCAAGGCAGCCCATTATGAGAATGTGTCTCTGAGGAGCATCAGAGCTCATGTGAGAGCAGGATTAGAGGATAATTTTACCATTGGTGAGGATGGTTCTTTGCAGTACAATATTAGACTGTATGTGCCAAGTGGAGAATTACGGGAGAAGCTATAGCAGAAAGCACATCGCTCTCAGAATTTTATACATCTAGTACCAACAAGATGTATTATGATATGCGAGAGTGTGTGTGATGGTATGGCATGAAGAGGGAGGTGGCACAGTTTGTATCTTGATGCTTAGTGTGCCATCAGGTGAAAGCCGAGAGGCAGAGACCAAGCGGTTTGCTTCAGCCATTACCTATTCCAGAGTGGAAGTGGGAGCATATTACTATGGATTTTGTTTTCGGACTTCCACGATTTCCAGGAGGGAAAGACGTAATTTGGTTCATCGTTGATAGATTGACCAAGTCGACCCACTTTTTGCCTTTTAAGGTTGGTTTATCTACGGAGAAGCTGGAGAGAAGTATGTGAGAAAGATTATCAGGATACATGGAGTTTCCGTTAGCATAGTCTCGGATCAAGATAGTCGTTTCACTTCCCATTTTTAGAGGAGTTTGCAGGTGAGCTTGGGCACCTAGCTCAAGTTCAGTACTGCATATCACCCCTAGATGGATGGGCAGTCAGATATGACCATTCAAACTCTCAAGGATATGTTAAGCACCTATGTACTAGATTTTGTGAGATCTTGGGTGGACCGTCTCTATTTGGTAGAGTTTGCTTATAATAACATATACCAGGCTAGTATAGAGATGTCACCATTTGAGTCTATGTACAGTCGGAGGTATCGCAGTCCTTTGTCTTAGGACGAAGTTGGAGAGAGAGCCTTGCTAGGGCCAGAAAAGGTAGTGGATACAATGGAGAAGGTCAAGCTGATTAGAGATAGACTTCGGGTGGCGCATGATAGACATCGGCATTGGGCCGATAGCCATCGAAGACCCTTGGTGTTTGAGGTATAGTTTTAGATTTTGTTTTATGCTTGATATTGGTTGTTGTTATAGATTAAGTTCTTAAGGTTGTATTTTTCTCTAGGTTGGAGGTCTGGTGTTTCTGAGGATTTCTCCGACACTGTAGAAGCATAGAAAATTTACAGCCATACGACCGACGTCCAAGCGAACCTCAAATAAAAAAAACTCAACATATGGATCTTACGGATACCATACGGCCCAGAAAAGGAACATCCATGCAATCCAAACAAGCGTCCTGACAACTGGCCGCAGGTCGACCTGACATGATGTCCTGACAACAAAGATGGCGCCTGACACAAAATTCTGGCAAAAAGGATTTTGCTGATCGCCTCAAAGGATGAGAACACACTAAGAGGCAGAAGTCCCAAGGATGGTATAGAGCCACGTGGACAACACAACAAAAAGGTCCCATGCGGCTCTGGCCCATGCATCCCAGACTCCATGCTGTCCATGCATCTCTGGCCCATACGTCCCAGACTCCATGAGTCTCATGCGACTCTGGCCCATGCATTCCAGACTCCTTGCGGTCCACACACCTCTGTCCCTATGCGTTCTAGATCCCATACGTCCCGTGTGTCTTTGGGCACATATGTCCTATTTTTTATGACGACCAAGTCTTGCTGTTACAACTGAGTGGTAATCTCCAACAAAATAGCGGCCAACTGTCCATTTGACCAAATCGTGCCTACACAGTTTAGAATTGCCCAGATACTAAGCAAATGACAAAATCCCAACAAATATTCACGTGACAACAGAGGCCAAATTCCTGTGTATAGCTGTAGCACTATTCCGTTGAGAAGGAACACGTGGCCAACACCACCATCCATACGGCCCAAAATCTATGCGGCCACTAAACGATTATAAATAATAGGGTATTACCCGCATGCAAAATGCTGGCTACTATCGAGGAATCAACACTCAAGGAAGAGAGAAGAGCTTCCGTACTGGATCGTCCATGGAGTAAAGAGAGTTGCTACACTACTAACCCTCCATCGTCATCCCCCAGAAAACAAATTTGTACTTAGATTATTTCCAAGGAGTCTTCTTTGTAATTTTTTAGTTTGTTAAATCATATCCAGTTCTCTTAGTTCTTTTTTTGATATAAAATAGCAAACATGGTGGTGACTCTGATAGGGACTTCCTTCTCCTCTGTTGAGAAGTCGATGACGCAATCCGATGCTGCCAAGCTCGGCTCGACACAAAAGATGCTGGTGGTCCGCTTCGACCAACAAGTGTTCAAGGATATGCCCTCCCGAGATAGTGCGAGTCCTTCTCCGAGGAAAGAAAAGCCCAAGAAGACCCACCGAACGTGCGTGTCAAAGGCCTCTGAGCCTTGCCCAACTACGGAGTATGATCTCCCTATCTCTCTCAATGTCGCAGGGACTGCACATCATGCGGCCAATGTCAATGAGGTAGCCTCTTCCAGCCGAAAGGGTACTTCCTACTCGAGGACCAGCAGAATGTGGGTGTCCAAGGCTGCTATGCCCCACCCAGCTGGGTAGTAGATGCCTCCATCCTCTCACTCTTTTGCCCATGGCGGTCGTCGTACGAATACCCAAAACGTCCGTATCTATGCGGCATCTTGGGCTGACGCAAAGACTATTTAGCACCCAAACTCTAGCAGAGGAAAATACTACGATGCCAGACGTTCTGGTGCGGAGGCAGCTTATATAGGGCCGAAGATGAGGTCGCATAAGACTGCCCATATGGCATCAACTAACAACTATAGACAACAGCCCGCTTGCGCCCCCAACAGCAAGAAAACCTCAATTTTTGATAGTATCTTATACGACGCATATACTATACGACCCACTGAGAATGGTGAAAATCCAAAGCTGGACTCTTTATACTACGCGCCTGCGGTAGCTAAGCTGAAGATGTCCATGGCAGTGCTAGCCCGTCAAGCTCGGGAAACTGCTCATACAACTGACCACCAACATGCATCACTAGTTATTATGCGAGCCTCTGACGGATATTTATACAAGACCGACCCTTGCATCCAGCCCACAGGGACCAATGGACATGGCCAGTCTCAAAAGTCTTCTACCAGTATCTCGGGGCAAGTTCATTTATGAACTCCAGGCCTGGGAGCAAACATAATGCCTACGCATCCGTGTGACCGGGATATCCGGACTTACAAAGAGGATGCAAAGGTGAAACACCCTTCGCATGATTTGTGTGACATGTTTACTCACAAACGCAAAGCAAGGAAAACTACTGTGGCTTGTGACGTGCCCTCTCTGAGGCATATTGTGCCAGCATCATTATCAATTACTGCTTCAATAAAATAGCAGTACTCACATACTGGCAGTCGGCCTTCCAGCGATTGCACCAGAAAGCCCCTACCCGACGATAACCCAGAGATCAGGTGTAATATCAAAGGTGGAGGAGTTGACCTTCACCTCATACCACTCAGCTAGGAAGCTTCCTGCCACCAAGGGAAAAACACCGTCGGATACCTCCAGTCCAACGTCCTCTACCACAATATCGCAAAGACGATTACCTAGAAGGCTAACGATGGGGGTAGTTCACCCTTAGAATACCCCCATCGTTAGCCTTCTAGCTGAGTGGAAGGAGTCTTCCAAGGCACCCGCTCAAAGAAGAAGCTGTCAGCTCCTGGGGGTAGTTCACCCTTAGAATACCTTGGGGTTGCCTAAGATGGGGGTAGTGTCCCCCTGGAGCTATACAACAATCCGATATTCCGAGGAGACTATGATCCTCAATTAACATACCAAAATCCTGGAGCATAGCTACTTCCACCAAGACGACACAATCTTCTGCGCTGGGAGTAGTCTCCCCTATGAATTAAAGGAAAACACAGTGGCTCCGGCCCTCCTTGAAGACTACTCACTCAAGGGTATGAAATAGGGAGCACGACATCCACTGCCCCCACTATTTTCCCCGAATGAGGACAATGTACATGGCCAGAGACGACTATGAAGGCCCAGTGACTGACAGCGCCTCGAGATGCTCGAAGCCATGATGCAAACAATGAGTGCATAAATACAAGCCTTGACCCAGACAATACTGGAGATCAAGGAAAGCATGGCCTCCCAACCGGCAAGAGCCTTCGGACAAGAAAACTTGGACCCCGCGACCAACGGGGATTCAAACACGACCGCTCCACCCATGGACAATGATCCTCTCCTACCTGGCTCATTTGCGCCTTTGGCAGGAGATGAAGCTAAAAAAGCAAGGAGGGAGGTCCGAGAACTTCGGGCTCGCCTAGACTCCATAAGAAATCGGGACTCACTTCGTGATCTCGGAGTGCGACAAGCATACCCGATAGAGTGGAGGGGTGTACCATATCAGCCCAAGTATAAGCCCTTCAATATTAACATATTTGATGGGAAGTCCTCCCCTCGCCGCTTCATAAGCTACTTTGAGATCACCATAGGACACTTACCCCGCAACGATGCTATCCTTACTAGGCTCTTCGTCGGGTCATTGGCGGGGGTAGCTTTCGATTGGTTTTACAGTCTTGAAGATAACTATATCTCATCGTTCAACAACCTCAAGCATCTATTCCTTAACAGATTCTATGAGACAGGAAATGCTATGATGATGTCTTCTCTGATGGACGTCGCCCAAGGAGAGAAAGAACTGACGAGAAACTACATCGAGCGATTTTGACAGGTCGCACTAAGGTTGCCTTCTGGCAATCCCGAGGCCACACTCATGGAGATATGTCGAAAGAACATGCTCCCGGCAGTCAGCCTCTGCTTGGGCGAGAGCTAGTTCAAGGACTGGACGACATTCATTATAAGTGCTGTCAATGCTGAAAAAAAAGCTCAAAGACGCTCAGCACTTGGGGATCCATATCCCTTCTGCTGAGGAAAAGGGCAAGCGTCCCAACAGCAACAATAACAACAATAACAACAATAACAACAACAACAACAATAATGGCAACAATAGTAACCACAACGGAAAGGGAGAAAAGGCTATGGTCTCTACTATCACGCCCCAGTCCCAAAATACGTAAGACTAGGACACGTAAGCATGCCAGCCGTGTGAATATGGCACTCCAATATATGGAAACCATAACACACGTACGCTGTAATATAAATAACAATTCATAAGTGGTAAATATATATATCTCAGAGCATAACTAAATCTCATCCGCAGAAATCATATATAAATAAATGACTAGTATCTATGAACTAGATCTCAATATGAGATATCTCAAGATGACAGTCGGATGGAAACAAATCTACTTCCGGACTAGAGTATAGAATAGACAAGATACATACAATATAAGAATATCAACTACCAATCATGGGCTCGACGAGAAGACCTTCTCGAAATATACGTAAAAAATCCGGATCTGCGCTCCTGCGAATACTCATGAATATCTACACCTGGAAAGGGACCAGGTCCTCAGAGGGACATAACAAGATACATAGAAGCATGCCATAAAGTAAATACTGAATTAAAAAGGGTTACGCTAACCATCTCAGTGAATGCACTTTGAGGACAAATTTGAGTGTATGGGAAAGTGTAGGCTAGACATATGCTGACATAATTCACCAATCGTAACAACTGGCTAGTATATGCCATATATGCCCCCATAGGAGGGCACTGTATAATAACGTCCATCTCTGAAGAGTATGGCATCTGTATAATATATCATCCATACCGCTCCGAAGAACGTGACAGCAGTGTAGTATATCATCCATATCGCTCTGAAGAATGTGGCAGCAGTGTAAAGGAAGTGGGTGTCCCATACGCCTACAAGTCGTCCTCTCCGCCCAATGATCTATGCATGTTGTATCCACAACACGCCTTAGCTACTACGCCGCGGCATCGTAACTCTGGCTCATAGTCTATCGTTAGAACGATAGTCCAACCTTACAACCAAACAAGGACAAGGATTGGACCATCGCACCATGATAGTCTATGCTCCACCTACTAATAACTGCTAAGTCTTCTAACATGCATCACTATTAGCAGTTATAACCTATCCGTCGCATGACCTACACGTACAGGTGGCCAACCACATATGCAAGTCCATGCCCTACATGAGACTCACAACACATGTAAGAAATGTGTCAAGGCATGGGGAGTTATACCGATAACTCCACAACTTTAGGTGGGTTTACTAGACACTAGGTCAGACATAAGTCCTAACGTCAACGCATTCGTTGACTGCACCCGAGTCTCTCTCGTACGCGCACAGTTATATAATCTAAAATAATAAATATGTAACTAATATATATAATTGAATTTAAATAGTACAACAAGGCAAGGTATACTTGCCTGGCAAGAGAGCTGCAAAGTGTAACGTCCAGATGTCAAACACCAAGAGTCAGAAACTACGGCCTCAGAATGAACGTCTCCGGATGCTGAAATAAACATCACCAACATTCCCAAAATAAGCAAAATATCTAAAAAACACCCTCCTTTCGTCCAATTTGGACACATGGGCAAAACGATAATTTCGGTTCAAAGCGGGCTCCACATGTGGGCCACTTTGCATCGAAAAGCGTGCCAGGGGTAATGGTCTCTAAATAGGACAAATTATAGGTCAAACAAACTCTAAATGTTAGTACGAACTCAACGGTACATCCAAATGTGGATTTCGGTTAGCCGAACAAAATTTTGCCGAAAAAGTCAACCGTGGGGCCCGCCAATAGGCAACTTGGTCAACTGTCTCAGAATCGCGTAAAACTTGGGTCACAGGACCAGCGCGATACCAT
Source organism: Iris macrosiphon (assembly GCA_036927795.1). NCBI lineage: Eukaryota > Viridiplantae > Streptophyta > Magnoliopsida > Asparagales > Iridaceae > Iris > Iris macrosiphon. The sequence goes on along the minus strand of JAYESA010000017.1, from coordinate 43,721,516 downwards.
GAGTCATATGGCTCAAGTTTCATTGCATTCTGACGAGCGTGCACTAAATACGCAGGGCTTTTGCAAAAGTTGCGACACAGGGGATTTTCTGTGGATACGGGCCGATTCTGACGCGAACACGCGTCCAAATCAGTTTTTGCGAAATCTTACACGTCTGGGTATACTGTGCGCACCTTTTGGTACACTGTATATGATGGGGCGGTCCCGTTTGGCAGGGCGCGCTCCGTATCATAATTTATAGAAATCTGGAAAAAGTAGGTTTTCCGGGTTTTCTAATTGGTTCAATTCTACATACATCAGTTAATAAATTAATGTAAATAACAAAAAATAAACTAGGTCAACTAGTCTTCGCATACCAATAAGAAAAATTAAATTCGGATCTCTGTGGTGGGAGATACGAATCCGTGAACCAGGGTGGTTGCAACAGATTTTTTGAGATTTAAAATGTCGTAGTTTTTTCTCGACTTGGCGTCAATTTTTTCCTAGGTTTCCGCGTTGTTCGTGATAAACTAATGTACAGATCTGGAAGACGGTTAGGTCGTGAACGTACCGGTGAAGACGGGGTCGAGTTTGGTCGAGCGAGGGCACGGAAAATGATACTGGAACACAGGTACGCTGCAGTCAAATTCTGTCACAGGATGCGGGGTTGTTCGCGGTCATCGTAGTCACAGCGGCTCCTCCGGCGGCTCTGGGCTGGGGCGACGAGTCTAGTGGTCGGCGACGGTGCGGCTAGGTCGACGGGTTGTCGAGTAGGGTTAGGGTTTGGGGAATAAAGTAGTCTTATATAGAGAGAGAGATTGCTAGAGAAAGGGGGGTTAAACCGCACGGGTGGGGGTGAATTCGGCAGCAGCTGCTGCTGCTTTCCTGGGTAAAGTGGGTGCGGGCCGGGCTCAAGCGGTTTTTGATTTTGAAATCCATTAGGATTTCATTTTCCAATTCTTTTCTTTCTTTTTCTTATTCTCTTATTTCTTTTCAAATTTTTATTTCTAATTTCTATTTCTATTTTCTTTTCTATTCTTATATTCATTTCTCATGAAATTCTAATTTAACAATATATGTATATATATATATATATATATATATATATATATATATATATAGAAATTTCTAGAAATTATTTTAGTGCATACCATTAAGCTTTCAACTGTCCATAGGGTCTCCTACATGGAATAAATTAGGAAAAATTTATAATTGTTCCATAAATCCCCTAAATGCACAAACACCTAAAATAAAAATTAAATAAAATCTATTTTCTCTAATTAGCCACTAATTACTATAAATAAATAAATTAATTAATTAAAATTAATTAATACGGTTTTCAGAACTTGGGGTTTTACAGCTACCTTGACCAAGAAGACTGAGGAAAAGCCAACGGAGCCTACAAAACCAAAAGAGACTTACTCTTTCGAAGATGCTGATGTAAAACCCATCTTCAATTTGCTGATACAGGGAGGCAAAATTTGGCTCCCCAACGTCAAACGTCAGCCTGAGATGACGGAGATTGCCAACCCAAAGTACTGTCACTTCCACCGCTACGTCCATCACCCGACTCAGGAGTGCTATACCCTGAAGCGGTATATCCAACGTCTGATAGACACCAAAGCTCTTTCTCTGGACTTCGATGACGTAACTATAGCCGCCAACATGGTGTCCCTCCAGTTTGGCAACTTTCCACCGACGGAAGCCCAAGATGAAGTAGTTCTGGTCCCTAAGGCGACTATGTAAGTGGTCAATCTTCCACCAGCTCGAGACCAGATGGCCGGGCTAATACCTCTTGCCACATCATTTGGAGTGGTTATGTGGGTCCATCCCGACCTCGTGTCAGACTTGACACAGCCTGCGACATCCTCTAACGCCAAATCCAAAGGTAGAAAATCCAAGACCTGTTATACAGTTTTCTCCTCGGCTAAAGTGCTGGCAGTAGGAGCAACAAGGTCGCACACAATATACCAACCGAAGCATGGCGATACACCCCCGGTTGTAACACCTACCACTACGGGTCCCGTGCCATCTCAGCCCCCACTGGTAGATAAGTCCAAACAGAAGGAGACGCGCTTCGATAAACCACTGCACAATGATGCACCATAAGGGCTGGAAATGCCTTATAGCTTCGACATTTTGGCACAATTAGCCCATACTCCAGCAAAATTGTCACTATTTGAGCTTTTATGGCTCTCTAAAGACACTCAGACTACCCTGAGTGAGGCACTACAGAACGCCGATGTCTACCTGGTACCAGTCAAGTCGCCAACCGAAGATCCTGCTGCTTGTCCATATTACAACATAACCATGGATGCGATACCCAATATCTTCTTCTCACAACAGGACATGTTGCTCAAGAACAATAGACACGATTGGCCCCGGTACTACACCGGGTATATTAACGATATCAAGGTGGACCGAATGCATATTGACCCAGGATCGTCGATCATTATCATCCTAAGAAGTTTGCTTCAGACTCTGGGGATCCCGATGCATCGTCTGGGGCCACCAATACCGCCAGCAGTAGCTTCAACAAGGGAAGGAGCTACCCTTTGGGCAAAAATCTGCCTAAATTGCCAGATCGACGACTTAAAAATAGAGGTCACCTACTACGTCAAAGACGTAGATACGTTCAACAACGTCTTATTGGGGCATCCATAGATACATAAATACAGGATCGTGCCATCCACTCTCTACATGTGTCTAAAATATGTAGACGAACACAGTTTTGTCCAAACGGAGTTCGCTGACATCGATCTGTTTAAGGGTATCAAGATCTACTACTCTGACTCGATCCTCTATAAAAAAGTCCGCCAAGATGAAGGTGGCAATGAAGCCGACGATGAAGTCGACGATGAAGCCGAGGACACAACAGCACCCGAGGTGCCTATGAGAATCTGCCTCAAGGCTCGCACTCGATCTTGGTACCAGTCCATAATGATCAAAGTGGAATAGCTAGCCCATATTCATTAAGCAAAAAAAAGAAAACAAGGTTTAGCGGATTCAGAATTGTAACCAAGCTTTTCGATGCGGTCGCACCTCTTATCGACAAAATGTGCGAAAAGGCACATGAATCTCCGGTACCTTCGGCGTCTCCAGAACCAATGGTCGTCCGCCTTCGAAGGCCGAATCGACCACCAAGATGAGATTTTGCCCTATCTACGCCTTTCTAACCAATGGTCGTTCATCTTCACCGGCCGAGTCGACCACCAAAGGGAGACCCGACCGCGGTTGCAACCTTCGGACCTATGGTCGTAAAATTACACAGAAAACTACCAAAGTCTTCGCTTATGCTGGGGGTAGCCGAGGAGAAGGATGAGCTGGAGGAATATATATCTGTCAATGTCATAATCCCTTCCACTGATGATGTAATCTGCTGAAAAAGATACCTTATTTTCTCAATTAAGGACTATCTTTGAGCTACTCAAAGCGTATACATATAAGTACACTCTACTCCCTGGAGTATGGTCTGGGACTTCATCTTCACACACAAGTGACTACTACCTGCACCGTGCACCGGCTTCGATCTATGTAAGCCCCCTTATTTTAGGATAGGGGTAATTTAGTAATTGGTAATTATATTGTTTAATTCGATAGATTTAAAGAATTAATTTCTAAAATTATTTTTAATATATATGATACTTTGCCATGGCTTTGATATTTTGAGCAATGCACGACTTTTTTTCTTCCAATAAAATTTATAATATTAATTTTGATTACATATAATATAGTTGGAATATGTGTATTGCATTATTTTGATCTCCTCCATGCTCCAAAAATATCGATAAACATCTACATCCATTGACATTGTAAAATTATTCTTATTTGGCTAGTTGAACCCAACCGAGCAAATACCCTAATCGGGCTCTCAAACCAATTATCATGAGATATGTACACTATTTCACACTCATCCCCAATTATTTATATATATATTTCCACACTCAAACCCAATCACGTGCACAACAACTCAATAACATAACAAACGACCTATTAAAAGTATCGTTAGTAAACCTTCTTGTACACTTGCACTCAAACCCAAGCAAGACCCACACAACTAGACCCAAGTGCACCCAAAGCCTTAATAAGGGCTAAACCAAATCTCTTAGGTCTGAAACAAAGGTTAAAGTTTATTAAAACCCCACCATGAGCCAAACAAACATCTATATAAGACATCTACCTCACAAACCCTAACCCTAACATCTACTTCCCTCTTTGTGGCCGCCCATATATCCTCCCTCCTCTCTTCCACGACCACTTTAGCCTCTCCCTCTCCTTCTCCACTTCCTTTCCACTCCTTCACAACCTCCACTTTATCCCCCATAAGTTGACAAGCCCTAGAGCAAGAGATTAGATACCCCAGAGGCCGACTACTTGCTGCTGGTTGCAACTATTTTTCGCCCACTCATAGCTCTCAAAATTACCTCTAAATAAAAGATTTATCTCCTAGTAAATCCCCCAAGCACCCCCTCAAGTTTCGTGAAGGTTGGAGTCCGTTTGGTGCTCCGTAGGGTCCGTGTCGCGAGAAAGGACCATGTCGTAATCACATACGGGTAAGTCTTCCAACTTAGATTCTTTTTCCTATTCTCCATGAACCAAATATTGTGTAACTCATGATAATATTAGATGATGAGTAGGAATAACTCCATGCATGATAAACCCGTATTTCTATGTAGAAACTATTCCAAAAAAATCAAACAATCATGACACGGACACGACACACCAATAGTAGACAAGGTTCAATGTGTATTGTCATGATAAATATATATAAAATAATTCAAAAAAATTATATTTTACTAATTTATAATATAAATATCATAATTATATAATTAATCATATTTTATGTTGATGGAAAGATTGGATGCAAAGACTACTTGGCCAAGTTGCAAGAATAGCTAGATAGCGTAGTTGAGATGGTTGTATGAATAATGTGATATAATTATTTATATATATAATTATTAATAAATTCCAGAAAATTAAATAATATTATTTTATATTAAAAATACTTTAATACTCAAGTTGGTAATATTGCATGTACAAACTAGCATGAAGTTGCCAGAATACATAGTCGACGCACAACATGACTTTGTGATTCGATTACTTGAGAAAATCGTTATTAATTTTTAAAACTGAATTAATAGGTATTTATTTGCTTGAAATTAAGTATTTTAAAAAAATTCTGTTATTTTTATGTCAAATCTGAACCCTATAATTAAGGGCCACTAGCCTAGATTTTTGGGTAATTTGTGGCATTATTTTGCTAGTAAATAGATGATATTTTGGATGAATAAAGAGATAAATATTTTTTAAGATTAAATCTGAATTTAATATGATATAAAATAATTTTTCATAAATATAAACCATACTAATGGACTGGCAATGTCCCGAACAAGTTTCGGACAAAACTAAACCTAAAGTAGCCATAATATTGAAATATGTTATTTTGTCAAATTTGAAAATTTATTGTTAAAATAAATATAAATTATATTTAAATCAAGATTATATGATTTATTATAATTTATGTTCATATCATTTAATTGGGAACTTAAACTTCAATTTTGGAAGTCAAAAACTAAGAAACTAGGTTCCGATACCCTGTAAAAGTAAAGTAAGATGTTAGGAATAATATTGGACTTGGTTGTACATAGAAAAAAATAAAATTATATAATTAAGTTATAATTACAAGAATTCATGATTGGACCCTTAAGCATATTAATTAATTGATAGGTCAATTGAATCCTAAAGGAGTGGATGCGAGATCATCTTTACCACCACTGACTGTAGAACCAGACAAGTGTACCTTGCCAAGATATTTACAGTTCTAAATTATTTATTTAGTATTATTTATGCATTAGACATTATATTTGTGGGGCTTGGTTGATGTACTCATTGATCCTAAGGCCGTTATACGATACTTTATGACCGAACAAGATTTGGGTACCGACATCCTCTGCGGAGTCGAGTAACGTAGTCAGAGAGTCATATTTACGAACCTATATTGGTAAAAATATTATTTGCACATCCAACCACAGGATACTGGACACGATATGCATGTGACAGAGTCTTTCTCGACTTGTTCGTGATACTTGGACTTTGGATAGGACTATAGGATCCATGAAATAGGGATGAGTATAGTGATACATAGTGACTAAGACTTGTGCTGATAGTTAGAGGTCATGAGCTTGCGTGTCTTGATTGAGATGTGAGGTTACATTGGGTGGAGAGAGTCTTCATCGTGCTCTGGACATATTTTACTTATTACTATTTATTGTGCATTAGGCTTTCGGTTCCCTCTGCAGAATCTAAGGTATTATATATATATATATATATATATATATATATATATATATATATATATATAGCTTCCTTCTGGTTCCGCTACACGGAGCCTTGAGTGTACTATTAGATTACGGAAGTGTCCCTTGAGATCTTACGTAAGTACCAGCCCGGGGTACGATACCAAACTCTCATTTGCATGTCACATAGTTGGTTACAGTAGTTTACCCTGGATTATGGTTTTATTACACTGTTTACTTCTGGGTTGTTATTTTCTTGTATTTTGTTATATCCCTCTAAGGATCTGGTCCCCTGCCAGTTTTTACAGCATAGACGATTATGGAGCCTTTGAAGTTGCTAAAATGTGTTGCTTGTTATGCGGGCGTTGGTTATTTATTAATATTGTTAATTTATCTGTTGATGTAGCCTAATTTTTTTTATAGTCTCATATTTATTTCTCGAGTCTATTCGAGCTTATGTGTTACTGGGCGGCCGACTTTAGCACATGTAGTTCATTCTTGATATTTTGTTCTTTATGTCGATTGTGACATAGATATTTTAAGTATTTTTAGATAATTACCCTTATTATACAGCTTATACGTATTTAGTTCAGACCAGAGTCGGGTCGAATGCGTAGCTGGCATATTACGTATTTCTAGTCCTGCGTATTTTGGGACTGGGATGTTACATATTTTTATAGTAGCCTATGCAGGTAAGAACATATTGTTTCGGTTACGTTATAGTGCCGAGCGAGCCTGTAGTTAGGATAAGATTGTTAGGATCTTAATCCACAATTGCTATTGGAACTTCATTTTATTTTTAATATAGTCCTTTAACCTCAAAATTGTAATAATCCATACTTTCTTTGAACTCTTATTATTTGATACTCATTTTTCTCTAACTCGGAGAGACGAACACTCGTTTGCGGTGATCTCCCCAGGAGAAGATTTTTGTCAAGGCAAAGAAGATATATTTGATAGATTATTTATAAGTAGATGGTTACCTGAGTAGTGAAGATTATGGTAGATAATTTCTAGATATTAGAGTGAGAATAGATTAAGACATTACCAGCAGGAACCTAAAATAAGATGGACTCTATCAATTGCCTAGATTAGATTAGAAGTGATGGGTTACTATTAGATAAACCTTATAGATGTATGTGAGTAATTTTATTTTGGGATATAATATTATGTTTTGATTAGATGGTTTGATCTAAGGTGGGTAGGCTTCTCGACTAGCGAATTGATTTGGAGGTTAATCAATTGATGAAGATAATAATTGTCAAATTTTGGTGCTTTGATGCTTAAACTTCTATGTGATAAAAAAAGGGGGTGTTTCATTTTATTTGAGAGAAAAAAATGATGAGATAAGGAGCTAAAGATTTATTTAATTTAAACATTTAAGGCGATTATGATGTACTGGATTTAAAATTTTAAATTAAAATATTTTGGATGAATTTAAATATTGTGGAGTTTAAATTTTCAAGGATAAACATTTATTTAAATAAAGGGTTAAGAATTTTATATGACAACATTGACGATTTTATTAAACCATAAGTTTTAAAAATTATGATATGATTGGATTTGTGTTTAAATTTAAAAAAGATTATGTGATGAATTTAAATTTAGATTTTAAGAATCTTGAGGCATTTAAATTTTGTGCGGTTTAAGTTTGAAGATTTTGATAAGATTTGACTTGGAATCTAAATTTGAGAATTTTAGGATATGAAGAGGCGACACATTGGTGAATCTCAATTTGAAGATCTCGTAATTATTTTATTGTTTGAGTATTGTATGGAAAATGACAATATAAAGGAAAAAAATTGGATAATAGTTTTAAATTCAAATTTTGTGGATAAAAATTTGAATTAAAATTTATCGAAGAAAATATGCAATGGTTGGATTTGAATTAGATGATTGTATTTAAACTTGAATTATTAAGATTGAGTTATTAAATAAAGTTTTGAGAAATTTGATTTAAATTAGAAATTTTAAATGATAGAATTTAAACTTTAAAATTTTGAGAAGAGTTTGATAAAAAAGATTTTTATTTCCTTGAGAAAATTTTAGAGGTTAAATAATATTTGGTGAATTTGAGTAAGTTTTGCGATAATTGTTGAATTAAAGGTAAGTAAAAAATTATGGTACAGAAATTATGGTTGATTATATAAAGAAAAAATATAGAGGAGTAAATTATGATGGAACAAATTTTGGAATTCAAAATTTTAGATGAGACTAACTTAAACCTTGTGATTGGATTTAAATTTTAAGAATAGATAAAATTAAATTAAGTTTTAATATTTGATGAGATAAAGATATATTGTATTAAAGATTATAAATGTTGGGGATTTGATTTGATCTTAGAAGGTTGGTTAGAATTAGATATGTCATATATAGATTATTTTGTTGGGTAGCTTTATGATTGTTAGGTTTAATGATGTTATAGAGGGTAAAATTGATTAAGTTACCGGTATTATCGTTTCGAGAAAATAAAATTTATTAAACTTTTGAGAAATTGAGGAGAAGACTATTTGGGAATTAAAATTTAAAATAGTGAAATAAGACAAACTTTGAGGATGAAATTTAAATGTATTATATGGTAAGATTGAATTTTAAATTCTGGAAATGATTAGATATACTGGATTTGATTTTTCTTTAAATTTTAAGGGCTTAAATCTATTAGATATTAAATTTTGGAATTTAAATTTGGAGAATAGAATTTTGGAGATTTAATTTAAAATTTTGAGTATTGGGCTATTAAATTTAAATTTTGAGAAAATTAAGAAGATTAACAGCTTAGATAGTGGACTACAAGATGTTAATTCAAATTATATTTTTGAAGATTTGAATTAAATTCAAGTTTAAGAATTTGAGGACTTAGGATCTTATGAAATTAGTTTTGAGAATTTTACAGAAATTTGAATGAGTAGAATAATAATAAATTTTAAAGGTGAGAATTAAGTTTAATTTAAATTTGAGGAGTTTAAATCTTGATGTGGTTAAATTTTGAAGATTTAATTTTAAAATTTAATTAAAAGTTTGAGGTAAAATTTAAGGAATTCAAGAATAATGTTGAGAATTTTGAGTGTTAGGAGTTCAATATAATATTGAGAAATAATTTATGGGTTGGATTAAACCAAAGGAATAACAATATAAAGATTGACTTTATCACTTATAGAATTGACTTTTAAGGACTTAATTTGAATTCAAAATTTAAAGAAATTTTTTTTGGGAGATACGATTGATGGAGTAGATTTCGAATTCAAATTTTGATGATGAGACTTTAAATATTTAAATTTATTCATGAGATACGCATTAGAAGGATTTAAATTGTGAAATTATTTTTAACTTTTAAATATTTATGATTGACTTATTAAGTGATGTTTGAGGATGACTATTAATTTAAATATCAAAAATTCTTATATACGTAATGGCAGTGAGGACAAGACAAATTATGGCTATAAGGATAAATCAAATTATTCGAAAATTTTGAGAAATGACTACAATATGAGATGCAAATTTTCAAGGATGGAATTAAATTTTTTCTTTTAAAAAAATTTATTATTGGATTTGAATTTTTAAGTTTGGATATGGAATTAAATATGAAGGATTGAATTATTAAAATTTTGAAGACTGTTATAAATGAGATTTAAATTTTTGAGTAAATAATGTTAGATTGTAATTAAGAGTTACGACTTGAGAATCTGATTTAAAATTTTTTTTTTATTGGATTTTAAAATTTGGAAGATAAATTTGAATTTCAAAGATTTACATTAAAATATTAAGCTTTGAGGATAAAGTAAATTTTAAGGACTTTGTTAAATAACAAAAGCGATTTGACTTCATGATTATATCGCTTAAATTTTAATGGAGAATATATACATACATATATATATATATATATATATATATATATATATATATATATATATATATATATATATATATATATATATATATATATATATATATGTTATTGAAGATCTTAAATTTTGAGTACGAAATTCGTTTAAGGTGGGTAGATTATAAGCCCCCTCATTATGGATAGGGATAATTTAATAATTGGCAATTATTTTTATTATTTTATTTAATTAGATAGATTTTTTCACGACCCGTACCCGGTGTAAGGATGCAAGTCAGGAACAACGCCCAACCTACGCCGCAACATCGGCGGTAGAACGATGTTTGGGTAAACTATCAATCTATAATCAAGACATAATAATGCCACCATCAATATAAATATACTCAATCACATATCTAAGATGGAAATACGCACGAGTCAAATAATACAACCCACGAGTCAAATAATAACATCAATGAATAAGAGAAACTACTAAAAGTAAGCTGGAGACAAATCTAGTAAAAAAAGAATAACTAAGATGCTGCAAGTCCCATGTCGTCTGTCTCAGTCGGGATGAGACCCTCCTGAGCCAGTATCTCTGGCTCAAAGCCCACAACATCTTGAGGTCCGTAATGAGTAGGGTACCACTCCTCAGTGTCATTTGGGAAAAATATATCCAGTCAGTAAAGGAGCAGAGTACATCTCTAACAGCAGTTCTAATCAGTGATATAAACTATGTAACAATAAATAGATGTGAATATACAAGATGCAACATATAGATACAAGAGATATATAATAAAGGAAATACTGAAAATAAATACAAGACTGAACAATATGGCAATGAATCAGAATACTAATGATTAAGTCAGTGAGTACCAGCTTTAACATGTGATCGGCTTGGGAACTTGATACAAGATTAATGGCCTGACTAATCATACGTGCGTTGTATGATTAACAATATTCAATGAACAAGACTAGATACAAGAAGGGTATGATCATATATCTATACTACATACTCCCCAACCACTGACTGGTATAGTGGATCCAACCATGGTACGTTATGACACAGGTTTCCACAAGAAGGGCGCTACTCTCCTCATGAACCAATGTCTGTACATGTACAAGAAGCACAAGATACACCATACATACCAAGGAATAATATCTCATGATGAGATCCGGATATACCAATCCGTGTAACCACCGTGTCAAGAAATCAATGATATCTACATAGATACAAGGAACATAGAGGATATCATAAATGAGAAACTATCAGAGAGACGTACTTACCTGAAATTCGGGGCACAATATCACAGATGTCCGGTACGGTGCCTCGATGACCTAGAGTTTGAATAAAAATATATTAAATTGGTCAACATCTAGGTCAAAGAGCCATTTCTAAGTCAAAATAGTCAAATTAGGTCAACTCTAAGTCAAACTAGTCAAACTACCTATTTTTAGGTTGTATGAGTCTATCTCTAAGATATTGGGTTCATACACTAAGAAACTAGGCCACACTAGCTATACTAGGATACTATAAAATCACTAAGATATCGTATCTCAATATACGCAAACAATTAGATATAGAAATATCATATATGCATATTCAATCAATATTATATATACTAATCCTAATTACAAATGCTAAGTGGATACCTTGGCTTTGAACCAACGCAGTATCGCACCATTACACGCCCACCTCGATACCCAACTAAAATACCTTAAGTATCCCTCAATACCTTGACACTTACCTTGGTATCTCAAGGTAATTCAAATCCTATTGTATATATCTAATATATAACTAACCCCGATAAACCAAACTATATGCCACTCATAACTAACTTTTAAATACTACTGACTACTAACCTATAATACATACCAATACATAGATACATGTACCTACAGAATAACTTACTACCAATACCCACATATTATATATATATATATATATATATATATATATATATATACACACTCGTACATACATACATACATACATACATACATACATATACATATATATAAACATATACATATACATATAGATAACCACTTATGTATATATAAATATAAACCACCCTACACAAATACACACACACACACACACACACACACACACACACATATATATATATATATATATATATATATATATATATATATATATATATACACATATATATACATATACATATACATATGTACACTACAAATAAATATATAGATATCTATACACTAGTATATATATATATCTACATACATATTTACATACATATTCATAAATATATCTATATACATATACACATATGAATATATATATTATCAATAGCTATGAATAATGCAAATTGAATCTAGGAATGAATTCAAATAAACACATGGAGTGCATCACACCCGTATCACACTAGATCGATGATACGCTTGCGATACGAGTCCACCACACAACCAAACGTACCCCAAAGGACACAAACAAGTCTAAAATAATATATATAAATAATATAATAAGTCAATTACATATCTACATGTCCGTGTTAAAATATGACATGCACAAAGTCCCGTGTCAGAAGCAAACCCCCAAAATTAACCCATATCTCCAAATTATTGGAATACGGCCTACACATATCCAATTGTGCATACGACACTAGCTACAAACAATCAAACATATGTCAATTTGGTCTAATTGACTAATTGACCAATACTACATGTGTCAATCTCGAAATTCTTCCAAAATTGACATAAAATACAACATAACTTCCTCCATAGGCCTCCTATGAACCTAATTCCAATTCCTATGGGTAGCCGCATCCTATGTGGTGGTTTTTAATGATTAATACATAGATTTAGAATCTAATTAAAGGGAAAAAAATAAATTATACCTATTGGGAGATAGATTTCTAATGCAACCACCAAAATTGATGAAATTAGCCTCCAACTTGTAGATCCTTGCCCCTCTTTGTAGATCCTTACTTTCTCCTTCTAGATTATTTCTCTACTAGTCTCTAATGGTGATTTGGAAAGGAATTGGAAAGAAATTTGGTAGGAATTTGATGTAGGAATGAAAAATTTGGCTAAGAGAAATTCTAGATCTAGATTTAGAATGAAAAGAGGAGAGAGAAATTTCTTCCCTCATTTTAAATAGGTCGGCCATATAACCCCTTCCCCAAGTTTCCATCTAAAGTCTAAAATACCCCTTGGGGCTTCTCATGAAGAAATAATTAAGGAAGGAAGGTTCTAGTCTAATGGGTTTAATTTAATTAATCCTCCTCCTAATAAATGGGCTTCTAATTGGGCTTAAATCTAACTAATGTAAATATTGGACCATGGGTCTAAACTAAACTAGTTAGGTCCACTAACACAAGTATAAAATAATAAACTAACATCTAACCATAATTAAATAATACAATAAATAATTATACAACATGTACAATATTTAATTAATTATGAAATAACCAAAATATTCTTCTCTAGAAAATATGGTAGTGACAAGTCTAACCCCCTTAAAATAATTTTGTCCTTGAAATTAAAAGACGAGAACTACCCCCAGAAAATAACAGAACAGAACAAAAGAAAAGAACAGAACTAGAAAAGAACATACCTCAAGGCACAAACAAATATGGGTAATGCTATCGTATTTCATCCTCTCTCTCCCAGGTAGACTCCCCCGGAGAGTGATGCCTCCATGCGACGCATACAAAAGGAATAATCTGGTTCCTCAGCACATTCTCTCTCTGATCCAGAATCTCAACTGGCTGCTCTGGATAACGAAGAGTAGGGCCCACCTCTATCTCCGAGTGATCCAACACGTGACTAGGATCCGGCACGTACCATCTCAACTGTGACATATAAAACATATTGTGTACTCCCTCTAATGCAGGTAGCATGTCTAGTCTGTAAGCAACTGCACCGACCCTCTCGAGAATACTGAAATGTTCGATGAATCACAGACTAAGATTTCTGCCTCCATCGAAGCGAATCGTGCCTCGTGTCGGAGAAATCCTCAGAAACACCAAACCTCCAACCTAGAACAAAATACAACCTTAAGAACTTAATCTATAACAAACAACCAATATCAAGCACAAAACAAAAATCTAAAACTATACCTCAAACTCCAAAGGTCTCCGGTGGCTATTGGCCCAATGCCGTTGTCTGTCTTGTGCCACTCAAAGTCTGTCTTTGATCAGCTTAACCTTCTCCGCTGCATCCACAACCATCTCTGGCCCTAGAAAAACTCTCTCTCCAACATTATCCCATGACAAGGGAGTACGACATCTCCGACCGTACAGAGCCTCAAATGGTAACATCTCTATACTAGTCTGGTAGTTGTTATTGTAAGCAAACTCTACCAAATGGAGATAGTCCTCCCAAGAACTCCCAAAATCTAGTACACAAGTACACATCATATCCTCGAGAGTCTGAATAGTTCTCTTTGACTACCCATCTGTCTGGGGGTGATATGTAAGTACTAAACTTGAGTTGGGTGCCCAAACTCGCCTGCAAACTCCTCCAGAAATGAGAAGTAAAACGACTATCCCGATCCGAGACTATGCTGACGAAAACTCTATGTATCCTGACGATCTGCCTCACATACATCTCTGCCAGCCTCTCGGTTGACAAACCCACCTTGAAAGGCAAAAAGTGGGCCAACTTGGTCAACCTGTCAACGATGACCCAAATCGCGTCTTTCCCTCATGGAGATCGTGGAAGTCCGGACACAAAATCCATAGTTATGTGCTCTCACTTTTACTCTGGAATAGGTAATGGCTGAAGTAAACCTCCTGGCCTCTGTCTCTCGGCTTTCATCTACTGGCACACTAAGCTTCTGGATACAAACTGTGCTACTTCCCTCTTCATATCGTACCACCACACACACTCTCGAATATTCTGATACATCTTGTTGGCACCTGGATGTATAAAATACTGAGAGCGATGCGCTTCCTGCAATACCTCCTCATGCAACTCCCCACTAGGCACACACAATTTAACACCATACAGCAAGGAACCATCCTCAGCAATGGTGAAATTATCCTCCAATCCTACCTTCACCTGAGCTCTAATGCTACTCAGAGATACATTATCATACTGGGCTGCCTTGATCATATCCATCAACTCTGAGTATATCTACAACCCCCACATCTATATAGCAAAACCAGGAACTATCACTTCAATGCCCAAGCTCTCCAAGTCCTCCAACAAATATTGATCCTACATCAAGAACATTGCTACTGGATACCTGCTCAAGGCATCGACAACTATATTAGCTTTCCCAAGATGATACTGCAAAGAGATATCAAAATTCTTTATCAGTTTCAGCCACTGATGCTGCCTCATGTTCAACTCCTTCTGTGTGAAAACGTACTTCAAGCTCTTATAGTCTGTGAAGAGCTTGTTATTTTTAGTATTTTGTTATTTTTTAATAATTATTCCAGAATAACTTGGTGTTATTTAATGAAAGAAAGAGGTGAGTTTCTAAATGTGTTATCTGCTTTTTATAATAAAGTCTATGTTTTGTTTGATAAACGTATCAAAATTCTCCGTTCTGATAATGCTTTGGAGTATACTCAATTTTCTGTAAATAATTTTTTTGTTGATCGTAGTATAATTCATCAAACCAGTTGTGTCCACACCTCTCAACAAAATAGTATAGTCGAACACAAACATCGACACATTTTAGATGTGGCTCGTACTCTCATGTTCAATATGCATGTTCTTAAACAGTATTGGGCAGATGTCGTTTTTACTGCATATTTTCTTATTAATCGTATGCCATCATCTGTATTAAATAACAAAGTTCTATTTACCATATTATATACAAATGTTGTACCTTTTTTCTTATCTCCTCGAGTGTTTGGGTGTGTCACTTTTATTTATAACTTGGAACCTAATTGAGATAAGTTGGCTCCTAGATCTCTAAAGTGTATATTTCTTGGTTATTCCCGTACTCAAAAAGGTTATCGTTGTTACAGTCCATAGTCACGTAAATATTATGTCAGTACGAATGTTACATTGTTTGAGTCTACCCCTTTCTTTCCTTCAGGAGACTGTTGTATTCCTTTTACAACAAATTTGATATCTTCTATACCACTTTCGGTCATTCCTGAATAAATTTCTGTCTCCATTCCCCATTTACAGGTTTATCAGAGATCCAAGGACAGGCTAGTGGTTCTGCAGAATTCAGCCTTCAACCAATCATCTTCCGTGCCTAAGGTTTCTTCTCCCATCACCATAGATCCAGATGATCTTCCTATTGATCTCAGAAAAAGACAACGCATTTGTACCACAAAGAATAAGCATCCCATTTCTAACTATATTTTATTACACCATGCTTCATCATCTTTTTATGCATTTGATATTTCATTGTCTTCTATTTTTATTCCCAAAACTTACAAGCAGGCTATGTCATCTTCTGGTTGGAAAAGTGCAATGGATAAGGAGATGTATGCTTTACATCAAAATCAAACTTGGGAGCTTACATCACTTCCTGTTGGAAAGCAAACAATGGGTTGTAGATGGGTGTACACTGTTAAGTATCACCCTGATAGTTCTGTTGAGCGTCTCAAGGCACGGTTGGTTGCCAAAGGGTATACTCAAACATATGGCGTAGATTATATGAAAACTTTCTCTCCAGTGGCTCGGCTGAATTCAGTTTGGATACTTATTTCTGTGGCGGTTAATCACCAATGGCCTATATATTAGCTGGACATAAAGAATGCTTTCTTGCATGGTGACTTACCAGAGGAGATTTATATGGATCAACCACCGGGATATATTTTAGCAGAAAATAAAAAACTCGTATATCGATTAAAGAAAGCATTATACGGACTGAAATAGTTACCTCGTGCTTGGTTCGACAAGTTCAGTTCAGTTTTTATTCAGTATGGCTTTCGACGTACCACATCAGATCATTCAGTATTTTGCTATTCTTTCTCAGTAGGTATTATCGTGTTGATTGTTTATGTTGATGATATCATTATATCTGGGAGTGATCATGCTAGAATTGTGGACTTGAAGGCCTACCTTAGTCGTCAGTTTTATACTAAGGATTTGGGTCTTCTTCGATATTTTCTTGGAATCGATGTTGCTCGATCTAAGAAGGGTGTATATCTGTCACAACGCAAGTATGTTCTAGACTTTCTCTCCGAGACGGAGATGTTGGAGTGTCGGCCAGTTGAGACTCCTATGGATTATCATGACAATCATGATGCTGACAGGGGAGAGTTATTTGAGGATGTTGGATATTATAGACGTTTGGTTGGCAAACTTATATATCTTACTGTTACTCGACCAGATATCACATTTGTAGTTGGAGTAGTTAGTCAGTTTATGCATGCCCCTCGACAACCATATTGGGAGGCTATCTCTCGCATTCTTCGATACTTGAAGGGTGCACCTGGAAAGGGTTTATTGTACAAATATTTCCAGTTGTTTATGGTAACTGGGTTCGGTGATGCTGATTGGGTAGGCAGTCGCAGTGATAGGAGGTCTACTTTTGGCTATTGTACGTTTGTGGGTGGCAATCTTGTCACATGACGTATTAAGAAGCAGAATATTATGGCACATTCTAATGCAGAGATTGAGTACCGTGCGATGGCTCATACAGCTTCTGAGATGATGTGGGTGCAGTCTCTTCTTCATGAAATAGGAATTATGATTCCTATTCCGATGAAGATATATTGTGATAATAAATCGGCAATGTTTATCGCAAGTAATCCGGTATTTCATGAGCGCACGAAGTATATCGAGATGGATTATTATTTTGTTCGAGATTTGTTGCTGAAAAAATAGATTGTCACTTCTTATGTTCAGTTAGAGGATCAATTAGGTGATATCCTCACCAAACTACTTGCTCGTGGTCCATTTTTTGATTTATGTAGCAAGCTGGGCATGTCTGATCTATATGCTCCTGCTTGAGGGAGGGTGTTAGAGTTATTTTATTTTGTTATTTATCATATAAGGGTATAATAGTAATTATGGGTGTATTGCATATCAATATAAATAGACATGAGATGCAACCTAGGGTTTAAGGCCCTTGCAATCTCCTTTCTCATATTCTCTCTTCTCCTACTTTTTCTTCTCCTCTCCATCTCCAAACTTCACTAGTATGATAGTTTTTCTCATGAGGACGTAATTGCCTGGATGCACAGACAATCACTTTCCCATTCTGCTGAAGAACACAAACTAAACCTTTCACCGATTCATCACTACAAATAGAAAAACCTCCACACCCAGATGGGAATGTCAAAATAGGAGCAGACGTCAACCCCTTCTTCAATTCCTTGAAAAGAACCTGGCACTCCTCTGTCCAAACAAACTATACATCCTTCCTAGTTAGTCTGGTCATCGGCTTGGCAATCCTCGAAAAATCTTTCACAAAATTTCTGTACTAGCCTACCAAACCCAAGAAACTCCTAATCTCTGCTACTGAACTCGGGGTCTTCCAAGACTCCACTGCTTTGATCTTCTTTGGATCAACTGAAATTCTATCACCAGTCACAACATATCTTAAGAACTCTACCTTGTCTAGGAAGAACTTACACTTGGACAGCTTCCCATACAGCTTCTCCTTCTTCAATACATCCAACACAATCCACAAATGCTCCTCGTGCTCCTCCGGTGTCTTCGAGTATATGAGCATGTCATCGATGAATACCACCACGAACTTGTCAAGGTACTGATGGAATATCTTGTTCATCAAATTCATAAATACTGTCGGGGCATTAGTCAACCCAAACGGCATCACCATAAACTTATATTAGCCATACCGTATCCTAAAAGCAGTCTTCGGTATATCCTCTGGCTTCACTTTCACTTGGTGGTAGCATGATCTCAAATCTATCTTAGCAAATACCTTGGCACCACTCAACTGATCGAACAAGTCATCAATCCGAGGAAAAGGATATTTATTCTTGATAGTGAGATTATTTAATGCCCTATAATCAATGCACATGCGCACTGATCCATCCTTCTTCGGTACAAATAATATCGAGACTCCCCACGGTGAAGAACTCGATCTGATAAATCCCTTATCCTGTAATTCGTCCACCTGCTTCTTCAGCTCCACCAGCTCGATGTTGTTTAGTCTATAGACATGCTATAAAATTGGTTCTGCACCTGGCACTAAGTCTGTAGAGAATTCAATATCTCGATCTGGCGGTAATCCTGGCAATTCCTCAAGAAACACATCCATGAATTCTGCTATCAACAGATGCAGTAACTCCTTGTCTTCCACCATAGCTCCACAGATAATGCCTTCTTCCTGCTCTGCAGCTCCTCTAGCAAACTCAAACTCTGGCTCTCCTGGCAGGCTAAACAAAACTATACCTCCTTTACAATCTATACTAGCACGGTGCCTACTTAACCAATCCATCCCGAGTATAATATCGTAGCTTAGAAGTGGCATTACAAGTAGACATGCACTTAACTTCCGGCCTCCCAGAGTAACTCTCCGATCCTTGCAAATATCATTAACCAGGATAATGACTCCCCCGGTCAAAACTTGTAAGTCCTAAGCAAAGACTCAGCTACCAAACTATGCTTCAGAGCAAAAGAAACAGATAAAAAACTATGGGAAGCACCACTATCAAACAAAGTTAAAGCTGGAATAGAATCAAGAAGAACAAAACTTGCGATAACATCTCCATGGGCTCGACCTCCTCGACTGTCATAGCAAATGCTCGTCCCTGACGTTCACTTCCCTTATGCTGGTGTTGAGCATAACGTTGTTGCTCGGTCAAAAGCGGCAGTCCCCTCGGCGGTACTGTACGTGGTCTCGCTTGTGTCCTCGGAGCTGGAGCTACTCCCTGAACTGCACGAGGAGGATTGAAAGGACACTCTCTCAGCTGATGCCCTTCGGTACCACAATACAAACAAACTTCCAGCCTCCTCCTGCAAACTTTCCAGATATGGTCGGGCTTCTTACAGTAGCGGCAGAAAGCTTGCTATAACTGTCGCTACTACTGCGGTGCCTGGTTAACCTGCATCCTAGCTAGAGTCTGGTGCTGCTGCGGCTGTTAAAATGGCCAGGACTGGAAATGAGGACGCTTGGCATTCATTGTGCTGCTGTTTGCCCCCAGAAAAGAATTACGATCTCTCTTGGGCTTCAAACCCAACTCCCGCTCAACCTTGCGTGCCTCCGTAAGTATCTCCGAGTAGGTCTCATAAAAATACAGTATAAGGATATTAACTTCCTAGTTTAGACCCTCGCAAAAACGAATAGCTCAAACCTCCGGCTCTCTCATGAAATACTCCTTAAATTGGCTCAGCCTACCGAATTCTGCGGTGTATTCCTCCACAGACATGCTTACATGAATGCGGCTCTCAAATTGCCTCCCCAAATCTAACATGTTTGTCACGACCCGCACCCGAAAAATCGGGCATGAGTCGTGGGTACGTCCAGCCTACGCCGCAGAATCGACGGTAGAACGCTGTAAAGGTCCATTCTAGGTCAAAATCATATCTATATATCTCACAAAAAATCTGCCATAATCTCTCCAAAAAGGAGGGCAACCACGCAATATATATATGAATAATCCTCTCCAAAAGGAGGGCAACCACGCAATATATATAATCTATCAATCACAATAACTAGGGGAAGAAATAAAGCATGATATGATATCAACAAAGAAACAGAACCAAAGAGAGCAAGACAATATCCAAAATATACAGTCCAAGTCTATAATATCTACAACATCTCACAGCATCAAAAGAATAAGTACAATCATCCAGAAATAAACCACTAGGAACAACCCAGAAAACCCACCTAGCTAACTAGGGCATTATAGGCATCTCCTCGGCGCACTCCTCTTCAGTCTCGGGGTCACTACCCTCGTCAACACCCGACCCGTAGAACGTCGGGCAGTAATCCTCCGGATCCTCTGAAAAAAATATGCCCAGTCAGGACTGGAGCGAAGTACATAACTCTGAAAGCAACTCCAAATACATGGTAAGGTGTATATGACGAGCAATAGAAAAGTATACAAGATGCACAGGAAATAAATATATGCTGGAGCACAATAAGTAGGTACAAGTAAACTGGAGAACAATACAAGTAGTGGAAAAGTAACTGCAGGTGAGAAAATATGAATACTAGCTAAGTGCCTTGAGCACAAGTTCGTTATGTGATCGGCTTAGGTTGCACATGAAAAATACTATGATAACTCCATTATGCGTGAGTTGCATGACCGACATACACATGAATACTGTTTGGCTTTGATCACATAACCAACTCCTACTCCCCTCCCCCACTAATACTCTTGGATCCAACCACAACACGCTACGTACATGATAATAGCTCGCGCACACAAATGCGAGAGTACAAGAAGCACATGATAGCACATGAGAATCAATACCCGAAGCACATGATGAAATACACGTGATAGAGTACCCGCTGAACACGGTAAGGGGGATAGCATCTCATGACGGGATTTAATAGTACCAGCTCGTATAACAATGTGTCAGAATCAAGTATCACAGTCCTAGAACAGGTGATATAAACGCTATCATGAAATAGAAACTATCAGAGGTAGGTACTCGCCTGATGTCCTGAGCAACTGATGAGGATCGAGATCCGGACCGGTGTCGCAAGAACCTATTGCGAAAAGCAAAATTAAACAGGGTTCTAAGGAGTTAAACTGATATAAAATAATTAAAAACAGGCTTCTAGGGCTATTCTAGGTCGAACGGGTCAAACCGGTGAAATTCAGGTCAAAAAGTCAACCCGGGATCCAAAAAGTCAACTCTAGATCAAAACTAGGTCAAACATTGACTTTTACGGTCAACGGGGACAATTATGGTCAAAGCTAGGTCAAACTAGGGTGCCCCTGAAATTCTAGGTCAAACCGAGCTCATTAAGCTAGAAAACTCGCAAACTCGCCTCCTCGAGATACCAGGATACCCTCGGTATCCGATACCTCGCCCTAGGCCACGCACCCTGTCTAAACCCGCTAAAACGTATGCTAGCATGCGTAATTATATATACATAAGCATATAAAAATCACTCCAATACTATTCCTAGTCTATTGTACAAATACCCCGCTCGAAATTCAATACCTTGGATATCTCAAGGTATTGAGATACCTCGGTATCTCAAGGTATTGAGGTATCGCTCTAAAACCCCTCTAACTAGTTATCTAGTTAGCTATCTAGGCTTATAAATATATTCCTAGTTATTAATCTAGGCTAGAAAATATATATCTATCATATATTACACATATCTAAGTATCTATATTCATATATATATTGATATCCACACACATATACATATACCCATATACCTCAAACACAATTATATATATATATCTATATCTAGATCTAGTTATATCTAACTACCTATCTAACTATATGTATTTATATCTATACATATAGATATATATATATATATATATATATATATATATATATATATATATATATATATATATATATATATATATATATATATATATATATATATATATATATATCTAATACCTATCTATCTATCTATCTATCTATCCAGCTAACTATCTATTTAGCTATCCATCTATCTATCTATCAATCAAACTATCTATTTAGCTACCCAAGCCTCGCCACGCTCCTCGCTGCATGCTTGCTTGAACTGCTGCTGCTGCCCTTGGCTTGTACTGCTGCTGCTGCCTGCCTATGTGCTGCTGCTGCTGCTGCTGCTGCATATTGCTGCTGCTTGCTGTCTAGTGGCTGCTGCCCCCTCTCTTCTCACAATCACATACAGACACACACACACCTATATACATATATATATATAATCATACATATATCTATATACTAACACACACACACACACACTTAAACACATACACTAACATATATATCAACACACACCTACACACTCACAAACTCTTATGCATAAATACACACACACACAAATAAATATATACATAGCTATATATATATATATATATATATATGCACACACACATATATATATATATATATACATATACACACACACTCAAAGATATATATATATATACACATACACATTTATACATATACATATATATATATATATATATATATATATATACACACACACACACGCACACTTATACATATACATATATATATATATATATATACGCATAGACATATACATACACAAGCACATATATATAAATATACACATATATATATATATATAAATATATATACATATACATAGACACACATACACATATATATATAGACACTTAAACACAACTCAACCACAACACACAACCACGCACATAACACTCTCCAACGCTCGCCCAACGGCCCCGACACGCACAAACACCTATAAATATATAAAATATAACCCGAGAACTCTAGCACACACTCCCCGATGCTAACCCAACACGCGCACAAGCCCGAAACTAGGAAACCAAGTCGAAATGGCCGTTCGGTCATTTCGACGAACACGAGGTGTGCGGTTCGGAAAATCTCCTGAAACGCACACCAAACCAACTCAGAATCGGCCTAAAATTTACCCACGGGTTCTAAACGATGTCTAGGTTCTAGAAAAAGTGCTACCCCATAGATTCTAGGCCCGTGGCAAAAACACACACACACTTAGAATCGGCGACGACGAAAATCCCAAATTCGCTCGAAACGCCCGTTTCTCCGCGACACGACTTCCCGTGTCCGAACGGAGACACACACTCACCCTCAAGACACCCGACAACGTCTACCAAGGTCCGTCTAACCTAGGCCATCAGCCAAAATTGGGCCAAATTCGGATTCCACCCAAAATTGACACAAAACCTAGTGTCAAAGTCTCCAAACTCAACCAAACTAGTTCCAACTTCCTCCCACGGATAGGCTTAGGGTCTAGGAAGGTTCTAAACCACTAATTACACTACATAAAAGTAATTAACATGGGAAAAGTTAGGGTTTACCTCTTGGGAGTTGGAATTCCAAGGCCAAAGTCTCCGATCTACTTGGAATAACCTCCCTCAAGCTCCAAGCCACTAAATCTAGCCTCCACACCAAGTCTAGGATCTATCCACCTAGGTTAGGGAAAATACAAGGTTAGGGTTCACATAAAGAAGAAGGAATGGAAGAAAGAAGCAAGAAAAATGAAACACTTACTTTGGAAGAAGGAAGGAAGAAGAAAGAAGAAGTGGAGAAGAAGAAGAAGTGAAGAAGAAGAGTAGAATGGAAAAAATGGCTGCTGGTCGGGTAGGGGCTGCTGTAAAGGGCCGGCCACACTAAATTATAGGTTACACAAGTTTCCAAATGCCCAAAACGTCCCCCTCTCACTTGTTTTTGGTTTTGGGTTCCAAAAGCACTCAAACTAACTCCAAATCTCTCCAACTAACCCACTAAAAATATAATAAATATTTTAAATACCAAAAATAAGTCTCACATGGGTGTGGGCTTGGTCGGACATGGGTCCACTAGGGTTTGACATGGGTCCAGGCTAGCCAAAACCCTAAAAAAATTAATTAAAAAATAATACAACCACTAAATAAATATAAATATAATTAATTAAATACAATACACAATTTACCAAATAAAAATAAAAAAATAACCCTATTTTCTAGAATTAGGTAGTGACAAGCCTACCCTCCTTAAAATAATTTCGTCCTCGAAATTAAAAGACGAAACTAGGACAGGAATGCAAAGAAAAGAACCATACCTCAGGGCTCGAAAAGATAGGGGTATCGCTCGTGCATTTCATCCTCCCTCTCCCAGGTCGACTCACCTGGAGAGTGATGCCTCCACGCGATGTGAACCAATGGAATAGTCTAGTTCCTCAACACCTTCTTCCGCCGATCCAGAATCTCCACCGGCTGCTCTGGATAGCTAAGAGTAGGGCCCACCACGATCTCCGAGTGATCCAATACGTGACTGGGGTCCGCCACGTACCGTCTCAACTGCGACACATGGAATACATCACGAACTCCCTCTAGCGTAGGCGGCAACTCAAGCCTATACGCCACGGCGCCAATCCTCTCAAGAATACAGAAGGGTCCGACGAAACGTGGGCTAAGCTTCCCGCCTCCACCGAAGCGAATAGTGCCCCACGTCGGAGAAATCCTCAGGAACACCAGATCTCCAACCTAGCACAAACAAGGTCTCTGCACTTAGTCTAAACAAGCAATCACAAGCAAACACAAGAACAAAATCTAGATTCTAAGCTATACCTCGAACTCCAAGGGTCTCCGATGGCTATCGGCCCAATGCCGCTGCCTGTCTTGTGCCACCCGAAGTCTATCTTTAATGAGCTTGACCTTCTCCGCTGCATCAACCACCATCTCCGGGCCAAGCAAAGCTCTCTCTCCTACATCATCCTCTGATAACGGAGTGTGACACCTCCGTCCATACAACGCCTCGAATGGTGACATCTCGATACTGCCTTGGTAGCTGTTGTTGTAAGCAAACTCTACCAAGTGCAAGTGATCCTCCCAAGAGCCTCTGAAATCCAAAACACAAGTGCGAAGCATGTCCTCAAGCGTCTGAATGGTCCTCTCTGACTGACCATCTGTCTGTGGGTGATATGCACTACTAAACTTGAGCTGGGTGCCCAAGCTAGCCTACAGACTCCTCCAGAAATATGAAGTAAAGCAACTGTCCCGATCTGATACTATACTCACAGGAACTCCATGCAGTCTGACTATCTGGCGCACATACATCTCTGCTAGTCTCTCTGTAGATGTACCCACTTTGAATGGTAGAAAGTGGGCCGATTTGGTCAACCTGTCCACGATGACCCAAATCGTATCCTTCCCGCCTGGAGAATGGGGAAGTCCAGAAACAAAATCCATGGTCACATGCTCCCATTGACACTCCGGAATGGGTAACGGCTGGAGCAAACCTCCTGGCATCTGCCTCTCCGTCTTCACCTGCTGGCACACTAAGCATCGGGATACGAAGCGTGCTACCTCCCGCTTCATCCCGTACCACAAAACATGCTCTCTCAGTTCTCTATACATCTTGTTGGCACCTGGATGCATAAAATACTGGGATCGATGTACCTCCTGAAGAACCTCCTCGCACAACGATCCACTCGGCACACACAACCTGGTACCGTGTCGCAAGGAACCATCATCAGCAATGGTGAAGTCATCTGATAATCCTATCTAAACCTGCGCCCTGATGCTCCTCAGGGACTCGTCCTCAAACTGTGTAGCCCTGATCCGGTCTACCAACTCTGACTAAATCTGCAATCCCCACATTTGCATCTCAACTCCAGGCACTATCACCTCAATGCCCAAGCTCTCTAGATCTGCCAGAAGATAACGATCTGTAGTCAGGCACATAGCTATTGGATACCTGCTCAATGCATCCGCAACTACGTTCGCCTTCCCTGGATGGTACTGCAATAATATATCGAAGTCTTTCATCAACTCCTACCATCTCTTCTGTCTCATGTTCAGTTCTTTTTGGGTAAACATATACTTCAAGCTCTTGTAGTCTGTGGAGATCTCCACACGCTCTCCGTATAAATAGTGCTTCCACAACTTCAGAGCAAAGATGACCGCTGCCAACTCTAAATCGTGGGTAGGGTAGTTCTTCTCATGAGGACGTAATTGCCTAGAAGCATAGGCAATCACCCTCCCATTCTGCTGTAACACACAACCCAGTACCTTCCCCGATGCATCACTATAGATAGTGAATCCCCCAGAACCTGATGGCAACGTCAATACTGGAGCTGTCGTCAACCTCCCCTTCAGCTCATCAAAGGCGATCTGGCACTCCTCTGACCAAAGAAACTCTACGTCCTTCCGAGTCAGCCTGGACAATGGCTCTGCAATTCGGGAAAAATCCTGAACAAATCTCCTGTAGTAACCTGCCAGCCCCAGGAAACTCTTGACCTCGGCTACTGAACTCGGAGCACTCCATGCCTCAACTGCCATGATCTTTCTCAGATCCACCGAGATACCCTCTCCAGTCACCACATGACCAAGGAATTCTACCTTGTCAAGGAAGAACTCACACTTCGAAAGCTTTCCATAAAGCTTCTCTTTCCTGAGAGTCTCCAGTACTATCCTCAGATGCTCCTCGTGCTCCTCTGGGGTCTTCGAATACACCAAGATGTTATCTATAAACACCACCACAAACTTGTCCAGATGCTGATGGAACACCTTATTCATCAGATTCATGAACACTGTCGGGACATTAGTCAACCTAAACGGCATCACCATAAACTCATACTGTCCATATCTGGTCCAAAAAGCTGTCTTCGGAATATCCTCCTTCCTGACCTTCACCTGGTGGTAGCCTGTCCTCAGATCAATCCTGGAAAACACCCTCGCTCCGCTCAACTGGTCAAAAAGATCATCAATACGCGGCATCGGATACTTGTTCTTGATTGTGAGGTTGTTCAGAGCCCTGAAGTCGATACACATCCGTATTGACCCATCATTCTTTGGCACAAAAAGTATCAGAGCACCCCACGAAGAAGAACTAGATCTAATAAATCCCTTGTCCTGAAGCTCATCCACCTGCTTCTTCAACTCTATCAGCTCACTATTGCTGACTCTATAGACGTGCTGGGATATCGGCTTTGCGCCTGGCACCAAGTCTATAGAGAACTCCACATCTATGTCCGGAGGCAACCCTGGCAACTCCTTCGGAAAGACATCCATGTACTCCTCTATCAGTGGATGTAGCAACCTCGGCTCTACCACCAGGGCTCCGCAGAAGACTCCCTCGGTCTGCTCCTGTAAACCCCCTCGACCAGAAATTAGGGTTAACTAAATTAATTAGCATGATTAGGGTTAACTTGAATTAATTATGATTTAATATATAGTATTATAAATACCTGTGAATTGATTTGATTATTTGGAATAATACCCTAGCAGTTGCCCTAAAACAAATTCCACATATTTGACCTAGACCTGCTAACCCATCATATTGAACCTAGAGCAAACCCCAGGTACCGATTTTCGTGCCTAATTTTAGTCGCATAAAAGTCGTTACAAACGTCCGTACACAAATTAATTAAATTGCGTAATTACGTTCATTGTCCATTCCAATCAAAATCGAGACCCAACCTCAACCAGTTTTGACCAACCCAGATCACGATATTATTGTACACTGAGCCTACTACACTAATGACCCTTGTCCAACCAAATTTAGACTCCCGAATTATTATTGAATTAAATTAGAAACGTCGATGCATTAATTACGAATTAATTTATGTGGTGACCTAACCTCATTCGAATTAGACCCAACTCCAACCCAAACCCATATCCACACCCACAAGCCTCATACAAAACACCATACACCATCCTAGCCAAATGAGGAACACCAAACATGGTGTTTGGTTACATTAAATCCCCAATTCCAGTTATTATGCAAATACCAAATTGTTCAGGGGCCTAATTACAAAATTGCAATGAGGTGTCCCCCTCTCATTGGCCCAAACCATCATGGAGAAAAGAATTGGTCATGCCTAACCGTATGCATTTAATTTCCCCCCATTCCCTTGTACTTACCTTACTTTATGTAGGGCACATCTTGGCCCTACATTTGAAATGGCCCATTCCTAGCCCTCCACTCATCTTGATGGACAACCCCACTCCCCAAAAGAATAGGTCCAGCCAGCCCTAATCCCAAGGCAGCCCCCCTCACTCTCTCTCCTATTTATACATTAATTTACACTACATGGGAGGCACACAAATCAAGGCACCCTAGAAAAACTCTAGTTTCCTAAACTACTACGCAACCCGACCCCCAACCAGCCTTCCCTCACCCGCCGCCTCCTACCGGCCAACCGCTGACTCCGGCCGCCCCCACACCGACCCGACCACCCTCGCCGACCACTCTCCCACCTGCCACCATCGCCCCCCGCCGTCTGGCCGTCGGCAGCCCCCTCCAGCAACCCCATCACCAACTCGAAGCTACCCCCTCCCGCGCCCAAGGCCGACTACCCGACCAGCCTGTGCTCCGCCACCACAGCACCGCCGACCGCCAAACTCCGCCGAACCCACCCCCGGCCAGTCCACTCCCTCCCCGTCGACTTTCAGCGGCGGACGACGATGACCCTGGCCGTGCTCGTCCCCGCAGCACCAAGACTCCAGACTCGCGGAGCGCCGTCCGGCCACCCCAGCCGACGAAGGCCGACCACCGAGACCCCCTCGACCTGAGGTACAACCCAGTGCATGATTTTATGTATATTTGTCATGTATTTTAGGTTGCAAGTTATATGTATATAGATCCCGTAATAGTGTATTTGAAATACATATTTTTGTACATTGTATATATATCCCTGTATAAACTAAATAATATATATATATATACTGTATTTTTGTATACTTTATATAGGGGAATAAATATACGTATAAGATATACTAAATAGTGTATTAAATACATAAGTATTTAAATACCTATTATGTATATAGATATGTAAATTACATGTATTAAATCTAGTATGTATATGTATTCTAATGTATACTTTATTTTCTGTATTTTTGTAGTATATTTATGTATAAGTATATATACTGTTTTAATATACTCTGGGTATAATTTATGAAAAATATATAGTAAGTATTCACAAATATAATGTATGCATATACAAAATATATATATATACTAGAAGCTTAAATACTTTAAAATTATTTAATCAAAATACCATAAGTATATGTCTAATAAAAGTATTCAGATTTAAATACTTAATAATTGTTTTTATTACAAAATAAATTATATGTAGTGTGTATTGGAGTATTTTAGGATATTAAATAAATATATATGGCATGGTGTATTTTAAATATGTTATTATATTTAAAATAAGTATGTGTATTTTTTTACTTATGTACAAAATTATTATCTAAATATATATATGTCTATATATGAATTTATGTTATTACCCAATTATGTATACATATTTACTGTGTGTATATTTAGTATATACTAATTAATACATAAGTACTATTTTTTTGGTACTACTAAACATGTATATTATTCTATTATAATTAAATATGACTTAGTGTATATGTATATACTAGTATTAGCTATATATATAAACAGTCCCGACCCTATGTCAGCTGTAGATACAAACAGTGTGTCTTAGTCGTGCTATTATAGCGACTAATTTTGGTCATTACTATATCCTATATAGGATTGCGGGACACTACTGCCGCGGCATCAGGAGCAGGACTTTGGATTTCACAGCTACCCGGGGCAGGCAAGTATACCTTGCCTTGTTATACTGTTTAATTTTCCGTATTTTAGCTGCCTGTTCATTGTGTTAGATATTATAACTGTGCGCGTCTGAGAGAAACTCGGGTGCAGTCAACGAATGCGTTGACGTTAGGACTTGTGTCTGACTTAGTGTCTAGTAGACCCACCTAAAGTTGTGGAGTTATTGGTATGACTCCCAGGCCTTGACACATCTCGTATACGTGTTGTGAGTCTCATATAGGACACGGTCCTGCATATGTGGTTGGCCATCTGTACGTGTAGGCATGCGACGGATAAGGAATAACTGCTATTAGTGATGCATGATAGAAGACTTAGCAGTTATTAGTAGGTGGAGCATAGACTGGCGTGGTACGATGGTCCTATCCCTGTCTTTGTTTGGTTGTAGGGATGGACCCTTGCTCTAACATTGACTATGAGCCAGAGTTACAACGCCCCGGCGTAGTAGCGGAAGCGTGTGGTGGATACAACATGCTTAGATCATGGGGCGGGAAGGACGACTAGCAGGCGTATGGGACACCCACTCCTTCTATACAGATATCGCACTCGACGGAGTGATACGGACGTATACATATTGCAGATACCACGTTATCTAGAGTGTTGGACGTTACTTGTTACATATTACAGATACCACACTCTAAAGAATGTTGGACGTTATACTATTTCAGATACCATGCTCCTCGGAGATGGACGTTATCAGGTGCCCGTGTTATAGGGGTATATGTGGCATATACTAGCCGGTTGTCACGATTGGTGAATTACGTCAGCATATGTCCAGCCTACATATTTCCATACACTCAAGTTGTCCTAAAATTGCATTCAATTAGACGGTTAGCACACCCCCTTTATTTATTCAATATTTACTTTACGACATGTATTTTTTTGTATCTTGTTACGTCCCTCTGAGGACCTGGAACCCTTCCAGGTTGTTTATGCGGTTGCAGGATACTTGATCTATTAGAGTATGGACATCATTGCAGGTATATTTATATTTCTAACTATTTCAGTTATGTACTACTTTCTATTTTATTCTGCTTTTATAGCCTAGTGTTTATAGACCTATATTGTTCTTCTGGTCTATTTGAGCGGATGTATTATTGGGCTGCAGGCTGATGATGCGTATCGTTCTTTCTTGAGATTACTTACCCTGGATTGAGATTTAAATTTAGTTGTTGTATATTAGAAATATATTATTACTTGGATTACTTGACCATGGACAGCGTAAGTGCACTTCGTCGGGTCCATTAAATTGGAAAGCCCTACGAAATCGTACCAGCTGGCCATTGCCACGTGTCTGGTCCCATGGATTTTGGGACTGGGGCGTGACATGGTTTTAGTGGTGGCCCATGCAGGTCAGAGAAAATCGTTTTGGTTACGTTACTGTACCGAACGAGCCTGCAACTTAGGATTAATGTGAATAAGATCTCAATCCATAACCGATTTTAAAACTCCTCTTGTATGTGATTATCGCCCTTGGACTTCCAATTTACATTCGTTCAATCTTCGTCAATATCGCTATCCTTGTTTCTCGTCCCCTATTGTTCAGGGAGACAAATGCTTGTGACTGATGACTTCCCTCCAGAAGAAGATCGAAGACCAGACGACAGGAGATAGAATTCGTATACCTTTCTCGGAGAAGATTGTTACCTTATCAGGATAGATTGATGGGTTCTTTGAATTCTAGAACTAGTATGGAAGGTTGGCAAGAGAGTTGGACCCAGTAGTACCCTACCCGTGCTTGAGGTAGCAGTGATCTTGGAAGTACTAAGAGCTGGAAGGATTATTGATCATGACCTAGAATAATTGAGGGAAATGCATAGCCTGATGATGGAAAATAGTGGTTGTATTTGATAGCAATACCAGGAATGACATTATGGACTAAAGGAGATAAAATTTTAAGCTCTCACTTGGAAGATGATTATCTAATACCAGAAATTTTAGTAAGTGCTTGGGTGACATTATTACTATAATCGTACTATGTGACTCGGAGAGATAAATAACGAAAAGAAGGAATTTGAGGAATAGAATTTTAGGGAAAACTTTGAGGAGAAGAGAATTATACATTAGGCGAGGAAAATTTTTCTTTTGAGGATTGATGTTGGAAACAGAACAGGAGAAATTATTTTAAGGTTTACTCTACACTATGACCTTATCCTAGACATGGATTGGTTGAGCCAATGCCTCGCGACACTAGATTGTCGACGTAATTACATTATTTACGACCACCAGATTACCATGAGTTTGAGTTACTTCAGGGAGCCCGGAAACATAGTGCCCATCTACCTTAGAGACACACAATGCAGGGTGAACCAGTGAACCCCCGCATGATATCAGAGTTTGAGGATGTGATTCTAGGAAACCTTTTCGGCCTGCCACCTAACGGAGAGATAGAATTTGCTATAGAGTTGACTCCAAGAGCGGAGCAAATTATTTTCTCGTCTTCAGACTAGCACCGATAGAGTTGATTGAGTTGTAGGTCCGTCGTGGAGGATCTCTTAGACAAGGGTTTCGGTCGGGCTAGTATTTCTCCATGGGGCAATACCCATCTTAATTATGCCGAAGAAAAACGGGACGGTACAGTTGAATCAGCTAAGTGACGCATATGTATTTTGAAGATCGATCTCAGATCCAGCTATCATCAGATCTAGGTACGGAGAGAGGGCATTCCTAAGACGACTTTTCGGACGTAGTATGGACACTATGAGTTTCTAGTCATGACGTTTGGTTTAACCAATGTGCCAGCAGTATTTGTGAGCCTAATGAACAATGTCTTCCACCAATACTTGGATAAGTTCGTGGTAGTATTTATAGACTACATCTTGATATATTCCAAGAGCCAGGAGGAGCCTGAGAGGCATCTCAGGAGGAGCCTGAGAGCCTTTCATGTCGTAGAGAACTTCGCAAGGATCCCAGAGCCGATGACCCGCTTGACCTGCAAGGATTAAGAGTTTACCTGGACAGAGGAGTGTCAGACGATATTCGATGAGCTGAAGAAGCGTCTGACTACAGCACCCATCTTGACCATACCTTCTGGACCCGGAGGATTCGTGATCTATAGCGATGCGTCCGGGAAAGGATTAGGATGCGTCTTGATGCAGCATAGGAAGGTTGTAGCCTATGCCTCTAGGCAGATGAGGACCCATGAGAAGAACTATCCCACCCACGACTTGGAGCTTGCCGCAGTGATATTTGCTTTGAAGCTTTGGAGACACTACCTATACGGAGAGCGCGTGAAGATATTCACCGATCACAAGAGCCTGAAATACGTCTACACACAGAAGGACCTGAACCAGAGGCAGAGACGTTGGCTCGAAGTGATGGCAGACTTTGAGATTGAGCTATAGTACCATCCGGGAAAGGCTAATATGGTAGCCGATGCTTTAAGCAGGAAGCCCATAGCATTTTTCCTGACTACCCAACAACATCTGTTGAGAGATCTAGAATAGTTGGGTATCGAAGTCATTATGCCTGGAGTAGACGGCCAGATATCGAGTTTCCAGGTGCAATCGACATTGGTGGAGAGAATCAAGGCTGCTTTGCCGACAGACGCCAGATTTCAGAGGCTTCGACAGAGGATAGAGGCTGGAATACAGACGGGACTGCGTATACACGAGGACGGGACCTTGAGATGTGGTGATCGTCTCTATGTTCTGAATGGAGAGCTACGCCAGGAGCTGATGACGGAGGCCCACAGTTTGACCTATTCTATTCATCCAGGAGGCACGAAGATGTATCGAGACCTGAGGCTGTACTACTGGTGGCACGGGATGAAGAGAGAGATAGCCCGTTTTGTGGCTAAGTGCCTGGTGTGTCAGCGAGTCAAGGCTGAGCATCAGAGGTCTGCCGGGTTACTTCAACCGCTCCCGATACCGTTATGGAAATAGGAGCACATCACCATGGACTTCGTCACGGGTTTCCCGAGGAGTCCTAGTGGGCGCAATGCCGTATGGGTAATCGTAGATAGACTCACCAAGTCTGCCCACTTTTTACCATTCAGAGTAGGGCAATCTACGGAAGTCTTAGCAGACATGTACATGAGGGAGATTGTACGATTACATGGAGTGCCAGTCAGTATCGTGTCTGACCGGGATACGAGATTTACATCGTACTTTTGGAGGAGTATGCAAGAGAGTCTTGGTACCCGCCTTAAGTTCAGTACTTCGTACCACCCGCAGACAGATGGAAAATCTGAGCGCACCATTCAGATGCTGGAGGATATGTTGAGGGCTTGCATGCTTGCCTTCAGCGGTTCATGGAAGGACCACTTGCACTTGGTCGAATTTTCCTACAACAATAGCTATCAGGCGAGCATTCAGATAGCTCCCTATGAGGCATTGTGTGGTAGGAAGTGTCGATCCCCAGTATGCTGGAGCGACGTAGGCGAGAGACAGATTCTAGGGCCAGAGTTGATCGTCCATACAGTGGAGAAGGTGAAGAAGATCCAGGGGCATCTACGAGCAGCACAGGACAGGCAGAAGCATTGGGCTAATGTGCATCGACGACCCTTAGAGTTCCAGGTGGGAGAACATGTGTTCCTGAAGATTTCACCTACTAGAGAAACTATCAGATTTGGAGGCAGAGGAAAGCTGAGTCTGAGGTACATCGGACCCTTCGATGTGCTAGAGCGCGTCGGAGAAGTTGCTTACAGATTGGCCTTACCGCAGACACTGGAAGGAGTTCATGACGTCTTTTATGTATCTCAGCTGAGGAGGTACATACCGAATCCGAGTCACATGCTTGACTACTCGGAGATCACCGTTGGTCCAAGCTTGTCATACCAGGAGGAGCCGGTAGAGATCCTAGACCGAAGCGAGAAGGTATTGCGAGGCCAGACTATCCCTCTAGTTCGTGTCGCATGGAGGCATCACACACCAGGTGAATCAACCTGGGAACGAGAGGACGATATTCGGTAACGTTTTTCCCATCTCTTCGAAGGCCTAGGTATGTGATAGTATTTATTTCATTCAACAGTTTTGATATATGTATGTTTTAATTTCGAGGACGAAATACTCTAAGGAGGGTATGTTGTAAACTCCCTCGACCAGAAATTAGGGTTAACTAAATTAATTAGCATGATTAGGGTTAACTTGAATTAATTATGATTTAATATATAGTATTATAAATACCTATGAATTGATTTGATTATTTGGAATAATACCTTAGCAGTTGCCCTAAAACAAATTCCACATATTTGACCTAGACCTGCTAACCCATCATATTGAACCTAGAGCAAACCCCGGGTACCGATTTTCGTGCCTGATTTTAGTCGCACAAAAGTCGTTACAAACGTCCGTATGCAAATTAATTAAATTGCGTAATTACGTTCGTTGTCCATTCCAATCGAAATCGAGACCCAACCTCAACCAGTTTTGACCAACCCAGATCACGATATTATTGTACACTGAGCCTACTACACTAATGACCCTTGTCCAACCAAATTTAGACTCCCGGATTGTTATTGAATTAAATTAGAAACGCCGATGCATTAATTACGAATTAATTTATGTGGTGACCTAACCTAATTCGAATTAGACCCAACTCCAACCCATACCCACATCCACACCCACAAGCCTCAAACAAAATACCATACACCATCCTAGCCTAATGAGGAACACCAAACATGGTGTTTGGTTACATTAAATCCCCAATTCCAGTTATTGTGCAAATACCAAATTGTTCAGGGGCCTAATTGCAAAATTGCAATGAGGTGTCCCCCTCTCATTGGCCCAAACCATCATGGAGAAAAGAATTGGTCATGCCTAACCGTATGCATTTAATTTCCCCCCATTCCCTTGTACTTACCTTACTTTATGTAGGGCACATCTTGGCCCTATATTTGAAATGGTCCATTCCTAGCCTTCCACTCATCTTGATGGACAACCCCACTCCCCAAAAGAATAGGCCCAGCCGGCCTGAATCCTAAGGCAGCCCCCCCTCACTCTCTCTCCTATTTATACATTAATTTATACTACATAGGAGGCACACAAATCAAGGCACCCTAGAAAAACTCTAGTTTTCTAAACTACTACACAACCCGACCCCCAACCAGCCTTCCCTCACCCGCCGCCACCTACCGGCCAACCGCCGACTCCGGCCGCCCCCACACCGACCCGACCACCCTCGCCGACCACTCCTCCACCTGCCACCACCGCCCCTCGCCGTCTGGCCGCCGGCAGCCCCCTCCAGCAACCCCATCACCAACTCGAAGCTACCCCCTCCCGCGCCCAAGGCCGACCACCCGACCGGCCTGTGCTCCGCCACCACAGCACCGCCGACCGCCAAACTCCGCCGAACCCTCCCCCGGCCAGTCCACTCCCTCCCCGTCGACTTTCAGCGGCGGACGACGACGACCCTGGCCGTGCTCGTCCCTGCAGCGCCAAGACTCCAGACTCGCGGCTGCTGTTGTCGACCCCCCCCCCCCCCGCACGACGCCGGAGCGCCGTCCGGCTACCCCAGCCGACGACGGCCGACCACTGAGACCCCCTCGACCTGAGGTACAACCCAGTGCATGATTTTATGTATATTTGCTAGTATTTAGCCATGTATTTTAGATTGCAAGTTATATATATATAGATCCCGTAATAGTGTATTTGAAATACGTATTTTTGTACATTGTATATATATCCCTGTATAAACTAAATAATATATATATATACTGTATTTTTGTATACTTTATATAGGCGAATAAATATACGTATAAGATATACTAAATAGTGTATTAAATACGTAAGTATTTAAATACCTATTATGTATATAGATATGTAAATTACATGTATTAAATCTAGTATGTATATGTATTCTAATGTATACTTTATTTTTTGTATTTTTGTAGTATATTTATGTATAAGTATATATACTGTTTTAATATACTCTGGGTATAATTTATGAAAAATATATAGTAAGTATTCACAAATATAATGTATGCATATACAAAATATATATATACTAGAAGCTTAAATACTTTAAAATTATTTAATTAAAATACCATAAGTATATGTCTAATAAAAGTATTCAGATTTAAATACTTAATAATTGTTTTTATTACAAAATAAATTATATGTAGTGTGTATGGAGTATTTTAGGATATTAAATAAATATATATGGCATGTTGTATTTTAAATATGTTATTATATTTAAAATAAGTATGTGTATTTTTTTACTTATGTACAAAATTATTATCTAAATATATATATGTATATATATATGAATTTATGTTATTACCCAATTATGTATACATATTTACTGTGTGTATATTTAGTATATACTAATTAATACATAAGTACTATTTTTTTGGTACTACTAAACATGTATATTATTCTATTATAATTAAATATGATTTAGTGTATATGTATATACTAGTATTAGCTATATATATAAACAGTCCCGACCCTATGTCAGCTGTAGATACAAACAGTGTGTCTTAGTCGTGCTATTGTAGCGACTAATTTTGGTCATTACTATATCCTATATAGGATTGCTGGACACTACTGCCGAGGCATCAGGAGCAGGACTTTGGATTTCGCAGCTACCCGGGGCAGGCAAGTATACCTTGCCTTGTTATACTGTTTAATTTTCTGTATTTTAGCTGCCTGTTCATTGTGTTAGATATTATAACTGTGCGCGTCTGAGAGAAACTCGGGTGCAGTCAACGAATGCGTTGACGTTAGGACTTGTCTGACTTAGTGTCTAGTAGACCCACCTAAAGTTGTGGAGTTATTGGTATGACTCCCAAGCCTTGACACATCTCGTATACGTGTTGTGAGTCTCATGTAGGGCACGGTCCAGCGTATGTGGTTGGCCACCTGTACGTATAGGTGTGTGACGGATAAGGAATAACTGCTATTAGTGATGCATGATAGAAGACTTAGCAGTTATTAGTAGGTGGAGCATAGACTGGCTTGGTACGATGGTCCTAGCCCTGTCCTTGTTTGGTTGTAGGGATGGACCCTTGCTCTAACGTTGACTATGAGCCAGAGTTACGATGCCCCGACGTAGTAGCGAAAGCGTGTGGTGGATACAACATGCTTATATCATGGGCCAGGAAGGACGACTAGTAGGCGTATGGGACACCCACTCCTTCTATACAGATACCGCACTCGACGGAGTGATACGGACGTATACATATTGCAGATACCACGTTCTCTAGAGTGTTGGACGTTACTTGTTACATATTGCAGATACCACACTCTAAAGAATGTTGGACGTTATACTATTTCAGATACCATGCTCCTCGGAGATGGACGTTATCAGGTGCCCGTGTTATAGGGGGCATATGTGGCATACACTAGCCGATTGTCATGATTGGTGAATTACGTCAGCATATGTCTAGCCTACACATTCCCATACACTCAAGTTGTCCTCAAATTGTATTCACTTAGACGGTTAGCACACCCCCTTTATTTATTCAGTATTTACTTTATGGCATATATTTTTTTGTATCTTGTTACGTCCCTTTGAGGACCTGGAACTCTTCCAGGTTGTTTATGCGGTTGTAGGATACTTGATCTATTAGAGTATGGACATCATTACAGGTATATTTATATTTTCAGCTATTTCAGTTATGTACTACTTTCCATTTTATTCTGCTTTTATAGCCTAGTGTTTATAGACCTATATTGTTCTTTTGGTCTATTCGAGCGGATATATTATTGGGCTGCAGACTGATGATGCGTATCATTCTTTCTTGAGATTACTTACCCTGGATTGAGATTTAGATTTAGTTGTTGTATATTAGAAATAGATTATTACTTGGATCACTTGACCATGGACAGCGTAAGTGCACTTCGTCGGGTCTATTAAATTGGAAAGCCCTACGAAGTCGTACCTGCTGGCCATTGCCACGGGTCTGGCCAAAATTTACCCACGGATTCTAAACGATGTCTAGGTCCAAGAAAAAGTGCTACTCCGTCGATTCTAGGCCCGTGGAGAAAACGCGCACGCACTTAGAATCGGCGACGAAGAAAACCCCAAATTTGCCCGAAACGCCCGTTTCTCCGCGACACGACTTCCCATGTCCGAACAGAGACACGCACTCACCCTCAAGACACCCAACAATGTCTACCTAGGTCCATCTAACCTAGGGCATCACCCAAAATTGGGCCAAATTCGGATTCCACCCAAAATTGACACAAAATCTAGTGTCAAAGTCTCCAAACTCAACCAAACTAGTTCCAACTTCCTCCCACTGGTAGGCTTAGGGTCTAAGAAGGTTCTAAACCACTAATTACACTACATAAAAGTAATTAGTAAGAGGAAAGTTAGGGTTTACCTCTTAGGAGTTGGAATCCCAAGGCCAAAGTCTCCGATCTACTTAGAATCACCTCCCTCAAGCTCCAAGCCACCAAATCTATCCTCCACACCAAGTCTAGGTTCTACCCACCTAGGTTAGAGAAAATGCAAGGTTAGGGTTCACATAAAGAAAAATGAATGGAAGAAAGAAGGAAGAAAAATGAAACACTTACTTTGGAAGAAGGAAGGAAGAAGAAAGAAGAAGTGGAAAAGAAGAAGAAGTGAAGAAGAAGAGTAGAATGGGAAAATGGCTGCTGGTCGAGTAGGGGCTGCTGTAAAGGGCCGGCCACACTAAATTATAGGTTACACAAGTTTCCAAATGCCCAAAACGCCCCCCTCTCACTTGGTTTTGGGTTTTGGGTTCCAAAAGCACTAAAACTAACTCCAAATCTCTTCAACTAACCCACTAAAAATATAATAAATATTTTAAACCCCAAAAATAAGTCTCACATGGGTGTGGGCTGGGTCGGATATGGGTCCACTAGGGTCTGACATGGGTCCAGGCTAGCCAAAACCCTAAAACAATCAATTAAAAAATATACAACCACTAAATAAATATAAATATAATTAATTAAATACAATACACAATTTACCAAATAAAAATAAAAAAATAACCCTATTTTCTAGAATTGGGTAGTGACAATGTCTGTCCGAGCAAAGAACTTCTTCTTGAAGAGGTCCCTGAATACCTCCCATGATTGTCCTGTGTCAGCAAGAATTGACTCATTCCTGAACCAAGTGCGGGCGACGTCGAACAACGAAAGTCCTACCGCCTCAACCTTTAGATCCTCAGAAAGATGGGACACCTTCATAAGACGCTCAATGTCCTTGAGCCAATCATCAGCGTAGACGATGCCCTTCGTCCCCATGAAGACCCTAGGCCTTCAGCTTCTTAAAGTCCTGAATGTTGCCTGGCCGAAGCTGGGCAACCTGAGAAGAAACCTGCTGTTGGACCGAAACTCTACTCTCTACTACGATATAAGCAAGATAATGAGCACTCTCGATGCCCTGCCGTAAGATGTTGGTCTGTCTCTGGTGTGCCTTAGACTGAGCCCTCTGCGCCTCCAATATCTCGCAAAATAGTGTGAACATCTGTGTCGCATCTGCCGGTACAGAAGGTGGAGGTGGAAGTCCCTCAGATACAGCCGACATATTCCTCTGAGTAGGAGGTGGACCCCCGAACGCAGCTGACACTCCAATCACCGGAGAAGTGACTGGTTCAGGCCCTCGGAAAGTCGCAAACCTCTCAGAAGCTGCTCTCCCCTGCTGCGATCTAGTCTTAGGAAGCATCCTAAGATGAAGCGAAAGAAAGAATCAATATGGGAGATGAGGTAAGACATTCAAGGAAAGGACAATTAAAGATCAAATATCAATTTCAAGGAAGAATAGTTGAAATAAATCAATAGATTTTTTCTAGATGTGATTGAGTATTCTCAGTCTGTAGCATATATCATATATCTTGAAACAGGCTCATAATAGCACTTAATTCAGAGCACCACTACGAATCGCATTAATTACGACCCCGAAGACCTGCATGGGCCACCACTAAAATTGTGTCATGACCCATACCCGGTGTAAGGATACAAATCGGGAACAATGCCCAACCTACGCCACAGCATCGGCGGTAGAACGTTGTTTGGGTAAACTATCTATCTATAATCAAGACATAACAATGCCCCCATCAATATAAATATAATCAATCACAGATCTAAGATGGAAATACGCACGAATATGATAAAATAATATAATAGTCACAATATAACTCATGAGTCAAATAATAACAGTACATCTCTAACAGCAGTTCTAATCAATGATATAAACTATGTAACAATAAATAGATGTGAATATACAAGATGCAACATATAGATACAAAAGATATACAATAAATAAAATACTGGAAATAAATACAAGAATGAACAATATGGCAATGAACAAGAATACTAATGACTAAGTGAGTGAGTACCAGCTTTAACATATGAGATTAATAGCCTAGATAATCGTACGTGCGTTGTATGAAAAATACTATTCAATGAACAAGACTTGATACAAGGAGGGTATGATCACATATTTATACTACATACTCTCCAACCCCCGACTGGTATAGTGGATCCAACCATGGTACATTATGATACGGGTTTCCATAAGAAGGGCGCTACTCTCCTCATGAACCAATATTTATACATGTACAAGAAGAACAATAAAATAATGCTCACACAAGGTACACCATACATACCAAGGAATTATATTTTATGATAAAATTCGGATATACCAATTCGTGTAACCATCGTGTCAAGAAATCAAGGATATCTATACTAGATATAAGGAACATAGAGGATATCATAAATGAAAAACTATCAGAGAATGTACTCACATGAAACCCGGTGCATAGTATCACAGATATTCGATACGGTGCCTCAAAGACCTAGATGTGGAATATAACATCAATACAAGATTTTAGAACAAAAATAAGTTAAATTAGTCAACATCTAGGTCAAAGAGCCATTTTTAAGTCAAAACAGTCAAATTATGTCAACTCTAAGTCAAACTGGTCAAACTACCTATTTCTAGGTTGTATGAGTCTATCTCTAAGATATTGGATTCATACAATAAGAAACTAGGCCACACTAGCTATACTAGGATATTATGAAATCATTAAGATACCGTATGTCAAGATACGCAAATAATTAGATATAGAAATATGATATATGCATATTCAATCAATATTATATATACTAATCCTAATTACAAATATTAAGTGGATACCATGGCTTTGAACCAACGTGGTATCGTACCACTATACGCCCATCTCGGTACCCAACTCAAATACCATGAGTATCCCTCAATACCTTGACACTTACCTTGGTATCTCAAGGTATTTGAAA
Organism: Iris macrosiphon; assembly: GCA_036927795.1. NCBI lineage: Eukaryota > Viridiplantae > Streptophyta > Magnoliopsida > Asparagales > Iridaceae > Iris > Iris macrosiphon. Next base: position 43,679,121 of record JAYESA010000017.1, on the reverse strand, counting down.
TCCTATTGTATATAGCTAATTCCCATAAACCAAACTATATGCCACTTATAACTAACTATTAAATACTACTAACTAATAACCTATAATACATACCAATACATAGATACATGTACCTACAAAATTTACTACCAATAACCACATACTACATATATATATATATATATATATATATATATATATATATATATATATATATATATATATATATACACACACTCGTACATACATAAATATAGATATATATAAACATATACATATACATATACATACACATATAAATATAAATATAAATATACATATACATATACATATACATATACATATACATATAAATAACCACTTATGTATATATAAATATAAACCATACTACGCACACACACACACACACACACACACACACACACACACACACACACATATATATATATATATATATATATATATATATGTACACTACAAATAGATATATAGATATCAATAAACTAGTATATATATATATATATCTACATACATATTTACATAGATATACATACATACATATATATATATATATATATATATATATATATATATATATATATATAGACATATGAATATATATATATATATATATATATATATATATATATATATATATATATATATATATATATATATATATACCAATAGCTATGAACAATGCAAATTAAATCTAGAAATGAAATCAAACAAACACATGGAGTGCATCGCACCCGTATCACACTAGATCTATGATACGCTTACAATACGAGTCTACCATACAACCAAACGTATCCCGAAGGATACAAATAAGTCTAGAATAATATATATGAATAATACGAAGAGTCAATTACATATGTACTTGTCCGTGTCAAAATGTGACATGTACAAAGTCTCGTATCGGAGAAAAATCTCCAAAGTAACCCATATCTCCAAATTATTGGGATACGACCTACACGTATCCAATTATGGAAATGATACTAGCCACAAACAATCAAACACATATCAATTAGGTCTAATTGACCAATTGACTAACACCACATGTGTCAATCTCAGAATTCCCCCAAAATTGACACAAAATACACTATAACTTCCTCCATAGGCCTCATATGAACCTAATTCCAATTCCTATGGGTGGTCTCATCATATGGGGTGGTTCTTAATGATTAAAACACAGATTTAGAACCTAATTAAAGGAAAAAACTGAATTATACCTATTGGGAGATGAATTTCCAATGCAACCTCCAAAATTGATAAAATTGGCCTCCAACTTGTAGATCCTTGCTCCTCTTTGTAGATCCTTATTTTTTTTTTCTAGATCCTTGCTTTACTAGCCTCTAATGGTGATTTGGGAAGGAATTGAGACAAAATTTGGTAGGGATTTGATGTAGGAATGAAGGAATTTGGTTGAGAGAAATTTTCCTCCGTCATTTTAAATAGGCCGGCCACATAACCCCTTCCCCAAGTTTTTATGTAAAGTCTAAAATACCCCTTGGGACTCTTATAAAGAAATAATTAAGGAAGAAAGGTTCTAGTATAATGGATTTAATTAAATTAATCATCCTCCTAATGAATGGACTTCTAATTGGGCTCAAATCTAACCAAATATAAATGTTGGTCCATGGGTCTAAACTAAACTAGTTAGGACCACTAACACAAGTCCAAAATAATAAACTAACATCTAACCATAATTAAATAATATAATAAATAATTATACGATATGCACAATATTTAATTAATTATGAAATGACCAAAATATTCTTTCCTAGAAAATATGGTAGTGACAGATTTAAAGAATTAATTTCTTAAATTATTTTTAATATATATGACACTTTGCCATGGCTTTGATATTTTGAGCAATGCACGACTTTTTTCTTTCAACAAAATTTATAATATTAATCTTGATTGAGTCTAATATAGTTGAAACATATGTATTGCATTAATTTGATCTTCCACATGCTCCAAAAATATTGACAAACATTTTCGACCATTGACATTATAAAATTACCCTTATTTGGCTAGTTGAACCCAGCCGAGCCCAAATAACCTAATTGGGCTCTCAAACCAATTATTATGAGACATGTACACTATCCCACACTCATCCCCAATTATATATATATATATATATATATATATATATATATATATATATATATATATATATATATATATATATATATATATATATATATATATATATATATATATATTGTTCACACTTAAACCCTCTCACGTGTACAACAACTGAATAACACAACAAACGACCTATTTGAAGTACCGTTAGTAAACCTTCTTGTGCACTTGCACTCAAACCCAAGAAAGACCTACACAACTAGATCCAAGTGCACCCAAAGACTTAATAAGGGCTAAATCAAATCCCTTAGGCCTGAACCAAAGGTTAAATTCCATCAAAACCATACCATGGGCCCAACAAACATCTATATAAGGCATCGTCCTCACAAACCCTAACCCTAATATCTACTTCCCTTTTTTTGGCCGCCCATATATCCTCCCTCCTCTCTTCCACAAACACTTCAGCCTCTCCCACTCCTTCTTCACTTCCTTTCCACTCCTTTCCAACCTCGACTTAATCCTCCACAAGTTGACAAGCCCTACAGCAGGAGATTTGACACCCCTAGAGGCCAACTACTTGTTGCTGGTTGCAGCTGTTGTCCGCCCCCTCACAGTCCTCAAAATCACCTCTAAACTAAATATTTAACTCCTATTGAAGCTCCCAAGCACTCCCTCAAGTTTTGTGGAGGTTAGAGTCTGTTTGGTGCTCCGTAGGGTCTGTGTCGCGAGAAAGGACCACGCCGCAATCACATACGGGTAAGTCTTCCAAATTAGATTCTTTTTTCTATTCTCCATGCACCAAAGATTGTGTAACTCATAATAATATTAGATGATGAGTAGGAATAACTTCATGCATGAGAAACCCATATTTTTATGTAGAAACTATTACAAGAAAATTGAACAATCATGACACGGACACGATGCACCAATAGTGGACAAGGTTCAATGAGTATTGTCATGATAAATATATATAAAATATTTTTAGAAAATTATATGTTATTAATTCATAATATAAATATTATAATTATATAATTAATCATATTTTATGCCGATGGAAAGATTGGATGCAAAGACTACTTGGCTAAGTTACAAGAATAGCTACATAGCGTAGTTGAGATGGTTGCATGAATGATGTGATATAATTATTTATATATATATAATTATTATTAAATTTTAAAAAATTAAATAATATAATTTTATATTAAAAATACTTTATTACTTAAGTTGGTAATATTGCAGGTACAAACTAGCATGAAGTTGCCAGAATACATAGTTGACGCGGAACATGACTTTGTGCTGCGATTACTTGAGGGAATCGTTATTAATTTTTAAAACTGAATTAATAGGTATTTATTTTCTTGAAATTAAGTATTTAATTTTTCTGTTATTTTAATGTCAAATCTGAATCCTATAATTAAGGGCCACTAGCCTAGATTTTTGGATAATTTTGTGGCATTATTTTGCAAGTAAATAGATGATATTTTGGATGGAATAAAGAGGTAAATATTTTCTGAGATTAAATCTGAATTTAATATGATATAAAATAATTTTTCATAAATATAAACCAAACTAATGGACTGGCAATGTCCCGAACAAGTTTTGGACAAAACTAGTCAACCTAAAGTAGCCATAATCTTGAAATATATTATTTTATCAAATCTGAAAATTTATTGTTAAAATGAATATAAATTATATTTAAATCAAGATTATATGATTTATCATGATTTATGTTCATGTCATTTAATTGGGAACTTAAACTTAAATTTTGGAAGTAAAAAACTAAGAAACTAGGTTCCGATACCCTGTAAAAGTAAAGTAAGATGTTTGGAATAATATTGGACTTGGTTGTACATGGCAAATAATATAATTATATAATTAAGTTATAATTACAAGAATTCATGATTGGACCCTTAAGCGTATTAATTGATTGATAGGTCAATTAAATCCTGAAGGAGTGGACGCGGGATCATCTTTACTACCACTGACTGCAGAACCAGGCAAGTGTACCTTTCCAAGATGTTTACAGTTTTAAATTATTTATTTGATATTATTTATGCATTATACATTATATTTGTGTGGCTTGGTTGATGTACTCATTGAGCGTAGGTCCGTTATACGATACTTTATGTCCGAACAAGATTTGGGTACCGACATCCTCTACGGAGTCGAGTAGCGTAGTCAGAGAGTCATATTTATGAACCCATGTTGGTACAAACATTATTGGCACATCCAACCATAGGACACTGGACACGATATGCATGTGACAGAGTCTTTCTCGACTTATTCGTGGTACTTGGACTCTGGATAGGACTACATGATGCATGCTATAGGGTTAAGTATAGTGATACATAGTGACTAAGACTTGTGCTGATAGTTAGAGGTCATGAGCTTGCGTGTCTTGATTGAGACGTGAGGTTACATTGGGTGGAGAGAGTCTTCATCGTGCTCTGGGCATATTTTACTTATTACTATTTATTGTGTATTAGGCTTTAGGTTCCCTCTGCGGAATCTAAGATATTATATATATATATATATATATATACAGCTTCCTCCTGGTTCCCCCACACAGAGCCTTGAGTGTACTATTAAATTATGGAAGTGTCCCTTGAGATCTTCCGTAAGTACCAGCCCGGGGTACGATACCATACTCTCATTTGCATGTCACATAGTTGGTTACAGTATTTTACCCTAGATTATGGTTTTATTACACTGTTTACTTCTGGCTTGTTATTTTCTTGTACCTTGTTACGTCCCTCCGAGGACCTCGTCCCCTGCCAGTTTTTACAGCATAGACGATTATGGAGCCTTTGGAGTTGTTGATATGTGTTGCTTGTCATGCGGGCATTGGTGCCAGGTACTTATATTATTTTTACCGGAGTTATGGTTATTTATTCATATTGTTAATTCATCTGTTGATGTAGCCTAGTTTTTTTATAGACTCATATTTGTTTTTCGAGTCTATTCGAGCTTATGTGTTACTGGGCGGCCGACTTTAACACATGTAGTTCATTCTTGATATTTTATTCTTTATGTGGATTATGACATAGACATTTTCAGTATTCTTAGATAGTTATCCTTATTATATAGCTTATACATATTTGGGTCAGACTAGAGTCGGGTCGAATACGTAGCTGGCATGTGACGTATTCCTAGGATCCACCCGAGCTCTTTGAGATGGAACCTTGGGCCCAACACCTGGGTTCAAAATAGGAGATACGATTTGAGCAGGGAAAACCTCCTACCGAGGACGAATTCGTTCAATTCAATCTAGGTGACGAGACCTCCCCAAAGCCTATCTTCGTCAACAAAAATCTGCCCGACGAAGACCAGGAATCCCTATTACAACTCATCAGGAAATACATCGATGTCTTCGTCTAGATTTACAAAGACATGCTAGGACTAGGCCCCCAAATTGTGGTCCACAAACTCAACATTCGGCAAGATGCAAAACCACTGAAGCAACAACAATGACGGTTCCGGCCAGACGTAATAGATTCCATCGAAGTTGAAGTCAATAAGCTGATAACTAGCGACTTCATCTGCGAGGAACAATACCCCAACTTGGTAGCCAACATCATGCCCATCGTTAAGAAGAATAGGAAGATCCGAGTCTGGATCGACTTACAGGATCTAAAAGCGGTATATCCCAAAGGCGAATTCCCTCTACCAATCACCGACATAATAATCGACAACACTTTTGGCTTCGAGCACATGTCCTTCATGGATAGCTTCTCAGGCTACAACCAAATCAAGATATTTTCTGATGATGAGAAATATACGTTATTCTGGACCCCGATAGGCATATACTGCTATCCGGTCATGCCTTTTGTCCTGAAGAACGCAGATGCTACATATCAGCGAGCCATGAGAACCATTATTTGTGAGCATCTGCACAAGGCGGTAGAATGCTACGTCGATGACATCGCCTTCAAGAGTCGCTCCAAAGATTATCACCTCCAAGATCTGGGGACTATGATCGACTTAATGTGCGCACACCGCCTAAAGATGAACCCTACAAAGTCCTTCCTGGGAGTCTCCAGCGACAAATTTCTGGGTTTCGTCATCACTTTCACGGGTATTCACATATACCCGGACAAAACCAAGGCCATCCTGGAGATACACCCGCCAAGGAACCTCCAGGAACTCTGTGGCCTCCAAGAGAGGCTGGCATACACCAGGAGGTTCATATCAAACCTCTCTGGATGTTGTCGGCCGTTCACACAACTCATGAAGAAAGGTGTCTCCTTTGTTTGGAATAAAGATTGCCAATTGACAACATCAAAGAATACCTATCAAACCCTCCTATGCTGGTGGCCCCGGTCATGGGACCCCATTCCTGCTCTATGTAAGCACAATAGATCACTCTCTCGGTGCCCTGTTAGCCCAGAATAGTTATTCAGGTCACGAGCAGGCCATATACTACCTCAATCGGATGATGATTGGCCCATAACATAGATATACCGCCATCGAGAAAGAATGCCTTGTGCTGGTATTCGCCATCCAAAAAAATCGACACTACGTGACTGGATAGACCATTCATGTAATCTCGTGAGTCAAACCCCTCAGGATCCTCATGACCAAACATGGGGCACTCAGTTCCCGCTTGGCTACCTGGGCAATACTATTATCTCCATATGATATGGTATTCGTTCCACAGAAAGCGATCAATGGTCAGGCATTGGCCGACTTTCTGGCAGCCCACCCGCGGACAGAAACATCAAAGCTCTATAAAGAGATTCCAGACAAAGTGGAAGATACCAACATTACTTCATATGAAGTAGTTTGGCAAATATTCTTTGATGGTGCTTCAAGAGGAGGACACAAGGGCAACATCATCGCTGGGGTCGAGATAATATTGATCTCCCCATATGGCCTCGTCATCAATCGCGCATACTCTCTCACGGAGCCATGCTCCAATAATATGGCAGAGTACAATACCCTAATCATCGGGCTCCAGCTCGCCAAACAAGTTAGAGTAGAGTACTTGGAAGCCTAAAGGCAATTCTCAGCTAATCGTTAATCAAGTTCGGGGAGTATATGAAGTCCAAAATGAGGACTTGATCCCCTACCACAAAGCTACACATAGCATCATCACAACGTTTGGTATATTCTTTATTGAGCATGTCCCTCGGTTGCAAAACATTAAGGGGGACGCTTTAGCCGGCCTCACTGCCTCCTTGGCAGTCCCAGACAATACCTATCAGTTAATCACAGTAATCGGTCAAGAGATGGTATGTTCCAAAAGCAACCTATGCGTATGCCTCAGTTATGCAACGGAGGACGACACCGATACTCAAGATTGGAGGCTTCCATTCATCGACTACGCAGTCTAAAGAATTTTTCCTGGAAACCCAAAGGAAGCTACTTTAATCAAAAGACGCTCCCTCCATTTTTATTACTACACGAAGACCAAAATATTGTACCGTCGGTCCTACGATGACCTTCTGCTCTGATGCTTATTGAAATTAGAGGCAAAATAAGTCCCCTATGAATCTCACGATGGCGTCTGAGGGGCGCATCAACCCGGTCCAAAGCTACAGGATCGTCTTCCAAGAATAGGCTACTATTGGCCGACGATGGTAGTAGATGCTGTCGATTACGCAAGAAAATGCCAAGCATGCCAAATCCACGCAGACATTATCCACTAGCCATCCGAGTTTCTACACCCAACGATAGCATCTTGGCCATTTGAGACGTGGAGAATGGACATCATCGGGCCAATCAGTCCACCTTTATGAAAGGAATATCGATTCATCCTGGCAATCACCGACTACTTCTCCAAATGGGCAAAAGATGTTCCGCTCGCTGAAGTCAAGACAGACAATATGATTAACTTCGTCAAGCATCACGTCATATATCGCTTTAGCTTGCCACATAGGATCGTCCACGACAATTGTCCACAATTCGTAAGTCACGCCTTCTATCAATTTTGTGACAAGAACCGAATCCAAAATATAGCCTCTACGACATACAACCCCGCCACAAATGGTATGGCGAAAGCATTCAACAAAACCATCATAAACCTCCTCAAGAAATTTGTGTCTTCCAACAAAAGCGACTGGAACGAGAAGCTGGGTGAATGTCTCCGGGCTTACCGAATAACAGTTCAGACAGCTACTGGGAATACGCCATTTTTTTGATCTATGGAAGTGAGGTGGTGCTTCTGCTTGAGATCTAAATCCCATCACTACGGGTAGCTCTCTCCAACCGACTAACCACGGACGACAACTACCGCCGACTGTTACAGGAGTTAGAAGCACTCGACGAAAAAAGGCTCTTAGCCCAACAATGCATAGAGCTGTATCAAGCGCGTCTCTCTGGAGCCTTCAACAAACGGATAAAATAGAGAATATTTCAAGTTGGTGACATTGTTCTAACAGTAAGAAGACCAATGGTTATGCCCCACAAGACGGCCGACAAATTCAAACCTAAATGGGAGGATCCGATCATTGTGGAAACTGTGTTTTACAATGGCACATATTGGCTAGCAAAATCCAACGGTGACTTGCTCCTGATGCCAATCAACGGTAAGTTCCTCAAAATGTACTACGTCTAACTTAGGCTAGTACACCTCTATTATCAAACTACATCGTATCTTCCTGGGCGTTGGTTCATGTCCATAGAACCTCTGGTCTATCGCTCTAATACACTACTCCGATGGAGTCTGCCATGTCCATATTACCTCTGAGAAAACTTCTCGGCCTTGACCATCGATTATCATGTCCATATTACCTCTGATATCGATTGTCTTCCGACTTATCACCCGTACCCAATCTGGAGTATGTCTGAGGTATTAAGTCCACAAAAACTGCCATATCCATATTACCTCTAGCAGGGCTTGTCTCAAACCTATTTCTTGCACTAACGTGCACAAAAAGTATTGGGCCCACAAAACCTATCATGCCCATATTAACTCTGATAGGGTTATCTCGAATCTATTACTCGCACCCCAAAGTGTGCAAAAGGGTAATAGATCCACCAAAATCCCCCAGCAGGATGTCATTCCAATCCACAAAAACTACACGTCCATATTATCTCTGGCAGGGCTTGTCTCAAACCTATTACTTGCACTAACGTGCGCAAAAAGTAATAGGTCCACAAAAATATCACGTCCATATTACCTTTGATAGGGTTATTTCGAATCTATTACTCGTACCCAAAAGTGCGCAAAAGGGTAATAGATCCACCAAAATCCTCCAGCCGGATGTCCTTCCTATCCACAAAAACTACCACGTCCATATTACCTCTGGTAGGGCTTGTCTCAAACCAATTATTTGTACTAACATGCACAAAAAATAATGGGTCCACAAAAATTACCACGTCCATATTACCTCTGGCAGGGCTTGTCTTAAACCTATTACTTGCACTAACGTGCACACAAGATAATAGGTCCACAAAAACTTTCATATCCATATTACCTCTGGCAGGGCTTCTCTTAAACCTATTACTTGCACTAACGTCCGCAAAAAGTAATGGGTTCACAAAATCTATCACGTCAATATTATCTTTGATAGGGTTTGTTTTGAATCTATTACTCGTACCCCAAAGTACACAAATGGGTAATAGATCCATCAAAATCCTCCAGCGGGATATCCTTACAATCCAAAAAATCTATCACATCTATATTACCTCTGATAGGGTTTGTTTCGAATCTATTACTAGCACCCCAAGTGCGCAAAAGGGTAATAGGTCCACCAAAATCCTCCAGCGGGATGTCCTTCAAATCCACAAAACCTATCGCGTCCATATTACCTGTGATAGGGTTTATTTTGAATCTATTACTCGCACCCCAAAGTATGCAAAAGAGTAACAGGTCCACTAAAATTCCCCAGTGGGATATCCTTAAAAAGCTAATGTATGGTGCTACATCCATATTACCTCTACCACTAGCACCGTAAATGTCACAACATCAATGAAAGTAATTTCTCCGTTCATTAAAACGAAAAGAAAGGGAGAATACAAATATCAAACGGAAGAGGAGTCAGAGTCCTCCAATTTATTGATGTACATTACCAAAAAATAAAAGAAACAAGCGTCTGAGGATGCAAACGACAGATGAGAAGCTTCTATGAAAGCCTGCTCCTCAGATGTGGTAGGGGACTCAAGGAGTTCTGGAAAGATATCCATCTTCTGCACTAGAGTAAGAGTCAAAGGCCACCAGAGCCGTGGAAAGAGATATCTTGGTTTCTTTTGGAGCATTTCTAGAAGCCATCATGCCCAAAAATACGAATGGATACAAGCGGCCTATAAATTATTCGCTGATTATAGGCAAAAGAATCGGTGGCTCATCTGGTGAATCATAAAGATCACCTCAGTGAGACGCGATGACTCAGGAAACTGCGATTGTCGAGATCTAGCATGATCCACTCAGAGACCCGGACTAAAACAGCGGTGTGAACACGTCGGGCGCATAACAACACGTAAAGCGCAAGAAGTGGTCATTTCTCTTTCAGGGTACAAATTGAGTTAGCCAGACAATCGCGACAGAAAAGAAACTTTTATTTCATAGAAGTAAAAAGAACAAACTACAAGAATAAAAAGCAGTCTCTGAAAAGGAAAAACATACACTACTGCTACTCATCATGGGAGCACAACTCCAAGATCCTCCCATGGAGATGAGCGATCTGACTTTCTCGGCATCCAGTGACCCGGCGCTCGACCTCTCTCGCCAGGACCTTGGGATCCTCGAAGCGGACATTGGCCTCATACCGGTCATCTAACTTTTGCACCATGACCTCAACGGCGGAGGTATTTTTTGTATCCCGGCTTGCCTCGTCCCGGATATCCTCTACTTCCTGTTGGTTATCCCGAAGATTATTTCCTAGAATATCAAGCTTGTCTTAGACCTATCTGATCTCCTTGGTTAAGTGCCCTTGCCTGGCAAGGTAATCCTCCCTAAGATTCCCCAATCGATCATGCTCCTGTCGCAGCTTTTGGAGGTCACTCAATAAACCTTCCTTAGACGAAGCTATGAGGCCCTTCTCTGCACCCATCCCAGTCGAGAATTCCTCGTATTCACAGTCTATCAGTAAATCCAGGTCAGCTTGCTGGTCCTGCCGTAGCTCCATCAGGCATATAACCACTTCCGTAAACTTTAGGTCCAGAAGAGCCACCGTCTCTTCTAAACCGGGAATGCCCCTTAAAGTGTTGGCCTGGCCTTCGGCAAAGCATCTCGTCTAGTCGATGGGCCTATTTTTTTCTAATACACCCTAGACGCCTTCCTTCAAAAATATATAGAAACTCCGAAAAGAGATCTGGACATGTTAATTAATCTCCTTCGATGTTCCTCGAGTCCAACACGGCTGATAGGAGGAAGAAGCCACGGGCGTAGCAGGCAGCACAGCAGGCGACGCAGCAACAATACCCAACAACCTTGAGGGTAAAGTGGTGGCAGAGAAGAGACCAATTCTACGACTCACATTCTAGTCCGTCATAGCTTTCTTAAATCCCCGGACACCAGAAAGCTGAGCAAGCGAGAGTGGGCTGAAGGGGCGACCGACGACAGGAATACCAAAGCACCTTGCGGCTACAACACCTGCCTGCACACCATCCCCAGGCTGTGGTGCACCAGCCCAGATGATGATCCAGCCATAACTACGTTAGGAATACCCGGAGCGGCCTTACCAGGACCGCCTGTTAACTCTCTAACCAGGGAGGCCACGGCTGTAGGACCCCCAATGTCAACAGATGAGCAAACAGTCATCGCGCATGAAGAACCCATAGCCACAGCAGGAGAAGGACCCATCACCCGAGTGAAGTTAACAGTTGGCTCATTTTCCTCGGATATGCCAGGAAAGAGATGGGGCATCCTCGCGACAAGCCCGTCGGCTTCCTCTTCCACGTCCTCCTCAGACGCCATGTTCACATTTACCAAGGAAGGAGCTGACCCTGTAAATCCAGAACAACCGGTGATCAGCTTTGCCCGAAGAATGTAAAGTTAAACCCAGAATGCCCTTTTATGGGTAAACAAACAGGAGAACGTACCAGAGGAAGGCAGAGGGGGTTGTGGCTCACCCAGGGTGTTCACAGCCCTCCCGACAGCCTCCACATCATCCACATAGACGTGCCCAGATGGCACAGGGGGCCCCACCATGCTGCACTCATCTTTTGGGCACCCGACACTCCAAGGCAGGTTCTAACACGCCAACATTCATATCCTGGAACTTCGAAGTTTCAGGTGCAGGCTCCGAGGCTTCCGCATCAGACCCGGGGAAAGTCTTCTCCTCGGGCTCTTGGTAAGAGACTGCCGGGATAGCCGCCCATTGCAGACAATTCCTCTCCTCCTGAGTCTGCATATTATTTTACAAATCAGTACCAAAATGCCTGTAAAAGGGAGTAGGAGGGATTAAACTGAGAGGATCTCCAAATACCGCCTCGGCTTCCAAAGTGAAGACGGCTTCAAAACAATCCACCATGGAAGGACCCACCTCCTTCTCTTCTTTCTCTCCTTCTTCTTCTTCCCCAGGTGGCTTCGGGGACTAACTAGCAAGCTGCTTCCTATATCCCTGACATCTCTGCTTGGGTGGAGGGCTCCGTATTAGGGAAGCCCTACGCTTTGTCGGATAGTTCGCAGTAGAGAAAGGGTGGTCAGAAGCTTCCTCTTCCCCCATAGTAGAGTCAAAATTGGCCGCAACGGCCTTCCCTTTGTCTCTCCCCCGACCTCTCCTCGGTTCCCTCCTCCGGGTACCTAGCTTATTACCAATAATAAAGCTGGTACCCTGATCAAAGCCAGGGGGAGGCGTATTCACGGCCTAATAAAAAATAGTCACTCTATGGCTAATATGACCCAAAACTCTGTTATCCGGCAGAGTGAACTAGACCTGGGTGTCGACCGCGAAGAAATAGTCCCAGGCTCGGGCTCCATCGAGAACACTACCCTCGAAACCAAGATATGAGCTTGGGTTGCCCAAAAACAGCTGACTGTACCCAAATTGTCGGACAAACCAACTTGCTTGGTAGGGTTCCAGGAAGACGAGATTTATGTTCTGATACACCGAGTGGGAAGACCGAATAGAGAGTAACAAGTGAAAGAGCTTCGGGGGCAAAACCTGGATATTGGCACCACCATCACAGTGAACTCAGTCCACCTCATCGTCTATAAACTTTGGGATTGAAATAAAGAAGGAATAGTCAGCCATACGAGCGAGCGCATGATGACAAGTGAAAAACTCAGTATGAACCCAGGGCATCCTACCATATCAATCAATAAATGCGTCAGACTCCGTCGTAGTCCCCTTAGCACCAGGATGGATCAAAGATGTGTAATACATCAATAACCAACCCAACAGGTAGTGATAAGACATCTTGACTCGGTTGAAATCCCCTTCGGGGTCACGGGCTATCACCTTGCTTGTGAAAGCACGAAGCCCCTGATGGATGCTGTAGACCATTGCTGGGAGTAAGGCGAGCTTATGTCCGAAGACCAGCTTCACAGCGGGGAGTATGAGGTTACGGCTGACCCTCTCAATCGACCCAGAGCCTCTTGAGACTACACTGGTCCACAACCATATCATAAAAAATCCAACTAAGGTAGCCTTCTCCGACAAGGGTTGGGTATCCTGGTAAAAATAAGAGAAGCTATCCCCAGACTACCAAATCCCTCACCGATGGCGACAGACCTCTTGGTGTCGTATACTTGATCATTAATACCTCTCAGAGTGCGAGGGCCCCGAATGGTGACATAACCCAAAGAATTAATGGTGAAGAGGTGACTGGTCCAGGCTTTAATACGGGACAGGTTCCCTTTCGAGCTCCTGTCCTTCTTCTTCGAAACTTGTTAACAAGTAATATGATGATATAACACCTCTCGGTACACAACAAGAAATATTGGATGTTGCTGTTCTAACTCCTCAAATTCTTTATTAGTAGGGGTGTACTCCTTATAGGTTTTCTCAACCCAGGGAAATCGCGAGACATCATACATCTCATGGATAGCGAGCCCCATCTCTCCGTCGGGAGCAAAGAAGGTCCCAGTGCGGAGATTATACATTTCAGTCAAATCCACAAATAACGTTAGATTCTTATCCAAACCATAACAAGAACCTCACATGGCGTAGTAGAGGTCGATTGCCTTCAGAGTCTGCTCATACCTCTCTAACACCCACTGCGTCAAACCAACCCAAGAAGTCCAGTGGCACATCCAGTTGAGCAAATATACTTTGCCCTTGGGATAAGTCCCCTTAGTTACAAGCTGGTTCAAGAAGGTGGCCGCTTCATAATATCGGACGTTCGGCCCTATCTCGCTAAAGAAAGTGCCAGGTACTAGCCCACGAACGGAGTAAGAAAATGATTCCTTGCTCACTGCTTCTTCGTTCAGTTCTAAGTTGAAACGGATGCGGCCAACATGGGTTCTACTCTGGTCCAGGGTTAGGCTACCCGACGTCTTCCTTCGAAGGGGTACCACATTGAAAGATAACAAGGGCCAATGGTGCTTTATCGTAGGAATATGTACCTTTATTCTAGGAGAAATCCTAGGCCTCTTTAGTTCTCACTACCTTGGGATCCGAGATGGTGAGGGAATTCCAAATTAGGAAGATTGGCTTCAAATGAGAGTCGTCGATCCTCCCCGGAGTTTATTTGGCTGAGCAAGTAGAACCAAGACTGGCTAGCTATCAACTTCAGCCTCACCTCAGACTGATCCTTCTTGATCTTAGCCTGAACATCGGCCACTATATGATTGAGCCTAATGCCCAAGGCAGCCTAAGCCTGCCTAATCAGCATATCTTTCGACGGAGCCATGGAAAAAATTACTACAAAACAAAAAGAAAATTTTAAGACATCAATAGGGCATGCGGCCAAGTCACGAAAGGAGACATTCGGCCAACTCATGGCGGAACCTCCATGCGGCCAAGCCATGACAAGGCATTAATGCGGCCGAGTAAAGATTTGTGCTCAAAGCCAAAGAAAAACCCGTGCATAAAGCATGCGACTTGGTCATATACGAGGACCTATATAATTGACTAGGTGCAAAATGCTCACCTGTCCAGAGTTTCTCCTCCTCTGACCCTTACCCGGGATAGGCGGCTGAACGTCAGGACGGAAGGATGAGACCTCGTCCTCGGCCTTGGAAGATGAGGCAGGATATTTTCCCTTGATGATGGCCTTTTTGGATAAAGACGAGACCTTCGGGGCCATGTCGGACGCTCTAAGGAGGCGACCGAAAGCAGAAGAAGGAAAGAGATGATAGAGAAGACAGAACTCAGCAGAAACAAGAAGTTTTCTCTTTTTCCTTTAAATCCTGTTTTATAGGCCACCAAAAGATGAAAATAAACCCTTCAAATTCCACCCTCATCCGCTGATAGCTATAGCCGTTAGCATCAATCCCCACATCTGGAGATGGCTCAAAATACGAACAAAATCCACTCAAGGGTCAAGAAAAATTTAGCAATTAAATGCATAGTTGACAGTCTTGAACCGTTCGCCCATACGGCTCAATGACCATCCATACTTCTTTTTAAAGTATTTTAAACTTATTAGTTTGAAAACTTTAAAGGAGGTCATATAGAAGCATAGAAAAGATGCAGCCATGCGACCGATGTTCATGTGCCCTCCAAATAAAAAAACTCAACAGATGGATCGCAGGACACCATGCAAACTAGAAAATGAACATCCATGCGGTCCAAACAAGTGTCCTGACAATTGATCGCAAGTCAACCTGACATGATATTCCGATAACAAAGATGGCGCCTGACACAAAATCCTGACAAAAAGGATTTTTCTCATCGCCTCGAAGGACGAGAATATACTAAAAGACAGAAGTCCCTAGGATGGTGCAGAGCCACATGGACAACACGACAAAAAGATCCCATGCGACTCTAGCCCATGCATCCCAGACTCTTTGCGGTCCATGCATCTCTAGCCCACGCGTCCCAGACTCAATGCGTCCCATGCGACTCTGACCTATGTGTTCCAAACTTCATACAGTTTATACGTCTCTGGCTACATACGTTCCAGACTCCGTGTGTCCCATGCATCATCGGCCACATGTGTCCCAGATTCTACGACGACCAAGTCTTGCTGTTACAACTGAGTGGTCCTCTCCAACCAAATAGCGGCCACGTGTCCATTTGACCAAATCGCACCTACACAGTTAAAAAATAGCCCAGATACTGAGCAAACAATAAAATCCTAACAAATGTTCACGTGGCAACAGGGCTCGGATTCCTGTGCATAGCTGTAACACCCTTCCGTTGAGAAGGAACACGTGGCCAACCCCGCCATCCAAGTGGCACAAAAACTATACGACCACTAAACGACTATAAATAACAGGGTATTACCCCCATGCAAAATGCTGGCTGGCTATCGGGGAATCAACACTCATGGGAGAGAGTAGAGCTTCCGTACCGGATCTTCCATGAAGTAAAGAGAGTTGCTATACTCAACCCTCCATCGTCACTCCCCCCCCCAGAAAATAAATTTGTACTTAGATTGTCTCCTAGGACTCATCTTTGTACTTTCTTAGTTTGTTAAATCAAATCCAGTTCTCCCAGTTCTCATTTTGATATAAAATGGCAAATAGACACGAGGCACAATTCTCTTTGGTGGCTGTGGGAAGCTTAGTCCGTGATCCATCGGACCCTTCAATATTCTCGAGAGGGTCGGTGCAGTTGCCTACAGACTAGACTTGCCACCTGCATTAGAGGGAGTGCACAACATATTTTACGTATTATAGATGAGACAGTACATGGCGGATCCTAGTCACGTATTGGATCACTCAGAGATAGAGTTGGGCCCTACTCTCAGCTATCCAGAGCAACCAGTTGAGATTCTAGATCAGAGAGAGAGGTGCTGAGGAATCAGACTATTCCCTTGGTATGTGTCGCATGGAGGCATCACTCTCCGGGTTAGTCTACTTGGGAGAAGGAGGATGAAATACGAGAGCGGTACCCGTATTTGTTTGTGCCTTGAGGTATGTTCTTTTTTTTCTAGGGATAGTTTCGTTTTTGTAATTCGAGGATTAAATTATTTTCAGGGGGGTAGACTTGTCACTACCATAGTTTCTAGGAAGGATATTTTGGTCATTTCATAATTAATTAATTATTGTGCATGATAAATATTTATTTACTGTATTATTTATTTATTGTTAGATATTTTATTATAGTTTGGACTTGTGTTAGTGGACCTAACTTGACTAGACTCGACTCTTGGACCAACATTATTTTAGTTACACTTGAGCCCTATATTTTAGCCTAATTCATTAAGATAGTAATTTGATTAGTCAAACCATTAGGAGTAAAAGCTTCATTCTTAATTACATTTCTTCATGACAAGCCCATAGGAGTAAAATAGATATTGTACATTTCTTAGAGGCCAAGGAGGGGTCGGCCACTATTAAGGGAGAGGAGTTTCTCTTTCCTTTCTTTTCTTCATCCAAAATTTCGATCTAGAATTTTTCTTCCCAAATTCTCTCTTTCCTCCACCAAATTCTTATAGCTAGTATAGCCTATATACATAGTGTATTGACACAACATACTAGAGATAGACTCATCCAACCTAGAAATAGCTAGTTGACCAAGTTTAAACTAGAGTCGACCACGTTTGACTATTTTGACTTAAACTTGGCCTAATGACCTAGAAATGGACTAGTTTAACTTGTATTCATTCCAAAACCTTTTATTAATGTAATATTCTATATTTAGGTCTCTGAAGCACCATTTTGGACATCTTCGATACTATTTACCAGATTCCAGACGAGTACATTCTCAGACAGTTTTTCGTTTATGATATCCTTTATGTTTCTTGTATTTAGTGTATATATTCTTGATTTTTCTAACACTTGGTTTCACGGATTGGTATTCTTGGATCCCATCATAAGATATTATTCCTGGTAGTTTCTGGCATATATTTTGTGCGAGCTCCGTTGTTCTTGTACATATATGGACACTGATTCATAGGAAGATTAGCTCCCTTCTCATAGAATCATGTATCATACCGTATCATGGATTGGATCCACTATACCAGTCGGGGACGGGGAGTATTTAGTGTAGTTATGTGATCATACTCCTGCAGTTCTTGTTTTCTTGTATAGTGTTACTCATACACTGCACGTATGATTATCCAGGCCCTTGGTTCTTGAGCAGTACCCAAGCCGATCACATGTTGAAGCTAATACTCACTCACTTAGATAGATGTATCTCTTTATTCTGTATATGATGTTCGTACCTCTTGTAAGTATTTTTCACATTTTCTTATTTTAGTATATTTCTACCATGCTCTATTCATCTGGTATATGATCTTTATTTATTGTTACATTATTTTTATCATTTCTTCGAACTACTGTTAGAGGTATACTTTACACCACTCCTGACTGGATATATTTTTTCCAGATTATACTGAGGAGTGGTATCCCACTCACTACGTGCCTCAGGACGTAGTTGGCTTAGAGTTAAAGACTGTGACTCAGGAGGGACTCATCCCGGTTCAGACAAACGACACTTTACCAGTAGCTTAGTAGATAAGCTTATTTTTGTACTGGATTTGTCTCGAGCTTTAGACAATTAGTCTTATATTTTTGGTGACTCATTGGATATTATTCCTGTCTTATGAGTTGTATCTTGGCTTTTCAGTTCTTTATATCATATTCGTGTGTTATTCCATCTTATAGTTCTGTGATTGAGTATTCATATTTTATTGGTGGTATTATATATCTTGATGATCATTATTGTTAGATTGTATAGTTTACAAACAGCGTTCTACCATCGATGCTACGGTGTAGGTTGGTCGTCATTCACGTACTCATGCCCTACACCCGGTGCAGGTTATGACACTAAGATTCCATCATTGAATACAAGAGAAAGTGTCCTTTAACCACCATCAACAGTCAAGACAACAAAGGGAAGTAGGCCCTGACCGTCAACGTGTCCAAAAGTCCGTCCTTACCATCTACCTAGCCAACAGAGCCACCAAAAGTACATGAGACTTACTGCTTTGGTGAAAATGATATCATGAAGATCTTCAAAGTATTGATGAAGGGCAACAAGATCTAGCTGCCTGATGTCAAATGCCCTGACGAAGTAGACAAGGTCAAAAACCCCAAGTATTACCACTACTATCGATACGTCCATTACTCTACGAGAGATTGATACATATTAAAAAGGCACATACAGCAGTTAATTGACTCCAAAGCTCTCACTTTGGACTTTAAAGACAAGACGGTCACTACAATGATGGTGTCCCTCCAATTCGGCACCTTCCCGATAACAAGGGCCTAAGATGGTATTGTCCCCATACCGAAGACAATAATAGAGGTCGTTAACCTCCCTCTACCCCAAGCAGATGGATGGGTACCCCTGAATACTCCAAGAGGCAAAGTCATGTGGGTTCACCTAGACCTCGCCCTGGATATGACGCAACAAGCAGTGCCTCCTGCTTCTAAATCCAAGGGAAGGAAGACCAAGTCCTGTCACACGATCTTTTTATCAACAGATGAAGCTCTGGCTGGGGTAACCAGGTCTAAACTAGCCAACCAGCGTGAATATAATGCTCCCAATGACTATACACCTCTAGCTGACATACATTCTGTATCTGATTAGGATCTTTCCCAGCCTTCTGTAGCAGACAGACTAAAGAGAAGGAGATATGCTTTGATAAGCCTCTGCAAAAAAATATAATCTCATACTTACAGTCGTTCGCTTGGGACTCCGACATCAGCATCGGGGATGTACTCAAGCAAACGTTCACCATCAACAAGGTATCATTGGATCCAGAAGAGAACGACGAGTACCGGATCAAACTCTTTAAAGTAGAACCTTGGGCTCAAATACTGGAATCTCTATAGAAGTTAGGATTCGAGCAGCAAAGACCTCCTATAGAAGACAAGGTTGTACAAGTTGATTTGGGTAACGATTCTCCTTTTAAGCCTATCTTTATTAGCAAAAATATCTCGGCAGAAGAGCATAAATCACTTGTCCAGCTAGTAAGGGAATATATTAATATCTTCGCATGGAACTACGAAGATATGTCGGACATGGATCCTCAAATCATAATGCACAAGCTTAATATCCAGCCAAACTCTAATCTAGTTAAAGAAAAGCAACTACGGTTCCCCCTGGACGTAATGAACGCCATCAAAACTAAAGTGAATAAGCTACTTGTAAGCGGCTTTATCCATGAAGAACAACACCCAGATTAGGTAGCTAACATCATCCCCGTAAAAAAAATGGTAAAATTTAAGTCTGTATAGAATTTCGTAATTTAAATATGGCTAGCCCAAAGCATAAATTATCTCTCCCAATCACAGACATGATAATCGACAACACTTGTGGCTTCGAACGTATGTCCTTTATGGACAGGTTCTTAGGCTATAACCAGATTAAAATATTTCTAGACTATAAGAAGCATACATCACTCCGGACACCAATAATAGTGTATTATTATACAGTAATGCCCTTCGGTCTGAAGAATGTAGGTAAGACATATCAGCGAGCAATAAGCATCATTTTCTCTGTTCAAGACAGTGGAGTATTATGTAGATGATTTCGCTGTCAAGAGCCATTTGTAGGATGATCATCTCCATGACCTGAAGACGATATTCAATTTAATGTGAGCTCACCAGGTCAAGATGAACCCCACCAAGTCATTTTTGGCAGGCTCCAGCGATAAGTTTTTAGGATTTATTATAACCTCAAAGGTTATTAGCATCTAACCTGAGAAGACTAAGGCTATCCTTAATATGCATCTTCTAAAGAACCTGCAAAAACTTCATGCTTTACAGGAAAGACTGGCATACATTAGGAGATTCATAGCCAATCACTTCAGAAGATGCCAGCCCTTTACTCATCTCATGAGAAAGGGAGTCTCTTTCGCCTGGACGGAAGAATGCCAGCAAGCGTTCGACAATATTAAGAAGTATCTCATGAACCCCCTGGTATTGGTGGCCCCAATCATGGGAAAACCCTTCTTACTCTATGTTCGTGCAATGGATCATTCCTTCGGCGCTCTTTTTGCCCAAAATAGCGATGAAGGCTATGAGCAAGCTATCTACTATCTCAGCAGAATGATGATCGGCGTAGAACATAGGTACAATCCGGTCGAAAAAGAGTGTCTTGCTCTAGTATTCACTACCAAAAGCCCCACCATTACTTGAGAGAGAAAAGAATCTATGTGATCAGTCGAGTGAACCCTTCAGAGTCCTCATAACCAAGCTTGAGGCACTTAACTCTCGCCTAGCCACATAGGCAATCCTACTGTTACCCTTCGATATGGTATTCATCTCACAAAAGGCTGTCAATGGATAAGTATTGGTCGACTTTCTGGCAGCTCATCCGGTGCCAGAAACTTTAAAACTCAACGACAAAATCCTTGATGAAGTGTTAGAATCTAACACGATTATGACAACAGGATTCCTTTCGTGAATGTTCTTCTATGGTGCTTCCAGAACAGGGCCCAAAGGCAATATTATGTCCAGAGTGGGGACAATATTGATCTCTCCGGACGACCTAGTCATCTATCGCATATACTCGCTTATGGAACCATGTTCCAACAATGTTGCAGAGTACAACACTCTCATCATTGGGCTTCAGCTGTTAACCAACAACAGGTTGACTTCCTAGAAGCTTTTGTCGACTCCAAATTAATAGTCAGTCAAGTCTGTTGCGAGTACGAAGTCCGCCACGAGAATTTACTTCCAACCATCGAGTGGCTGTCGACATAATTTCCACTTTTATAGGGTTCTTTATAGAAAATGTGGCATGACTATTCGCCATTAAATTTGAAAGTTCTAGAGAGCTTAATTTAATTAACAAATGAAAGAAAGTACAGAGAAGTCCTAGGAGATAATCTAAGTATAATTTTTTTCTAGGGGGTGACGATGGAGGATTAGGAGTATAGCAACTCCCTTTACTCCGTGGATGATCCATTGTAGGAGGAGAAAGCTCTTCTCTCTTGCCTGACTATAGGTTCGCAAATAGCTAAGGTTTTGTATGGGTGTGATACCCTACTATTTATAGCAGCCATATTGACATGCTATAGATGCTGCAGATGCTCGTGGATGGTGGCCGCATAGGTCCCTTCAGCATAATATGGTCGTATCGATAGCCGCATGTCATGGGGGAGCTGCAACGTGAGCTCATCTGAGATATATTATTAATGAGATCTCGGGGTTGTGTTTGACCTATTGTGTGCTTGATTTGGTCAGCTGGACACGTAACCCGCACCAACTGTGCGAGGATCTCTATTGTCGTAACGGAAAGATCTCGAAGGTCAGGGGCCGCATAGCCGTCTTGGCCGCATAGTCATTATGGCCGCATGTGGTCGAGGTCACATATGGGAACTGTGTGGGTTTGAGGTCGCATATAAACGAGGCCACAGAGTGACGAGGCCGCAGAGTGGCAAGTCCGTAGAATGTTGGACACGTGGCTCTGTGCATATGACAAAATCATTAATGCCTGGCGTGACTTTTCATCTTTTTTGTGAGTAGCCGTCTCCCTCGCAATTTTTGAGGCGGATAGAGTAGAGAGTGATGTGTCAGAGCTTCTGACGGGCACCGAGAGTTATGTCAGGGGCATCATACGGCATCTTGCTTCAGGGAAGCTTGGGCCACATATTACGATTTGTATGCGACCTCTCTATCTTTGGTTGCTTTTGCCACATAGTTGGGTGATGAGAAAATATTGCCAAGCTGGCACATTTAAGTGTCTCATCTTTTAATCAAGTTCTCTAGCCACCTTTTTGCATGCAAAATTCTTGGAAGCTTGATCGTCTGTTGCACCTTTCTAGGTTTATTATTCAATTATTATCAGCATGCAAACTATCACTTTTCTTGTATAAATACCACTGATGTGGTTTATCGTATTCCATCTTTGGAGAACCTTCTCATGTTGTCCAGGAGGGGTTCTAATTGGGAGACCTGGCTACCCACCCTACTTCTTTGACGTTCTGTTGTTGTTTCAACCCAATTCTCTGGCATCGTGGAGTCGGAAGCTGGAGGGTCTCTTGAGGGACGAGCTATCGGTCCTCCATCGGCTGTCGCAATGTCTCCTCTTGTGAAGAGGGCATAGGACAAGTACGATCTATCTGGCACAGGGGACCTTCTGTCTGCGCTTGGGTTGACCCTGGAGGCTTTTGTTAGGCCTCTTGAGACAACTCCAGACTTGACCTTGCTTCCCATAACTGCAGAGGAGAGAGAGACACTAGATTAGAGGGAGGGGATGCATCGCCTATTCCATCGCGCGGGTATTCATTCGCTTCAGGAGGTTGTGGTTGAATTTTATAAGGCTCGTGGATCACCTCCTAGAACATGTCTTTTCTCTTTCTTTTTTGTATGGGCCCTCGGTAGCCTTATGTTGTAGCCTCCCCTTGGTTCTTTAATAATATAATAACAATATTTTGCTTACCCATCTTTGTCTAGTATATAGAAGTCTTTATGCATCGTCCGAGTTCTATGGCTGTACAGGCCGTATGAGGCCCACCTGTGTGGCTTACAACTCTTGGTCATATGGGTCCCATACGACTTTTATTCGGCTTATTTTCATATTGGGGGTCATGAACACTTATGTGGCATGCATAATTTTTATGCTTCTACAAGACCCCTTCAAAGTTTTTAAAAAGATAATTTTGGAATACTTTGAATTGAAAGCATGGTTGAGTTTTGGCCGCATATAGGCATCATGCTGCATAGTTAGTTCTGTCAGATCATTTATGGGCGAATTTGGCCCAATTTCCTAAGGCTTTTCCTGAGTTGTCTCATGATGCGGGGTTCAAGGTGTCTGTTCCCAAGGAGATTATAGTAGATCGCAGAGATCAAGGTGTCGGGTTTATTCTTATTAACTACCAAGTCATTACCTCGATCTATTCGCGTGGCTTAAAGGCTTATAAATAGGCAGCTACTGGAGGAGAAAGAACTCGGCCTATATTTCCCCTTGTGAAGAAGATGCCCAATTTTGTCATTTTGTTCGCCATACGGTTTGTCAAGGATGAGATCGACCCGTGGCCCCCTGACTCTGGCACTCTACTTGGAGGTGAGACACGCCACAACTCGCATAAGGAGATTTAGAGGACACCGGGACACGGGTGCATAGTTCTGCTACGTGGATGATAAATTATCTCGAACACGTGCGGACTCTTTACCTAGCTTAGTTGCATAGATGAGAGATCATCTAGAACATGCACGGGCTTTTCGCATGTGTCATCCGTGTGCGGAAGCCCTGTCTCTGTCGTATGGATGACGATTTATCTAAACCATGCGACAAATTCCTCTTTGTCATATGTGCGAAGAACCATGCGTACAGAACCATTCTGCAGCTTGGCCGCATAGACGGGGAATCATCTGCTGGCGGAGCCCATCTTCAGTTCAGTCGTAGGGTTTAGGGAACATGCGTCCTTTAAGACGTTTTGCCTACTTATGGCTGCGGCCCAGAAGCGGCCTACGACAGGTGTGCACCTTTTATAAAGCTTTACTGGGACTGATGTGTATCTTCTTTGTGTAGTTTTTGCCTCCCTTCATGACGCTCATGATGGAGCTTGAAAGGATAACATAAAACTCATTGTTCAGGGTGAAGACCAATTTAATATGGCAGTTCACCAAGAACTGATCCTGGAGACGAAGATAGTTTAGCAAAAACTAATCCAGGAGACGAGGATGAACATCCTACGTCGTGCACTGAGCTGTCCTTGTTCATACAGCATACCAACTGCGTTTCTCTCTTTTATACGATTTGCTATCGGCCTGGAGACTGTGGGGTCGATGATAGAATTTGGATTAATTACCATTCTTATCGTCGGTCTTCTCGCATAATTATAGAGCGCCTGCTCCTGCTTCTCCCTTTCTATCCATCGGTATAGATTCTTTTCCAAAACTGAAGTTTGGACAGTGGAGGGATGATCTAGAAAGCATTGAGTTCTACTACGGGCTCGACTTGTGTCAGTAGCGACGACAGCACGGAGGGGCATTTCTAATAAAAAATGTTTGTATCAGCGAGTCTTCATAGAAACCATTTAAAACAAGTTTCCATCATATGTACTCATGACCTTGAATACTAATGAAAAATACTTGAATGTAATGGATTTCCATCATATGTACTCATGATCTTGAATATTAATCAATAAAATCTCTCCATTTTTAGAATTTTGTATGTTGTAAATTTTTGGGTACTGTACTAGAGGTAATATGAATGTAGTACAACTCTGCAATTGTTGTGGATATCCCACTGGGGGGTTTTTTAGTAGACTTAATATTTATTGCGCACGTTGAGTACAAATAATAAATTCAAAAAAATCCCTATCAGAGATAATACGAACATGATAAGTTTTGTGGACCCATTAATTTTCGCACACGATAGTGCAAGTAATATATTTAGAACAAGCCCTTCCAAAGGTAATATTGACGTAGAAATTTTTGTGGACTGAACACCGCTGGTGTACCTTGGTGAGTACGGGTGATAAATGGAGATGACAACCAATATCAAAGGTAATATGGACAAGGTTATCGAAAGCCAAAACCCGAAAGGTTTGCTCAGAGGTAATATGCATACGGCAAACTCAGTCGGGAAGAAATATTATGACGATAGTTCAGAGGTAATATGGATGTGAATTGATGTCCGAGAAACTCGTTGATGAGTGATTTGCAGAGTATGTCTATCTAAAAATAAAGATAGACCTGATAATTGCTCTGCTGGGAGATTGGTGGGATGATATCTCAGAGGTAATATGAATATGACTAGCGTCTAACGAGATTAGTTTTTGAGTGGTCACTGCAGGAGTGTGCGAGTGGACCCGAGGACTGTTCTGCTATGGAAACTTTCAGGATCCATCATCAAGAGCGTATCCAGGACTCCTAGATACAAATGATGGCTTTTACAGGAATTTACAAAGAAGGAGAAAAAGTTGCACATAGAAACTTGTCGGGGATGAAGAACCAAGTATATAGAGATGTACATCTGGGTTATCCCGCTGGTGATGAGGAGAGTACAAGTCAAGTTTATACATAGTACTTTTTTAGGAACTTGTCGTTAATAGGCATCATAAGCAAATCGTCATTGGAGTTTGCTAGCCGGTAGGCGCCATTGGAGAATACAGACTCCACGATGAACGGGCCCTCCTATTTAGGCTAGAATTTATCGGCTGTCTTGTGGGTCATAACCATCGGTTTTCTTACTATCAAGACGAGATCTTCCACTTGGAAGGTTCTCTCCTTGACCCGCTTGTTGAAGGCTCGAGAGAGACGCGCTTTGTACAACTCAATACGCAGCTAAGCTAAGAGTTATTTTTTCGTCGAGTGCTTCCAACTCTTATAGTCGTCGGCGATGGTTGTCGTCCATGGTTAGCTGATTGGAAAGAGCCACTCGAATTGAAGGGGTTTTTATCTTGAGGGGGAGGACCGCTTCACTTTCATACACCAAAGAGAATGGCGTACTTCCTGTAGCTGTCCGGACCGTTGTACGGTAGGCCTAGAGACATTCACAAAGATTTTTGTTCCATTCGTGCTTGTTAGATGCCACAAATTTCTTGAGAAGCTTAATGATGGTTTTGTTGAATGCCTCAGCCAACCCATTTGCCGCTGGGTTATTAGCAGTCGATGCCATATTCTGAATCTGACTTTTGTCGCAAAACTGGTAGAATGCATGACTTGCAAACCGTGGACCATTATCTTGAATGATCCATGTCTTGACTTCTACAAGTGGTACTACTTCCGCCCACTTGGAGAAGTAATCGGTTATAGCCAGGATGAACCGATACCCTTTAGAAGGAGGTGGACTGATTAGTCCGATAATGTCCATCCCCCATGCTTCAAAAGGCCAAGATACGAACATTGCATCCAAGAATTTTGAGAGTTAGTGGATGAAGTCTGCATATATTTTGCACATCTGGCATTTCCTCGCATAGTTAATGGCCTCTGCTACGATCGTCAGCCAGTAATAACCCATTCTCGGAAGATGGTCCGATAGCTTTAGGCCAAGTTGGTGGGCACCATAGATGCCATCATGGGCTTTTTGAAACGCCTATTTGGTTTCTGTATTCGATAGGCATCGTAGCAGAAGGCCGTCGTATAAGCGACGGTACATCATTTTAGTAGTCGTATCATAGTAGAACCGGAGGGAACATCTCCTGATGGATGTGGCTTCCTTTGGGTTCTCGGAAAGAATTCCATGGACCGCATAGTCAATGAATAGAAGCCTCCAGTCTTAGAATCAGTATTTACTTTTGTCGCGTAGCTCAGACATAGGCAGAGGTTATTTTTGGGGCAGACCAGCTCTTGACCGATCACCGTGATAAGCTGATTGGTGTTGTCTAGAACTACCAAGGAGGAAGCGAGGCTCGCCAGGACTTTAGCCTCGATGTTCTCCATTTGAGGGACGTGCTCAATGAAGAATCCCTTGAAGGTTGAGATAATGCCAAGCGCATCTTAGTGGTACAAAATTAGGTCTTTATTTTGGACTTCATATTCGCCTCGAACTTGGTTGACTATCAGCTTGGAGTCATCGTATGCCTCTAAGTAGTCCTTCCCCACATGTTTAGCAAGTTGGAGTCCAATAATAAGAGCGTTGTACTCTGCCACGTTATTGGAGCTTGGCTCCGTGATGGAATAAACTTGATTAATGACAAGATTGTAGGGGAAGATTAATACTATCCCAACTCCAGTGACTATATTTCCTTTGGGCCCTGCACACAAAGCGTTGTCGAAGAACATCTACCGGACAACTTCACATGAAGTCATGTTTTAGTTTGCCACTTCGTCTGGAATTTTGTAGTAGAGTTTTAAGGTTTCTGGCACCGGATGTACTGCCAGGAAGTTTGCCAGTGCTTGACCCTTGACGGCCCTCTGAGGGACAAACACCATGTCGTATGGAGACAGTAGTATCGCCCAGGTAGCTAGGAGGGAGTTGAGCGCCCCCGGTTTGGTCATGAGAACTCTGATAGGATTGACTCGGGAGATCACATGAATAGTCTATCCGGTTACGTAATATTGAGTCTTCTAGACAACAAATACTAGAGCGAGACATTCTTTCTTGATGGAGGTGTACCTATGCTCTACGTTGACCATCATCTGGCTAAGGGAGTAGATAGCCAGCTCAGGGCTTGCATCACTATTATGGGCTAATAGAGCACCGAAGGAGTGATCTATTGCACGTACATAAAGTAGGAAGGATTTTCCCATGACCGGGGCTACCAGCACTGGAGGGTTTGATAGGTATTCTCTGATGTCGTCGAACGCACGTTGACATTCTTCATTCCAGACAAAGGAGACACCTTTCTTCATTAGCTGGATGAATGGCCGACAATATCCAAAAAGGTTTGATATGAACCTCCTGATGTATGCCAGCCTCCCTTGAAGGTAACGAAGCTCACGGAGGTTCCTCGACGGGTTTATCTTAAGGATTACTTTAGTTTTATCGGGGTCTATGTGAATACCCTGAGAAGTAATGATAAAGCCCAAGAATTTGCTACTGGAGACTTCCAGGAAGGATTTGGTATGGTTCATCTTGAGCTGGTGCGTACACATGAGGTCTAACACAATCTTCAAGTCCCTGAAGTGATTACCTTTGGAGTAATTTTTGACGACGATGTTATCAACATAACACTCCATCATCTTGTGCATATATTCCTGAAATATGGTGCTCATAGCTCGTTGGAATTTAACACCTACATTTTTCAGACCGAAGGCTGAAGAGTAAGATGGCGCTTCATCTTCTTCATCTGAGCCCACGGGAGTTATGGGAGAAGTTACATATCCTAAGCCATGCATGGTTTTATGGTAGTAATCCTCGAACTTGCCAGCGAGAGCAGGTAGACGCAGGGGCCGCATCAGCCCTTGCCATAGTTTAAGCTCTTAGTTGCCTTCAGATTATACCCTATCTTCTGAATAAGGTGCTTGGCTTACGAGCTATACTGGTTGAGTGATATTTTGCCAATATCAGGTTTTAGATCCAGTTCTTCTTGGACGAAGGATCGGGGGCATTCTACTCCACCGAAGATGATGAGTTCGTCTCTCCTCCTTCTGGTCGGAACTATGAAGTAGAAGTTTTGGCTGGGGAGGATCTGGTTTGCTGTGTAGTTGATAGTCACCTTTGTTTGCAGATTAAGGCCCAGACCATGCTCTATTAAGTATAATGTGTGTATATGTGCCACTTCAGAGTAGTTCAAAGATAACCTTTTATACATAAAATAGGATATCTTTTCTTTGGGGATTACATCATCGAGAGAAGGGACGTTGGCATGAGCGGCTACGTACTCCTCCAGCTCATCTTTCTCGAGTGCTACCCTTGCTGTGAGCAGAGGCTTCGGTGGATTCATGTACCATTTTACCACCAAGGTTCTAAATTTATAAGAGGCATTGTAGCCTCCTTAGGTGGTCTTCGAAGGTGAATGACCATAGGTTCTGAAGGCGTAGATGATGCCGGATCTTTCCTCTGTGGTCGACTCAGCCTGCGAAGGCAGATGACCAAAGGTTTGGGTGCCTTCTTGTACAGTTTTACGACAAAGGGAGCGGTTGTGTCTGGAGCACGTGCCTCGAGACGGACTCTCAAGGGCTCATCTGGTATTATCGCTGCCTCTGTTTCATCATCGGTCTCGTTGCCCCCTCCTCTTGGGGAACTTTCTTGTAGAGGATGGCATCATAGTAGTAGGTCTCGACCCCTTAAAATGGATCTACGTCCGCAAATTCAGTCTTGACCGTGCCATGGTCGTCCACATACTTTAGATATTGGTGTAGAGTAGATGGCGCGATCATGTATTGGTATATCCAAGGTTGTTCGAGCAGGACATTGTAGATACATTCACGTCAATGATATTGCAAGTGATCTATATTTTTAAGTCGCCAATATGATATTTCAAGAGAATCTTGCCCAGATGGTAGCTTCTTCCTGCGTTAAAGCCACTGATGGCAATGTTGGGGGCAGCCAGATGATGCATCGGGATGCCCAAGGTCTGAAGCAGATTTTACTGGATGGTGCTGATTGATGAACCGGGATCGATGTGTATCCCATCTTCCTTAATGGCACCGATGTACCCTATATAATACAGGGGAAGATCATGCCTGTTGTTCTTTAGCAACATATCCTGGTGTGAGAACGTGATATTGGGTATTGCCTCCATGATATTTATCACTACCATATTTTCTAAGAAAGGGTATTTTAGTAATTTTCTATTTAGTTAATTATTGTGCTTGATAAATAATTATTTGTTGTATTATTTAATTATTGTTAGATATTAATTAATTATTTTGGACTTGTGTTAGAAGACCTAACTAGTTTAGTTTGGACCCATGGACCAACATGAATTAATTAGTTAAACTTAACCCATTTAGAAAGCCCATTGTTAAGGAGATAGATTAAATTAATTAAATCATTAGACTAGAAGCTTCCTTCCTTAATTATTTCTTCATGAGAGGCCCCAAGGGGTATATTGGACATTACATGATAACTTAAGGGAGGGGAAATAGGGGCCGGCCTATTTAAATAGAGGGGGAAATTTCTCTCTTCTCTTTTCATTCCAAATGTAGATCTAGAATTTTCTACTACCAAATTTTCTTCATTCCCATTTCATTACCCTACCAAATTTATTCCAATTCTTTTCCAAATCACTATTAGAGACTTGAGAAGCAAGAATCTAGAAGGAGGAAGCAAGGATCTACAAAAATGAGCAATGATCTACAAGTTGGAGGCAATTTTATCTCAATTGGAGGTTTCATTGGGAATCCATCTCCTAATAGGTATAATTCAGTTTTTTCCCTTAAAATAGCTTCTAAATTTGAGATTTAACCATGGAAAATTAACCCATATGCATAGACTACCCATAGGATTTGGTTTTGTGTTCATAGGAGGCATATTGAGAAAGTTATTGTACTTTTTGTGTCAATTTTGGGAGAATTTCGAGATTGACATTTGTTGTGTGTGTCAATTGATCCAATAGATTAATTTGGCATGTTTTTATATTTTTGGGGCTAGTGTCGTATCCATAATTGGATACGCGTAGGTCGTATCCCAACAATTTGGAGATACGTGTTGTTTTGGGGGTTTTTCCTCCGACACGGGACTTTGTACATGTCATATTTTGACACGGATGCGTAGCTCTATATTTGATACTTCTTATTATTCATAAAAAATATATGTGATTTATTTGTGTCCTTTGGGGTGCAATTGGATGTGTGGTGGACTCGTGTCACATGCGTATCCTAGATCTAGTGGGATACGTTGTGATACTTTCTATGTGTTGTGTATTTATGTGTAGATCTAATTATTGTGTCTTGAGTTATAATTATGTATATATATATAGATATTATATATGTATTATAGTATATTTATT
The DNA here is from genome assembly GCA_036927795.1 of Iris macrosiphon. Lineage (NCBI taxonomy): Eukaryota > Viridiplantae > Streptophyta > Magnoliopsida > Asparagales > Iridaceae > Iris > Iris macrosiphon. The sequence continues at coordinate 43,647,813 of JAYESA010000017.1, read as the reverse complement.
ATATTATTTATTGTATCATAGATCTATGTACTATATATGTACTAAGAGAATATATATATATGTAGCTTTCTTCTACATGCATTAATATATATGTTATAAAATATTGTATGGATATATACGTATATGTTGTTAATATATATATGTATGTTTAATTGGGTAATTATATTATTTATATTTGTTGTAGGATTAATTATATAGATATATAATTATATGTATTTATGTTTGTGTGTGCATGTGGCATGTCCTAATATGTATATTATTATAGAGGGGGTATTTATAGTTATTTGGTATTTATATGTATAGATATATATATATTATTGGGTTATATATATATGGATACATATATTTGGTTTTATATATATATATATATATATATATATATATATATATATACTATTTTTCAATTTTTAGCGACGATAGTTAATGACAGTTGCTATCATTAATAGACAGCAGAAATTAATCAGCAACAGCCGCTGCAGTAGTGGCGGTATTAATGACAGCAGCCGTTGTCGTTAATAGCAGCAGCAGCGGCAGGAAAGACGCAGCAGCGACGACAGTGGGAGCGGGGACCGTCACCAAAGCAGCAGCAGTAGTGCAAGGAAATCTAGCAACAGCAGCGACGGCAGCTTCAGTGACAGCCAGAACTGTCACTAATGGCAGCGTATCAGTATATCAGTATTTTGCAACACAGTTTTCAGTGACGGATTGGCAGATTATATATATATATATATATATTTAATACTTATATATATATATGTATATATATATATTAATATTAAGATAATATATTATTATTGTTATATTTCTTATATGTATAATATTAGTATATATGTATATTATATATATATAAGGGTAATTATTATACCAAGGTATTGGGTATTACCTTGAGGAGACCATGGTATGTGGGGATACTCAAGATACGGGATTTGGGTATCAAGATTGTGATTATTATTGAGATACCAAGTTGGTTCAAAATCACGGTACCTATTTGATATGTAAATTGTGAATCTATATTATTATAATTAATTGTTTGACATTATGATTGATGTTACCTTGGGAATTACGTATCCGGAGATACGGTATCCTAATATTTAAGATGTGGGTTTCTTGGCTTACACTTTCGTATCTTGATCCAAGATTTTTGTGTTAGATTTGTGCAACCTAGAAATAGATAGTTGACCTTGGTTTGACCATAGTTGACCATAGTTGACTTAGAGTTGACCATAGTTGACTTTTGACTTAGAATTAACTTTTTGGCCTAGAAGTTGACTAGTTTAACTTATTCTCTTTTCGGAACCTCGTATTAATATTGTATTCCATATCTAGGTCTTCGAGGCACCGAGTCAGATATCTGTGAGACTATTCATTGGACTTCAGGCGAGTACATTCTCTGATAGTTTCTCATTTATGATATCCTCTATGTTCATTGATCTAGTGTAGATATCCATGTTCTTTTGACACTCTGGTTACACGGATTGGTATATCCGGATCTCGACAAGAGATGTTATTCCTTGGTATATGGCGTATATGGTGCAAGTATTATTTTATTGGTTATCTTGTACATGTACAAATACTGATTCTCGAGAAGACTAGCTATCTTCTTGGGGAATCTAATGCCATAGCATACCGTGGTTGGATCTAATATACCAGTCAGGGTTGGGGAGTATTAGTATAGATATATGATCAATATCCCTATTGTATCAAGTACTGATTACTGAATAGTGTTGATCATACACCGCACGTATGATTAGCTAGGCCGCATTGCATCTTGCCCAAACCGATCACATGTTAAGCTAGTACTCACACACTTAGTCATTAGTATTCTTGTTCATTGGCAAATTGTTCCTTATTATATTTATTCCAGTATTTCCTTATTGTATGTATCTCTCATATCTATTATGCATCTTGTATATTCACATCTATTTACTGCTACATAGTTTTTATTATTGATTGGAACTGCTGTTAGAGATGTACTCTGCTCCTTTCCTGATTGGATATATTTTTCCAGATGACACTGAGGAGTGGTGCACTACCTATTATGGACCCCAGGATATTGTGGGTTTAGATTCTGAGACCCTGGCTCAGGAGGGACTTATCCCAACTGAGATAGTTGACCCAGGAGTTGTAGCTTCGTAGTATTCTTTGTACTAAATTTGTCTCCAGCTTATTTTGTTACTTCTTCAGACTCATTGATGTATTATTTTAGACTCATGAGTTGTATTATGACTATTCTATTCTTTATCTGATTCGTGCTTTCCATCTTAGATCTGTGATTGAGTATATTATCATTATTGGTGGTTCATTATATTGTTAGATAGATTACCCAGATAGCGTTCTACAGCCGATTCTGTGGCGTAGGCTGGGCATTGTTTTCGACTTGTACCCTTACACCGGGTGTGGGTCGTGACACATTTTTAGTGGTAGCCCATGCAGATCAAGCTTCACAAAGTATGTGATGTCGTAGTAGTGCGATAATTTAGTTGTACTAGTGCGAGCCTGCGATAGGATATAGGATATAGGCTGAGATACTCAATCATATTTAGGAAAACTCTTTTGATTCAACTATTCTCTTTTGATATTGATACTTGATCTCTAAACTTGTCCTTTCCTTGAATGTATTATATTTTGTGCCATATTAATTCTTTCTTTCACTTTGTCTCGGGATGCCGCATAAGACTAGATCGCAGCAGGGGAGAGCAGCTTCTGAGAGGTCTGCGATATCCCGAGGGCCTACACCAGTCACTTCTCTAGTGATTGGAGTGTCAGCTGCTTTCGGAGGTCCACCCCCTACTCAAAGGACTGTGCCAGCTATATCTGAGGGGCTTCCACCTCCACCTTCTGTGCTAGTAGAGGTGTCACAGATGTTTAGACTATTTCGTGAGATGCTCGAGGCACAAAGGGCTCAGTCAGAGGCACATCAGAGGCAGACCGACGTTCTACGGCAGGGTATCGAGAGTGCTCATCAGCTTGCTCGTACTGTAGTCGAGAGAGGAGTTCTGATCCAGCAGTAAGATGTTCCTCAGGTTGCTCAGCTTCGGCCAAGCAAAATTCAGGACATCAAGAAACTGGAGCCTAGGGTTTTCAGGGGGACGGAGGGCGTCGTCTATGCTGATAATTGGCTCGAGGATATTGAGCGTCTTATGAGGGTGTCCCATCTTTCTGGGGATTTGAGGGTTGAGGCGGTAGGACTTCAAATGTTCCATGTCGCTCGTACTTGGTTCAGGAATGAGCCGGTTCTGATTGACACAGGACAATCTTGGGAGGTATTCAAGGACCTTTTCAAGAGGAAGTTTTTCGCCCGGGCAGATAGGCTAGACTTGGGGAGACAGTTTGAGAGTCTTATTCAGGAAAGCATGTCCGTGGAGGAGTACGCTGCGGAGTTCGGCAGGTTAAGCCAATTTATAGAGTATCTGGTGAGAGAGCCGAAGGTTCGAGCTATTCGTTTCTGTGAGGGTCTAAACTGGGAAGTGAAGATTCTTATTCCGTCTTTTTATGAGACATACTCGGAGATACTTGCGGAGGCATGCAAGGTTGAGCGGGAGTTGGGTTTGAAACCCAAAAGAGGCCATGATTCTTTTCTGGGGGCCAACGGCACTTCAGTATCTGCCAAATGTCCTTATATCCAGTCCAGACCTTTCCTGCAGCCAGAGCAGAACCAGACTTCAGCTAGGGCATCTTTTCACCAGGCACCTCAACAGCAGAGATAATCACAGCAAGCTCTATGCCACTACTACAAGAAGCCCGGCCATATCTGGGAAGTTTGCAGAAGGAGGTTAGGGTTTGTTTATATTGTGGTACTGAAGGGCATCAATTGAGGTAGTATTCTTGTCGTACAATTCAGGGAGCAGCTTCAGCTACGAGGGCACAGACGAGACCACCTGCAGTACAGCCGAGGGGACCGCTTCCGATACAGTAGTAGCATTTTGTCCAGCATCAGCAGCAGGGAGGTGCTCGGCAGGGACGAGCGTTTTCTATGACCGTCGAGAAGGATGAACCCACCGGAGATGTCATCATAGGTTCTATTCTTCTTGATTCCATTCCAGCTTTAGCTTTATTTGATAGTGGTGCTTCCCATAGTTTTGTATTTATTTTTTTTGCTCTGAAGCATGGTTTGGTAGCTGAGCCTTTGCCTAGGACTTGCAAGATCATGACCGGAGGAGGCATTATCCTGGTTAATGATATTTGCAAGAATCAGAGACTTACTTTGGGAGGCCGAGAGTTGAGTGCGTGTCTACTTGTAATGCCACTTCCGAGCTAGGACATTGTACTCGGGATGGATTGGTTGAGTAGGCACCGTGCTAGCATAGATTGTAGAGGAAGTAGAGTTTTATTTGGTCCTCCAGGAGAGCCAGAGTTCGAGTTTGCTAGAGGAGCTGCAGAGCAGGGAGAAGGCATTATTTGTGGAGCTATGGTGGAAGACAAGGAGTTGCCATATCCGTTAATAGTAGAGTTCTTGGATGTGTTTCCTGAGGAATTGCCAAGATTGCCGCCAGATGGAGATGTTGAATTTTCTATAGACTTGGGGCCAGGTGCAGAACCAATTTCGCAGCATGTCTATAGAGTAAATAACAATGAGCTGGCCAGTATAGAGATGTTACCTTTTGAAGCTCTGTACTGTCGGAGGTGTTGTACTCCTTTGTCTTAGGACGATATTGGAGAGAGAGTTTTGCTTGGGCCAGAGATAGTTGTGGATACAGTAGAGAAGGTTCAGTTGATCAGAGATAGACTTCGAGTAGCGCAGGACAGACAGCAGCATTGGGCCGATAGCCCTTGAAGACCTTTGGAGTTCGAGGTATAGTTTAGATTTTTGTTTTGTGTTTATTCTTGGTTTTTTGTTATAGATTAAGTTCTTAAGGTGGTATTTTGTTCTAGGTGGGTGGTTTGGTGTTTCTGAGGATTTCTCCGACACGAGGCACGATTCGCTTCGGTGGAGGCAGAAAGCTTAGTCTGAGATTCATCGGATATTTCACTATTCTAGAGAGGGTCGGTGCAGTTGCTTATAGACTAGACTTGCCACCTGCATTGGAGGGAGGGCATAATGTATTTTACGTGTCACAGTTGAGATGATACGTGGCAGATCCTAGTCATATTTTGGATCACTCGGAGATATAGGTAGGCCCTACTCTTATCCAGAGCAGCCAGTTGAGATTCTGGATCGGAGAGAGAAGGTGCTGAGGAACCAGACTATTCCTTTGGTGCGCATCGTATGTAGGCATCACCATCCAGGGGAGTCTACCTGGGAGAGAGAGAATAAAATGTGAGAGCGTTATCCATATTTGTTTGTTCCTTGAGGTATGTTATTTCCTAGTTATGTTCTGTTCATTGTTATGATTCTTTCATAGTTAGTTATGATTCTTTAGTTCTGTTCTGTTATTTTTTGGAGGTAGTTTTCGTCTTTGGATTTTGAGGAAGAAATTATATTAAGGAGGGTAGACTTGTCACTAGCACATTTTCTAAGAAAGGGTATTTTAGTAATTTCCTATTTAGTTAATTATTGTGCTTGATAAATAATTATTTGTTGTATTATTTAATTATTGTTAGATGTTAATTAATTATTTTGGACTTATTTTAGTGGACCTAACTAGTTTAGTTTGGACCCATAAACCAACATGAATTAATTAGTTAAACTTAGCCCATTTAGAAAGACCATTGTTAAGGAGATGGATTAAATTAATTAAATAATTAGACTAGAAGCTTACTTCCTTAATTATTTCTTCATGAGAGGCCCCAAGGGGTATATTAGACATTACATGATAACTTGAGGGAGGGGAAATAGGGGCCGGCCTATTTAAATAGAGGAGAAAATTTCTCTCTCCTCTTTTTATTCCAAATTTAGATCTAGAATTTCCCACTACCAAATTTCCTTCATTGCTATTTTATTTCCCTACCAAATTTATTCCAATTCCTTCCCAAATCATCATTAGAGACTTAACAAGCAATGATATAGAAGGAGGAAGCAAGGATCTACAAAAAGGAGCAAGGATCTACAAGTTGGAGGTAATTTTATCTCAATTGGAGGTTTTATTGGGAATCCATCTCCCAATAGGTATAATTCAGTTTTTTCCCTTAAAATAGCTTCTAAATCTGAGATTTAACCATGAAAAATTAACCCATATACATAGACTACCCATAGGATTTGATTTTGTGTTCATAGGAGGCCTATTGAGAAAGTTATGGTACTTTTTGTGTCAATTTTGGGAGAATTCTGAGATTGATATTTGTTTTGTGTATTAATTGATCCTATAGATCAATTTGGCATGTGTTTATGTTTTTGGGGCTAGTGTCGTGTCCACAATTGGGTACGTGTAGGTCTTATCCCAATAATTTGGTGATACGTGTTATTTTAGGGGTTTTCCCTCCGACACGGGACTTTATACATGTCATATTTTGATACGGACACGTAGATCTATATTTGACACTTCTTATTATTCATAAATAATATATATGATTTGTTTGTGTCCTTTGGGATGCAATTAGATGTGTGGTGGACTCGTGTCACATGCGTATCCTAGATCTAGTTGGATACGATGTGATACTTTCCATGTGTTGTGTATTTATGTGTAGATCTAATTATTGTGCTCTTAATTCTTGAGTTATAATTGTGTATATATATATAGATATTATATATATATTATAGTATATTTATTGTAGTATTTATTGTATCATAGATCTATGTACTATATATGTACTAAGAGAATATATATATATGTAGCTTTCTTCTACATGCATTAATATATATGTTATAATATATTGTATGGATATATATGTATATGTTGTTAATATATATATATGTATATTTAATTGGGTAATTATATTATTTATATTTGTTATAGGATTAATTATATATATGTATAGATGTATAATTATATGTATTTATGTTTGTGTGTGCATGTGGCATGTCCTAATATGTATATTATTATAGAGGGGGTATTCATAGTTATTTGGTATTTATATATATAGATATATATATTATTGGGTTATATATATATATATATATATATGTGTGTGTGTGTGTGTGTGTGTGTGTGTGTGTGTGTGTGTGTGTTATATATACTACTTTTCAGTTTTTAGCGACGATAGTAAATGACAGTTGCTGTCATTAATACACATCAGGAATTAATCAGCAGCAGCCGCTGTAGCAGTGGCGGTATTAATGACAGCAGCCGCTGTAATTAATAGCAGCAGCAGCGGCGGGAAAGAAGCAGCAGCGGCGACAGTGGGAGCGGTGACGGTTGCAAATCGTCACCAAAGCAGCAGCACCAGTGCAAGGAAATCCAGCAGCAGCACGACGACAGCTTCTGTGACAGCCAGAACTGTCACTAAAGGCAACGTATTAGTGTATCTGTGTTTTTCAACACAGTTTTCAGCGACGGATTGGCAGATATATATATATATATATGTGTGTGTTTAATACTTATATATATATGTATTAATATTGAGATAATATATTATTATTGCTATATTCCTTATATGTATAATATTAGTATATATGTATATTTTATATATATATATATATATATATATATATATATAAGGGTAATTATTATACCAAGGTATTGGGTATTACCTTGAGGAGACCAAGGTAAGTGGGGATACTCAAGATACGGGGTTTGGGTATCAAGATTGTGATTATTATTGAGATACCAAGTTGGTTCAAAACCACGGTACCTATTTGATGTATAAATTGTGAATCTATATTATTATAATTAATTTTTTGACATTATGATAGATGTTATCTAGGAAATTACGTATCCGGAGATACGGAATCCTAATATTTAAGATGTGGGTTTCTTGGCTTAGACTTTAGTATCTTGATCCAAGATTTTTGTGTTAGATTTGTGCAACCTAGAAATAGATATTTGACCTTGGTTTGACCATAGTTGACTTAAACATAATTGACTTTTGACTTAGAATTGACTTTTTGGCCTAGAAGTTGACTAGTTTAATTTATTCTCTTTTCGGAACCTTGTATTGATGTTGTATTCCATATCTAGGTCTTCGAAGCACTGAGTCAGACATCTGTGAGACTATTCATTGGACTTCAGGCGAGTACATTCTCTGATCTCATTTGTAATATCCTCTATGTCCATTGTATCTAGTATAGATATCCATGTTCTTTTGACACTATGGTTACACGGATTGGTATATCCAGATCTCGTCATGAGATGTTATTCATTGGTATATGGTATATATGGTACAATTATTATTTTATTGGTTTTTTTGTACATGTACAGACACTGATTCTCGGAAAGACTAGCTATCTTCTTGGGGAATCTCGTGCCATAGTATACCGTGGTTGGATCTATTATACCAGTCGGGGGTGGGGAGTATTAGTATAGATATGTGATCAATATCCCTATTGTATCAAGTACTGATTACTGAATAGTGTTGATCATACAACGCATATATGATTAGCCAGGCCGCATTGTATCTTGCCCAAGCCGATCACATGTTAAGCTAGTACTCACACACTTAGTCATTAGTATTCTTGTTCATTGGCATATTGTTCCTTATTGTATTTATTCCAGTATTTCCTTATTGTATGTATCTCTCATATCTATTGTGCATTTTGTATATTCACATCTATTTACTGCTATATAGTTTTTATCATTGATTAGAACTGCAGTTAGAGATATACTCTACTCCTTTCCTGACTGGATATATTTTTTCAGATGACACTGAGGAGTGGTACCCTACCTATTATGGACCCCAGGATATTATGGGTTTAGATTCTGAGACCCTGGCTCAGGAGGGACTTATCCCAACTGAGACAGTTGACCTAGGAGTTGTAGCTTCGTAGTATTCTTTGTACTGGATTTGTCTCCAGTTTATTTTGTTACTTCTTCAGACTCATTGATGTATTATTTTAGACTCATAAATTATATTGGGACTATTCTATTCTTTATCTGATTTTTGCTTTCCATCTTAGATCTGTGATTGAGTATATTATCATTATTGGTGGTTCATTATATTGTTGGATAGATTACCCAAACAACATTCTACCGTCGATTCTGCGGCGTAGGCTGGACGTTATTTCAGACTTGTACCCTTACACCGGGTGCTGGTCGTGATAATATTATTGCTGTGGGGGCAAGCATCTGGACCCTCAGCTGGCAGTTTGACCTGTGCCAGGTAGGTGTCAGCGTTTTGTAATACCTCACTCAGAGCAGCCTGAGTATCTCTAGCGAGCCGCAGTAGCTTGAATAATGACAACTTCGTTGAAGTGTTGGCCAGTTGTGCCAGAATATCGAAGTTATAGGGTTTTACTAACCCCTGAGCTACATCTTTGCGGATACGGTTTGTCAAAGCGAGCCTCTTTTTTCTTAGATTTCTCTGCCGTTGGAGGCTGGGATGGACTTGGATCAGAGGCCGTAGGTGCTATAGCAGTATTACCATCGGGAGTATTATAATCCCCCTGGTAGGTGAGTCCTAACCTGGTTGCTCCTTCCATGGCTTCCTCAATTGTGGGGGACACCATGTGGCAGGTTTATACTTTCGTCCCTTGGACTTGGCGACAGAAGGTGTTGCCTGCTGCATCATATCTGGAGCAAAGTCAGGATGTATCCATATAACCTCCCCCCGTAATGTGGTGAGAGGTATCAATCCGGCTGTTTGGTCTGGAGATGGTGGAAGGTTAACAACTTACATTGTGTACCACGGGATCGGGATCACTCTGTCCTGGGCCTCTATTGGTGGAAAGTCCAAGAACTGGAGGGATATAATATTGGAGGCAACTGTAACATCATCGAAGTCCAAGGAGATAGCTTTAGTATCGATCAAATGCTGAATTCATCGCTTTTATGTTTAACAATCCTGTGTCGCATGGTGGACGTAACGGTGGAAGTAATAGTATTTTGGGTTATTTATGTCTGTCACTTCCGGCTGGCATTTGACATCGGGAAGACAAAGTTTTCCTCCTTTTATCAACATGTCGAAGATGGGCATGACATCATCATCTTCGAAAGGGTAAGTCTCTTTTGGTTTCGGAGCTTTCGCCTATTTTTGCTCCGGCTTCTTAGTTGGGTTGGCGACTAAGGCCTGCTTTCCTTTTCCTTCGTGGCTGTTGTTGCCCCTGTTGTTGTTGTTGGGACGTCTTCCCTATCATTGGCGACAGGGATCTGTATGCCCAAGAGTTGGGCGTCCTTGACTTTCTTCTCGGTGTTGACAACGTTTATAATGAACACCGTTGTAGAAGCATGAAAAATACGCTGAGGAATTATACGCATAAAACTCTCAACATGCAGGAAGCCACGTAAAGCAGAGTTTCAGTGCTGCACAGCGTAAAGTATGACTTCAGAGTCATGGGCGTACAACAGAGCTTTAATACTATTTAGCGTACAATATATAGCTCAAAGAACAATCCGCGTAAAGCGTCACTTTCAAGACCATTTATAGCGTAAAAGGTGGCTACCTCCCTTTTTACAGCGTGAAGTACGCCTGCTTATTAATGCAGCATGGAGTTGTACAGGGAACTCTTCATATTCCTTGAATGAACCTGTCAGACAGTACAATGAACCTGATCCCTGACAGAAAGTATCGTACGACGATCGAGAGGACGGCTGTAATAATAATTCTGCATAGAGACCCAGACCGTCGTTTAGTGACGTTTCTTTGATACAAATTGCTTTTGCGCATTCAAGGAAATATGCTGCCTACTTTACACAGGCTAGCATGTGCTTTTACGCTCAAGAGGAGACAAAATCAACTGTCACGTCAAAAGCTGCTCTTCGTACAAAACTCGAGGCACGTCTCTGCAGTTAATGCGCGAGATGGGGGCAGATCTTTGCATTTAATGCACGAGATTTTATTCTATTTTCAAGGACTGGATGAGCTATAATTTGGGCTAATATGTCCACATCACCACCCCTGTATATTACGCCATCAGGCTATTTTCAGCTATAGGAGCACGCCGTATGCTATCTTCTCGAAATACGCCAACTCATGCTATATTTGCAAAGGTGCGTGATAAGGCTATTTGGTCCAGAATACGCTTAAAACCTCAGTCAAGCAAGGATAATCGACTGTCCTTATGCTGGCTACCTATCCATGCAGCATCTGGCTTATACGCCTACTTGGCTTCTACGCCAACATGACAGCTACTCGACTCTTACGCCATCAGAACAGCTATTTGGCTTCTACGCCAACGATACAGTTTTTTGGCTTCTACGCCAATCATCTCTACGCGATGGGCAGTTACCTACGTGGCTTCCATGCCGTGATCTTCGTAGCAGTTATACGCGTTACCTCATAATGGGATACACGTCACACGCAGAGTCAGGGGATCATTTATACGTGGGTGGCAGTTATTATAACCGCCGCGTAAAAGGTGCAGTTTTCTTCGTTGTTCGGTTTTTACGCCAATAGTGACCAAACCCTATAAATAGAGACCACCGGCCACGGAGGTCCAGGGTCGAAAATCGATTTTTGGGAGAGAAGAGTCCAGAGCACAGACAGAGAGTAGTGATTGACGACTTTGGCATCGAGCATCCAATTCCTCTTGCGATCTTTGAAGCTTCTCCTTCTTCTACAATACTTTTTCGTCATCGTGTGGTCCAAGGGACAAAGTGATCGACCGCAGATCAGACTCATATAGCAATATTTCCCTAGAATCAAATTTTTGTACTTAGTATTCTCGTATAGTATCAATTGTACTTTCGTTTTCTTATTTGTAAACCAAAGAAAGGGTTTCGCATAAACCTAGTTTTATTTCTTTCGTTTATTATCAAACACAAGATGGCGACTCTACTGGGGACTACTTTCTCATCTGACGAGAAAGCCATTGCTCAACACAATATTGTATCCGTCGGATCAACAAAAAAGACTCTGGTCGTCCAATTCGACCAATCTGCTTATGAAGACATGCTTCGCGCAGGGGGTAGCTCTCATTCCCTATCTGTTCAGGATAGCAAGAAGTTGAGTAAAGTATGGATGCCCCGGACATCCTCTACCCTTCCTACAGGCTCTCTCTCTCTCTCTCCGATCAACAAGGTTGTGGCATCCCAACCTATACGCTCTGTGCGTAAAAACCCTTCTCCCGTCTGTGACGTGGCAGACAGAGCTTCTGGCAATGCCTCAGCGGCAATCCAGAAGTATACAATACGCTCTGTGCGTAAAAACTCGTCTCCCATCTGTGACGTGGCAGACAAAGCTTCTGACAAGGCCTCAGCGCCAATTCAGAAATTTCAAATGTGCCCTTTGCGTAAAAACTCGTCTCCCGTCGCTGATAGGGCAGACATAGTTTCTGACAAGGCCTCAGCGCCATGTCAGAAATTTCAAATGCGATCTTTCGCCTATAAAGGGGCAGATGAGCCCTGCAAACTCCGCAAGGGAAAACAAGTGGCAGATTTCTCGACCTCTCAGCTTTTACGCCATCAAGAGAAGAAGTTTCATGCTCTTCAGATTACGCGAAATGCCGATGGCCGTTTGAAGACTTCCTCAGTTTTACGCCAACCTGAGCAAAAGTCCAGATTACGCCAGGAGAAGTCCCTCGACGTAAAGAATGCTCAGTTTGTGGATAGATACGCCCCTCATGGATCATGTGCTACTCACATGGCTGAACTACTGTATTCGTATGGCAGGGAGAGAGTTATGATTCCCAATATCTGTGTTCCAACTAATGTAAAAAGGCAAAATAAGCCTTCTTCTTCTTCTTCTATTAATCCCCCTGATTTGCGTGATTTCTTGATCTAGAAAAGCAAAGACAAGGGATATTCGGATATGTCTATTATACCCCCTAGGGAGCACTGTTGTAATAGTCATAAAGTTGTAGTTAATTATTGTTGTTCTAAGGCAAAACGGTCAGTTTTTGATCGATTGAACTACTCTTTGTCCCTACAGGAAGAAGAATAGACATTCGCATCGGTAAACATGGCATCGCATATTCCTAGAGGAAGGTCAAGTTCAAAACGTCATCCCTCTAGAACTTCGAGCCAAAGGAGATTCGACAGACTCCTTGAGAACATTGAAGCAGGTGTGTTTCGAAACACCCGTTCAAGGTCACGGCAACCGACTTCATATTCTTCTGATTCTGACACTGGGGGTCGCTAGTTTCCCGAATCAGATGCTGAAAGTATAGACTCAATCTCTACAGAGATCTATACTAATCCTTCAATAGCATCCAGAGAAATAGGAGTCTATGCCATTGGAGATGAACATGAAGAGGCTTCCCCATCAGGAAGTATAGAACAACGGGTCGCTGTTTTGGAAGCATCACTCAAAGAGATTCATACCATGATGCATAGTATGCACCAAATGTTGGTGACTCAACACACAGCTTTGCCTGTTCCTCCAACTCAACTGCGGGTGGGGGTAGATATACCATTAAGTCAGGAGCCTATTGAAAATCAAGAATCAGCTGCTCCTCAACCTCTCAACCCGAAAAATGTATTACCTCCTGTTGGAGTTACAATACAACCAATCTCTCACCACTCAGCTGTTCCTTTACCAGCTGAATACCCGATGCAGGCAGTGCGGGAATTGAAAGCCTAATTTGATGCCTTGAAGCATAAAGACCAGCTTAAAAAGTTGGGCATCAACCAGCCTTACCCAGCTATCTGGGACAAGATTCCTTTCCTGCCAAAATACAAACCATAGGCTATGATTTTATTTGAGAGAAAGACGTCACCAATTCAGTACATGAACTACTTCAGCATGATGACGGTGTTGCTGCAAGGGAATGACACCCTTCTCACTCGAGTGTTTAAGGGTTGTCTGTCTGGCGTAGCCTATCAATGGTACCGTAGTCTGGCGGACAATTGCATTACTTTCTTCGAAGATTTCAAGACTCTGTTCTTCTCTCGATTCTACGAGGAAGGAATGGAGATGTCTATGTCATCACTCATAGAAGTGAAGCAGAAGGAGAAGGAGAACGTTCGTACTTTTATTGAACGTTTTCGTCAGGCCATTTTGCAGATGCCTCACGGAGTTCCTGATTTTGCCTTGGTGGACATTTGCAGAAAGAACCTTCTCCCACTGATCTCGGTATTGACGGGACCATATCAGTTCCATGATTGGCCCTCGTTTATCATATCAGCGGTAGTCGCCGAAGACAACAGTCGGAAGGCGCATGAAAACAGAATCATGATCTCCACCTCTGACAAAGGGAAACGGTCATCTTCCAATAGCGACCATTCTCGTGGTCCTAAAGAAAAGGAAGCTCTGGCGATTAACACGTCCAGGCAACCTACCCCGGCAACTACATAGACGAAACATGGGACTTCTAGACCCATAGAAGAATATTCTTTTGATGTTGATGACTTTCCGAGCATATTCGACTGTGTAGTCAAAAGTGGCAAGCTCACTCTCTCCGAAGTAAAGCGGCCAAATAAAGTCGGCAGTACCAATAATCCTAAGTACTGTATTTTCCACAGGTACATACATCACCCCACAAAGGCATGTTATGTACTAAAAAGGAAAATCCAGGAGTTGATCGATGCCAAGGCCATCACTCTGCGTAACAGCGAGAAGACGGTCACTAACAACATGATCTCTCTCCATTTTGGCAATCTGTCTCCTCAAGAAGTCATGGACGGTGTAGTACCTATAACACGGACGATGATGAACATTGTTAATCTCTCTCCGACCAGGGGTCAAAATCATGACTTGGTACCCCTAACTACCCAGCATGGTAAGATTATGTGGGTTCATCCTGATCTAGTGTCAGAGATTGAGAAAGAGACTCAAGCTGCTAAGGCTAAGTCTAAAAAGAACTCTAGGTGCAAACCATGCCATATGGTCACAATATCTACGATATCAGAAGAAGAGGCTTTGGCTACTGGAACCCGGTCAGGGAAAGCCTACCTCAAGGACTATAGAGGAAATCAAGAAGAAGCAATGACAGACACTTCAGCTGCCAAGTCTTCAGAACCGGAACCTGTTATACAAGAGACAGGTCCTTCTAAGCCAACGACGACGGACAAGGGCAAGCAGAAAGAAGTTTGTTTCGATAAACCTTTGAAAATTATTCAAAACAAAGGTTAAGAGAAACCTTATAACTTCGACGTTTTGGCTCAATTGGCTAATACTCCAGCCAGATTGTCCATCTTTGAGCTACTCAGGCTATCAAAAGACACTCGCCAGGCCTTGAGTGAAGCGTTAATGCAGGCAGATGCATGCTTGACTCAGCTCAAGTCTCCCGATAAAGAAATCGTGGGATGTCCTCAATGCCACAGTATGATGGAAGTATTCCCTAACATCACTTTCACTCAAGAGGACATGTTATTGAAACATAACAGACATGACAGGCCTCTTTATTATACCGGGTATGTCGGCTCCATGGAGGTAGACCGAATTAATATAGATCCGGGATCGTCGATCAACATTATCCCTCATAGTCTGCTGAGACCATTGAGGATCCCTATAAGCGAACTGGCTTACACTACCACTACAATCGTGGGCTTCAATGCCAGGAAAAGCAAGCCATTGGGAAAGATTCGTCTGAGGATCCAAATCGGTGACCTTAGATCAGTGGCTACATGCTACGTCATTGATTCAGAGGTATCTTACAATATTCTATTAGGCAGACCATGGATTCACGATCACAATATTGTTCCTTCCACTCTACATCAATGCTTCAAATATGTAGACTCTCAAGGGATAGCGAAGACAGAGTTTGCTGATCTCAACCCGTTTAAAGGAGTTGAGTCCTACTACTCCGATGCCATGTTGTACACCCAAGACTACATGAAGGAGGTATCAGGCAAGACGAAAGAGAAACCCCACCGGGAGCCAGGAGAACCGTCTGTTGAGCAACTTTTGTCAATCCAGGTGAAAGGACGGACTACCCGTCCTAAAGTCATGGAACCCATGACTATCCACTTAGACATAACCAAATCAGGAGGAGAAAAGGATCCCCTAGTGATCACTCTGAACCAGAAGCCTCCACCCTTGGTCATCAACCTTTGGCACAACAAACAGCTGACTGATGTAAATACAGCCGGGAACATGGTTTCTGATGATAATAAAGAACCTATTTTCCAGTATACTGACGCTCAATTTCCTAATCAGGAATCATTCCTCCATAACGATATAGAGCCTATAGCACAGAAATTCTTGAAAGCTATAGACTTTTATCAACCGTATGTATGGAAAGTGGCATCAACATCTAACGTCATCACGGCGTATGGGCCATATAAAGATTCTATCTTTATTGTCCCATCTACCCGTAAAGATCAGCATCCAATAGTCTTCGGCCGTATACGGAATTGACCGATTATACAAGAAGATTCTCACGAGTCTAATACTGGGAAAATACAGGTTTTCAGATATAGCCCACAGGCCTTGAAAATCATGGAAAGCATGGGTTATGACTTGAAGTTGGAGCTAGGCCTTAACTATGGAAAAGGCAGACGAATGTCGTTGCATGGTGATCCTTACTGTCAACGAACTCATTTTGGGTTAGGGTATCTCACGTCTCTTGCAACTTCGAGCAACTCTGAATCAAGCGGAGAGACCATTTCTTCCTCTCAGGATGGTTTGTCGTCCTCCGATTCTGATGATGAGCTCCCACTGATATTGTCAGCAAACGCGGTATTGACAAATTCTCTCGAAACAGAGGAACAAGAATCTAAACCGTTTGAAAATGAATCATGGGCACAACAAATTGATACACAATGGGAACTTCGGTTCGAGCAAAGAGAACCGCCCACTGAAGATAAAGTTGTCCAAGTCAATGTTAGGGGTAAAATTTTACCAAAGTCGATATTTATCAGTAAGAATCTTTTCCCAGCAGAAAAGGAAGAAATGATCCAGCTGATAAGAGAATATATTGACGTCTTTGCATGGAATTATGAGGATATGCCAGCCTTTATCCAAAAGTGGCTACCCATAAACTCAACATATTGCCCAATTCAAAGCCTGTAAAGCAACACCAACGCCAGTTCCTCCCGGATATGATGGATGCCATTGAAGCTGAAATCAAGAAATTGGTAGCCTGTGGGTTCATTCGTGAAGAGCAACATCCTGATTGGGTTGCCAATGTAGTCCCGGTCATGAAGAAAAGTAGGAAAGTTCGTATTTGCATCGACTTCCGAGATCTAAATGTTGCTTATCCTAAAGATGAGTTCCCTCTTCCCATCACAGATGTCATGATCGACAACACATGCGGTTTTGAACGCATGTCTTTCATGGACGAATTTTTAGGGTACAATCAGATTAAGATGCTTCCTGAAGATGAGAAGCATACTGCCTTCCGTATGCCACTAGGGGTATATTGCTACACAGTCATGCCCTTTGGATTAAAGAATACCGGGGCTATATATCAGCGAGCTACGAGTAACATATTCCATGAGCATCTACGCAAAATAGTAGAATGTTATGTAGACAATATTGCTGTCAAAAGCTGCCTCAAGGCTAATCACATCCAAGACTTGAAGACAGTATTTAAATTGATGCGCCAACATTAACTCAAAATAAACCCTACAAAGTCATTTCTTGGTGTATCTAGTGGCAAATTCCTGGGATTTGTCATTACCGCCAAAGGCATTCAAGTGGACCCTGATAAAGTGAGAGCTATCCTGGAAATGCGACTGCCCCATAATCTGAGAGATCTCAGGGGATTTTAAGGTCGTTTAGCTTATATCAGGAGATTCATATCCAACCTCTCTGGAAGATGTCAACCTTTTTCTCGCCTAATGAAGAAAGGTGTGTCTTTCATATGGGATGAAGCCTGTCAGCAAGCATTTGACGATATCAAACGCTACCTTACTAATCCTCTAGTTCTGGTGCCTTCCGTCATAGGAAGACCATTTTTGTTGTATGTTCAAGCAATAGATCATTCTTTAGGGGCTCTTCTTTCACAGAAGAACGATGAGGGTCATGAACAGGCTATCTACTATTTAAGCAGGATGATGATCGGAGCCGAACACCGGTACAATCCAGTAGAAAAAGAATGCTTGGCCCTAATATTTGCTATTCAGAAGACGCGACATTACGTGATGGGACAAACTATTCATATCATCTCCAGAATCAATCCTCTCCGAGTATTGATGAGTAAGCCAAGTGTTCTTAATTCCCGACTCGCGACTTGGGCGATGTTATTAACACCATATGATATGGTGTACGTCCCTCAGAAGTCCATGAAAGGTCAAGCTTTGGCTGATTTCTTAGTTGCCCATCCAATTCCGGAAACCTCCAAACTATACGAGGATATTCCAGACAAAGTTGCAGAATACAACTCTGCAATGGAAGATGATATATGGCAGTTATTCTTCGATGGTGCCTCTCGGACTGGTCCCAAGGGAAATGTGGTTTCAGGAGTAGGAATTATTTTGGTGACTTCTGACAAACTCGTCATCTATCGGGCATATTCTCTTAGCGAACCCTGCTCTAATAATGTGGCTGAGTATAATGTCCTACTCATCGGGCTTCAAGTCGCTAAAGAATTGGAGGTTGAATACTTGGAAGCTTTTGGTGATTCCTAGCTAATTGTTAATCAGGTTAGTGGAATATATGAAGTCCGTAATCCAGACCTCATTCCTTATCACCAAGCAACGATCGAGATAGCCATGTCTTTTAAAGGATTCTTCTTAGAGCATGTGCCTCGATCTCAAAATCTGGAAGCTGATGCTCTGGCCAGTTTAGCTGCAGATCTGGCTATTCCTATAAGAAGGCAGAACTCGGTGATCCTTCTTATCAGAGATTTGTTTTGTGTGAAAAATAATTTTTACATAAAACGCAGCTACGCCGTAAATACGGTTCCTCCTAAAAGAGATTGGAGAAGTCCCTTTATAGACTTCGCAGCATACAGAATCTTACCAGAAGATCCCAAAGAAGCAGTATCGGTTAAAAGACAATCACTACTCTTCTATTTTGATATTTCTTCACAAAGTCTATATCGTCGAACTTATGATGGACTATTATTATGATGTCTCTCTGACGATGATGCAGAACGGGTTATCTGAGAAGCTCATGACAGGGTATGTGGAGCACCTCAACCCGATCCTAAGTTACATGATCGTATCAGGATGATGGGTTATTACTGGCCTACCATGATTGCAGATGCTGTGAAATATGCAGGACAATGCAAAGCTTGTCAGGTTCATGCGGATTTTATACATCAGCCTTCTAAGTATCTACATCCGACCATTCGAAGCATGGGGTATGGATATTATTGGTCCTATTCACCCATCATCTTCTAGAGGACATCGATTCATATTGGCTATCATGGACTACTTCTCTAAATAGGCAGAGGCAATTCCTCTTGCTGAAGTAAAGACATCCAACGTGATCAGCTTTATCAAGCATCATGTCATTTATCGCTTTGGGATACCCCGAAGGATAATCCATGACAACGGACCTCAATTCATCAGCCAAGCATTTCACCGATTCTGCGATAAAAATCGGATACAAAATATGGCCTCTACGACATATAATCCTTCTGGTAATGGTTTGGCGGAAGCCTTCAACAAAACCATCATTAAACTCTTGAAGAAGTTCGTTTCTTCGAACAAAAGGGATTGGAATGAGAAACTGGGAGAATGCCTCTGGGTATACCGCATAATGGTACGAATACCGACAGGGTGTACCCTATTCTCATTGGTTTACGGGAGTGAAGCAGTTCTCCCCATTGAAGTTCAAATTCCTTCACTCAGAATAGCAGTGGCTAATGAGCTGACTCAGGAAAAGAATGATCTACTACGGCTTCAAGAGATAGAAGGATTAGACGAGAAACGCCTTCAAGCTCAACAACACATTGTATTCTACCAGGCACGTATTTCCAAAGCTTTTAATCAAAAAGTGAAGGAAAGAGTGTTCAAAGTTGGCGAGCTAGTTTTAGCTGTGAAGAGGTCAATGATCATTACTCACAAGAGTAAGGGTAAATTCCAACCCAAATGGGAGGGCCCTTATGTGATCGAGACGACATTTTCAAATGGCGCTTACAGATTAGTCAAGCCTAATAGAGACTTGTTTATGGCTCCTATCAACGACAAATTCTTGAAGAAGTACAATGCTTAACCTCCCTTGCTTAAACAGAGAATGGTGAAGATCTTATTCTGACGATACTACATACAAAGACTAGTTGGAACATATTCTATCATGTCCATATAACCTCTGAATAGAGATGTTTAACTAATTTGGAACTTCAAAACCTATCACGTCCATATTACCTCTAATAGTGTTTTGTATACAAATTTAGTTGGATTATATTCTATCATGTCCATATAGCCTCTGAATAGATATATCCAGCTGAAGCCTACCGAAAGTATATCACGTCCATATTACCTCTGATATCACTTTCACCCTAGCCTATCATTTATGTTAAAAAATAATGGGTCCACCAAAGTCAGATAAAATATCTTTATTATCTCCGGAAAGAGCAAGTTACAAAAAGAAACAAAAGGGTATATCATTGGGGAGGAGCAGTTAAATCACGAATCTGTCCTGCCAAAGCAGTCATCCTCTCATTTCTGGAGTTCAAGATGTTATTGCGAGCCCGTTCCAGCCTTGCCTCATCGTTGTTCAGGGAATATAGTCTGGACAAAGACTCAACATAACCTGCGTGAATGACACAGGCATGGGCCATGTTCTGCTGAGCTTTCTTTATTTTGCCCTCAAACACATCATGAACTGCCGATGTCTTAAGAAGCCTCTCTCTTGCCTGAGCGAGTTCAGCTTCCAATCTTTGAACCGTCACTTCATTTTCCTCACATTCGGCCTGACACAGAGTTAACTGAGGAATAATCTCCTCAAAGACTGCTCGCTATTTATCTATCTCTTGTTGCTGTTCCTGGATGGATTTGTTTAGCAATTCTATCTGCTGAGCAAGTTCTGCAGTCAGAGAGTCGTACTCGGCCTGAACCAAATCGTCAATGCTGCATCGAGATAGCTGTAAATATTCGTTAATGGGATGTTCTAAACCATTAACTATTTGCTCTAGCACATCAGCTCTGTCATTGTCATTGAAATTTCTAATCTGCGCTATGGTAAGATTGGAGGACATCTTCAGAGCATCAAAGCCCAGATTCTTCTCCAGCACCATGGATATCAACGATTTTAAAGTGACATAGAATATGCTAGTATGTTGTTCAACTAGCATGGTGAAATGTAAATGGATACTAGGAGTGGCCGCGATATCAGTAAAACCCCTTTGTAGAACGTTGGCAGAGGATGTTGCCATAATTGTCTCTTTAGTAGATGGCGTGACAAAAGAGGAGACACCAACAACAGTTGAAGTTGCTGGCATGCTTGACGAAGGAGGCACAGTCGAGACGATAGGCTCATCCTCCTCTGATATTGATTGAACTGCTACTATTGGGACGACACCCGAGAATATTACGGATGGAAGATCGACAGCTTCAAAACCTGCTTCGTCGACGTCGAACACCGCCGGTTCATTAGCAGGGTCCACAACAAGGTCAGAAGTGGTGTCACCTCCACCCTCCCCAATGGCGTCTTCCCCTGAAAAGAAGACAAGAGAAAGTTAATATCAATTCGATGTTAATTTTCCTAAAAGGAGGCATAAAAGACAACATTTACCCAAGGCTGTTGGTATATATGTCGCGTCCGCAGCCAGTATAGCTAAATCATCTCTTAATGATGTTAGACAAGCTATCATACCTGGAGAAGGGGTGCACCAACTGATACTGGCGGGTAATCTTCCCAGTCTTCACCAAGATCCAATCGAGGCTCATCGGGTGGAATCTCGCTGGATATACTTACAGATGAAGTAGGGGTTACCCCCATTATTGGTCTGGATAAAGGTATATAAAATCTTGTTATGCTCGGCCTTGTAGGTGATCTTGTAGCACTACCTGAAGCAGTAGTAGCAGCAGCGATCTCGAGCAAAGAATCTCCGGCACTGCCAGTCAGAACTGTGGAGGTTCCCTCTCTAAAAGGCGAAGGACCTCTAATCAACAAATTATCCCTAACTAGGAAAACAACAGGTTCGCTCCTAGAAGCCTCCTAGTAGAAGCCCTTTTCGGACCTCTGGTAATCCTCTTCTTGCGGGGAGAACGTTCTTTTGGAGCAGAAGCCTTCCTTTTATGGGGGATAATGAGAGGCTCTGCAGTCGGAGCTAGTACGCCTCTTGGTATTATCATCAAGAATTCGTCTATCCCGGTCATGTCTTTATTCTCATCCGAGGAAACAGACAGAAAATCCTCCCTTCTAGTAGACCTATGTGAGGGCATTCTAAAACTTTCACGTATATCAAAATCGCAATGGAAGGTATTGATGGATGCATAGAACTGCGCATACGAGTGAAGCATGCGCAGCTCCATGGAAAGAGAAGTCGCGGGCACCGCAAAAGTAGCACCAGTGCAGCCCACGATGAAGTACCGCCACCCTCTGGCTCCATCAATAAGTCCACCTATGGACTTGAAGCTGGTAATGGCATTTCCCACATGCAATTGGTCATACCCAAACTGCCTGGCGAATCGACTGGGCAGATAGGGTTCCAAGAAGCAATGATCATCACTCATGTATAGCAAGTGGGAAGGTCTAATGCAGACCAACCAATAGAAGGCTTCAGGAGAAAGAATGATTCTCCCATGACCTTCATCCTTGAGTTTTCTCTCCTGTTGATTGATGTGTACAGGGGGAACGATACAGATGATCTTCCAGCTGTGGGCTACGTTTAACGCCCGCCGGCAATCTGTGACGGTCGCCACCTTCCAAGAGGAATTCTTGTAACTCAGCAAGAAATTATTTCATGAACTACTGGCGTAACCGGGAGACATCACCCGGGCATTGTGAAGAATTAACCATCCCATCAAGTACAGGAATGGTAATTCCACCCTGGGAAAGCTTTCACGCTGCGTATCATCAGCTAGCAGCCCATTAGTGAGTGCCCTCAGGCCTGATTGTATTCTACATACCATAGCAGGAACCAGGCCCAGTCTTGCTCCGAACACCAAATGTACTGTGGGCCATAAAATGTTGCGATGGATGCGATCCGCAGACGCGATACCCGGCACTACCCAGCGGCGTAGCCAGACGGAGAGAAAGCCATCCAATTGAGCTTCCTTTGACAGAGGCTTCCGACAATGCCTCATATAACTGAAGGCTTTTGTACCGGCAGGATAATCCTCTATCTCCTCGTCAAAAATATGATCCAGAGCTCCTGCATCTTCGATGAGGTCGTCGATCGTGTCAGCATTGAGCATGCTCAGGAGGTTCAAAGGCCTATCTTGGCTATCTACCACCTTGTCCGGTTTAGCATTTCTGGCTTGGTGGAAGAAGATGTATGTTGCCCACTTGTTGATGTGAGCCAAATCAGATGGCTCCTTGTAAAAAGTGGTACAAGCAAGGTAGTGACTAATCAGCTCCAGATATACGGCCACCGCCCAAGGGTTTGTATCCCTCAACTCCTTGTTTGTAGGGACGTACGCTTCATAAGGAACGTCCCCCAGTGGCAGCCTTAAAATTTCTGCCATCTCATGAAGGGCTAAGCCCAACTCCCCCAGCGGAGTGGCAAAAGTCCCAGTGAGCGAATTGTATCGCTCTATCAAGGCTAATAACAAGTTAGGGTTGACAGGCAACCCAACACTGGTGGCACTCACGACCGCGAACAAGCCAATATTTTTTAGCTCCGTCTGGAAGTGCTTCAGGGCCCATGCAGTCAAACTGGCCCATCAGAGATTCCCCGGGCTAAGCCATCCATTGGCCCGAGGGTTGACCCTGGGGTGCATTCCTCCCTGCCCCATAAAGTTATTGTAGAAGGTCGACCTCTGAACCGATTAGATCAGTGACGTGTCCTCGCTCGGGATACTACCCGGCAGTAATCCCTTAAAGGGCATAACAGGGCCTGAGGGATGACTCATATAGGCCCCCCCGTAGTATTCCTTACTGTATAAGATTTTCCTCGGTCGGCCATGAAGATCGGGAGTCAGCACCCACACCATCTTCCTAGGATGTGTGGCATGAAAGAAGGCCGATATGGGGTAATCCCTGGGCATCTTTGGCAAATACATGATCGTTCCCTCAGCAGTGAATATCCAGTCCTCCTTCTTGGGCTTGGTCTGGGATTACTTGTCAATAACATCCCCAAATAAGAAGCCAAGCTTTTTATACTCCGTCCCGTCTATGTATCTCAGGGGCTCCCCACTGATCATACTCAGCAGCATGCGCTCTCCTTGGGACGATATCAAGGTTCCCCTCTCTTTAGGGTAATTGGCTCCAGAAATAGGGAATGTCACATGTAACAAATCCTTCAGATAATTTGAGTTTAGTATCCCGGCAGCAAAGCCCATTACCTCAGCCAAAAGAGGGATCTGCAAGTCCACTACAAAATACAAGAAGAACAAGTCAGTTTCTATACTACACTCTTGCAGTTTGCTCCAAAGATTACCAGTCTATACTTTTACGCCAAGACTGTAAAATCTTGAACTTTTACTCCAAAACTTATTTCTGAGGCATAAAATTCAAGGTTGGCAGTATACACCAAAACTTAACAGTCTGTACTTTTATGCCAGACTGCTAAAATTTGAGTTCTTACGCCAAAATTCTCATCCAGCGCGTAAAACTCAAAGTTTGTAGTATACACCAAATTTTGACAGTCTAAGCTTTTACGCCGGACTGTGAAAATATGGAGTTTTTACGCTGACACATTAGGAATGTGGGCTTAATGATAGAACATCTCTGTGCATCATCGTCCTCGAAGAGGTTCTCAGTACAGAAGATGACCTTGCGTGTTCACGTACAACGTGTGCGAAGGGTTTTTCTCTTCCCAAAATACTTTACCTATGACATCCGGAGCACGGCTCGACGGAGGGGCGTCGCGTTCCGATCGAGGCTCATTCAGTCTAACAAGAGTTGCTCGCGCTTGAGCGGAGGAGCGAGAAGAAGAGGCAACTTTCTTTCCCTTAGCGATAGAAATTTGTTTGGGTGCCATGGCTAAAACTCAGAGTGCTCAGAGAAAAAAAATGAAGAAGAGTTCTCAAAAAAAAAAAAAGGTTTTTTGCAAAAGATAGATGAAGGGTTTCTTCTCTTAAAGCCTTGGGGTATTTATAGAGTTCAGATAACTCTTTGAATCCTTAACCAAATTCGATATTTAATATTCGGTTATGATTTGACACCACGTTATCATATCATTAGAAGACGGACAGACAGTGAATCCAGAATTTATGCGCAGAGCAAATCTATGATTTTACACTCATGAGCTGTTTCGCTCGAGAGGCTACAAATCTACGATTTTTCGCTCAGAGGCTATAATTCTATAGTTTTACGTCCGGATGCTTTTATGCTCAGTAGCTTTTATGCTCGAGAGGCTATAAACCTATGACTTCACGCTCAGAGGCTACAAATCTATGATTTTACGCTCGAAAGCTTTTTATGCTCAGGGGCTACAAATCTACGATTCTACGCTCAGAAGATATAGATGCTACAGATCTATGACTTTTTGCATATCTTAAAATATGCGCATATGTTCCTTTTTGGCCATAAAATATTCCCAGTACCCAAAATATACAGAGTTCAGCATTGAAGATGACTCTTCTTCTTGGGTCGATTGGAAGTTCATCCAAAGTCCAGTCAGAATCCTTTCTCAAAAGTTCAAGTAAGGCCTGTTTTGACGGCCATTTCTCGCCCATTTCAAGGGATTTTCGGGAAATCATTTCTTGAAAATGATAGTCTGAACAAGAATTCTTCGCATCAGAGAAGTGAAAGTTCAGGAATTCTATCCGACTCCTCGTTCAAAATAGCATGACAGTTCAGATATTCGACTTAAATGCTAAACAGCTTTCTACGCGTCTTCTGTTACGCATAAAAGACAAGACGAGATCAGATACTTTTTTATCAGAGTCGGCGTAAATTTTATTCAGACTTGCTAAAACTGCACATATTCCAAACGTCATCACATCAAATATGGTAAATTATCATATGCGTAAAAGAAGACAATTTTATTAAATCATGATTACATATGATGGAAATCCAGTCTACAAAGGGTTTTTTATCTTCATGATTACATATGATGGAAATCCTTTTTCTATAAATGATTTCTCATTTAAGATCATACCGAGAATCTGTTCTGCCAGGTTATCATATTGGTGGAGATCTTTTTCCGTCTTCTAC
Source organism: Iris macrosiphon (assembly GCA_036927795.1). Taxonomy (NCBI): domain Eukaryota; kingdom Viridiplantae; phylum Streptophyta; class Magnoliopsida; order Asparagales; family Iridaceae; genus Iris; species Iris macrosiphon. The sequence continues at coordinate 43,621,806 of JAYESA010000017.1, read as the reverse complement.
GGCACTTCATCGGCTTCTGCAGCCGATGAACAAGAAAATGGTGAATGGCGGGAGGATAGAGAACTGGGCCTGTATAAATTATTCAAGCCCACCCTCCATACGCCATGGCTGGTATGCCCTAGGAATTGTGTTGGGGGTTCAGACCCAACTCAATACTGGAAGACAGGGCCAAGCTGCCTACCCTCGTCCACCGCCATGATAGAAGAAAATACAGCTTGCAAGTTGTGTGGTCTAATACGACCCTTCCTCTCTCCTGGACGAATCACCATATGAAATTGCTGATTATCCTGAGCAAAGGAAGCTATGATATCCTTCCATGATCCCTCATTGGAGATGATATTTGCTCGAAGATGCCTCTTTTTACGGCTCCTTACATGCTGGAAGAACATGATCTTCTTCCTCAAGTCGACCCAATGAAGCTCGGCAACCATCTCTGTGTGGTGAAGGAAGTATAGAAAAATAGGTTAACTCAGTCGCATTTATATAGGCAGAGGAGAGCACACCAAATCCCAATAAATTCCTAAATATTTGCCGAGAAATCAGCCTCGCGGAACGAGTCAAACTGTACTGTTTCATGCTTCATTCAAAGTGTTTCAAATTACGAGGAATTTGAAAACTTTGAAGGGGGTCTTGTAGAAGCATAAAAAATATGCTGAGGAATTATACGCGTAAACCCCTAAACATGCAGGAAGCCGCATAAAGCAGAGTTTCAGTGCTGCGCAGTGTAAAGTATGACTTCAGAGCCATGGGCGTACAACAGAGCTTTAACGCTATTTAGTGTACAATATAGAGATCAAAGAACAATCCGCGTAAAGCGTCACTTTCAAGACTATTTATAGCGTAAAAGCTGGCTACCTCCCTTTTTATAGTGCGAAGTACGCCTGCTTATTAATGCAGCATGGAGTTGTACGAAGTACTCTTCGTATTCCTAGAATGAACCTGTTAGACAGTACAATGAACCTGATCCCTAACGAAAAGTACCGCACAACGATCGAGAGGACGACTGTAATAATGATTCTGCACAGAGACCCAGACCGTCGTTTAGTGACATTTTCTTGATACAAATTACTTTTGCGCATTCAAGGAAATACGCTGCCTACTTTATACAGGCAAGCATGAGCTTTTACGCTCAAGAGGAGACAAAATCAACCGCCACTTTAAAAGCTGCTCTTCGTACAGAACTTGAGGCACGTCTCTGCAGTTAATGCGCGAGATGGGGGCAGATCTTTGCATTTAATGCACTAGATTTTGTTCTATTTTCAAGGACTGGGTGAGCTATAAGTAGGGCTAATACTTCCACATTACCACCTCTGCATATTACGCCATCAGGCTATTTTTAGCTAAAGGAGCATGTCGTATGCTATCTCCTCAAAATATGCCAACTCAGGCTATATTTGCAAAAGTGCGTGATAAGGCTAGTTGGTCCAGAATACGCTCAAAACCTCAGTCAAGCAAGGATAATCGACTGTCCTTATGCTGGCTACCTATCAATGCAGCATCAGGCTTCTACGCCTACTTGGCTTCTACGCCAACATGACAGCTACTCGGCTCTTACGCCATCAGAACAGCTATTTGGCTTCAACGCCAACGATACAGTTATTTGGCTTCTACGCCAATTATCTCTATGCGATGGGCAGTTACCTACGTGGCTTCCATGCCGTGATCTTCGTAGCAGTTATACGCGTTATCTCATAATGGGATATGCGTCACACACAGAGTCAGGGGATCATTTATACGTGGGTGGCAGTTATTATAACCGCTGCGTAAAAGGTGCAGTTTTCTCCGCTGTTCGGTTTTTATGCCAACAGTGACCAAACCCTATAAATAGAGACCTCCGGCCACGGTGGTCCAGGGTCGGAAATCGATTTTTTAGAGAGAAGAGTCCAGAGCACAGATAGAGAGTAGTGATTGACGACTTTGGCATCAAGCATCCAATCCCTCTTGCGATCTTTGAAGCTTCTCCTTCTTCTACAGCACTTCTTCGTCATCTTGTGGTCCAAGGGACAAAATAATCGACCGCAGATCAGACTCCTTTAGCAATATTTCCCCAGAATCAAATTTTTGTGCTTAGTATCCTCGTATAGGATCAATTGTACTTTCTTTTTCTTGTTTATAAACCAAAGAAAGGGTTTCGCATAAACCTAGTTTTATTTCTTTCGTTTATTATCAAACAGCCGTCCAGTCTTTAAGCTGGCTATCACCCATCTAGAGGCTGAATGTCAGAAGTAGGTTTTTTCGACACATTTCCATCAATATTGTCTCAGGATTTCCAGGAGGCAGCCTTAGCACATCTTGTTGAAACCTCTTGATATAATTTTGTGCTAGTTCCTTTTCTTCCTGGGCAATATCCATCAGGGAGGACATAGTCATGTCACTTCTCGCCTCATAGAATCTTTGGAGAAAAAGACTCTTGAGGTCGTCGAACGATGATATACAGTTATCTTGGAGACAACAGAACCAGTCGAAAGCCACCCCAGATAATGCTCCGACTAAGAGTCTTGTGAGGATAGCATCATTGTGGGGTAGGTGCCCCATCATAGTTTCAAAGTAGCTCCTATACTGGCGGGGGAAGGAATTCTCGTTAAATATGTCAATATTGAAGGGTTTGTAATTGGAAGGATATGGTACATCACTTCATTCTAGCGGGTATGGCTATCGTAATCCGAGATCGTAGAGTGAGTCTGATTGCTCACAAAATCAATGTGGGCTCAGAGTTCTCGGACCTCCCTAATCGCTTTCCTTGCTTTATCTGTCGTAGGAGGAGCAGACGATCTTGGTAGAGCATGACGGTCGCCAATGGAAGGAGCGGTTGCATTTGACTCTGCATTAGTTCCAGGGACTTGGCTTGAGGCCCTTGGTGGTTGGGAGGCTACAGTCACCTTGATGTCTAGCACTTCTTGGGTCAAGGCTTGCATTAATTCGCTCATAGTGTGCATTATGGCCTCGACAGTTTCGAGGCACTATCAGGCACTGGGGTCTTCATGGTCGTCCTCTGCCATATATACCGTTCTTACATGAGGCGAGTATGAAGGGATGGTTGACATAGCACTCTCCACTTCTGACTCTTGTTGTGAATAGTCGTAGAGGAGAGCTAGTAGTGCTGCATCCTATTCGAACTCTGATGGAATACTACATCTTTCGTAGGAGGCAGCATCTTCTCTCCGAGGGTGGCTACTCCCAGGGACTTCAGCATCCATTCTTTGGGAATCCTCATCTCCTCGGAATGTTGGATTATCGTATAGGTTCGGTGGATTACTACCTCCAACTTGTGCAACCCCCAGTAGTTCTGAGGCAGAACTACCCCTAGTGGTTGGGAGCTTCTTCTTTGAGCGGGTCAATGGAAAATACCTTCTGCAGGTCCCCCTATTGGTCCTCCTGGTAGTCACCTTCTCAATGCGCTGGTTAAGATTGACGGACTGGAGGTGTTGGACTTCTTTTCTCCCATGGTGGAAAGGACCTTCCGAGCAGAGTAATACGAGGCAAATGGTATCTCATCATCCTCGGGTGTTCGCACCATATCCTTGGATTGTTGTCAGATAGGTGATGTTGGGTGTAGTCATTGGAATGTCGAATGCCTGCTTGTAGGTGCTGCTACTTTGTTGCAGCAGTAGTGATGATAATTTTGGCACAGTGATGTCCTGGGGAGGACACTTCATATGTCGTAGCTGCCTCCCTCTCCTTGCACTTGTGATTGATTATATTATGCAAGTCAGACGAGGGCTGACTCACCTTTGTACCATTTTCATGAGCATGGGTAGACCGAGTGCACAGGTGTATGGGTGTTATTTTTGCTCCCTGACCTAGAGTTTATTCCAGAACTTCCCCCAAGATTTTAGTGGAAGGCTCTTGAGACTGGCCCTGTCCATTCGTCGCTGTGACCTGGACACGGAGGTCGGTCTTATATAACTTTCCATCAGGGACACGCATAATAGTTAGCAGCACCAACCGACGGTCAGTTGAATGGATAGTTTTCTGAGCTTGGCGAGCTCACACTGCCCTAGACTTCATCGACTTAGCACACGTAGGTGCATAGTATGAATAGTCCAGGTTTTAATTTTCATTATTCTCAGCATGGCGTATAAGATCAGCGTTGCATGAGATTCAGTCAAAAACTAAGGTTCGGCTACTGTGAGTGCCGCATACGGCCATCTGCTTGTGCTAGTGAACCAATGTCGCATATTCGATCTTATGCGGCTGCCTCCTTGGCCGCATGGAAATTACCTCAAGACCCAAACGTTTGGCATCATAGTATTTTCGTCTGCTAGAGTTCATGTGATGAGCATCTTCTGGGGCAGAAGGAGAAACCGCATGGAAAGTCTGGGTGGACAATTGACAAGCATCCTCATCAACATAGAGAGAGGCAGGGGGCACATGCTCCACATTTGGGTGAGGCACAGAGGCCTTTGCTACCCACATCCTACGGGTTTTCTTGTGCTTTGCTAACCTCGACAAAGGGCTAGCGCTTCCCTGCGAGAGCATCTCCTTGAAGGCCTGCTGGTCAAAGCGTACTTCCAGCATCTTCTGGGTTGAACCTAGCTTGGCTGCATCAGAGTACGTCACCTCCTTCTCATCAGAGGAGAAGGATGTCCCCAGCAGAGTCACCACCTTGTTCGCCATTAAATTTGAAAGTTCTAAGAGAGCTTGATTTAATTAACAAACAAAAAGAAAGTACAGAGAAGTCATTTGAGACAATCTAAGTACAAATTTATTTTCTGGGGGTGACAATAGAGGGTTATGAGTGTAGTAACTCTCTTTACTCCGTAGACTATCCGATGTAGGAGGAGGAAGCTCTTCTCTTTTACCCGACTTTAGGTTCGCAGATAGCCGAGGTTTTGTATGGGTGTGATACCCTGCTATTTATAGCCACCATATTGACGTCCTATGGATGCCGCAGTTGGTCGTCGTTGGTGGACGCATAGGGCCCCTACATCATAATACGGTCATATTGGTAGCCGTATGTAACGGGGGAGCTGCCACATGAGCTCGGCTGAGATATATTATTAATGAGATCTCGGGGTTGTTTTGACCCATTGTGTGCGTGACTTGGTCATTTGAACACGTAATCTGCACCAACTATATGAGGATCTCTTTGGTTATAACAGAAAGATCTCGTGAGTCAGGGGCCACAAAGCTGTCTTGGCCGCATTGTCATTGTGGCTGAATATGGTCGAGGTCACATATGGGAACTGTGTGGGATCAAGGCCGCATATGGACGCCGCCGCAGAGTGACGAGGCCGCAGAGTGGCAAGGCCACAGAATGTTGGACACATGGCTCTGTGCATCTGACAAAGTCATTAATGCCTAATGTGACTTTTCGTTTTTTTTTATTCGTCGTCTCCCTCGGATTTTCGAAGCGGATAAAGTGGAGAGTGATGTTTCAGAGCTTCTGACGGGCATCGAGAGTATTGTCAGGGGCATCTTGCTTCAGGGAATCTTTGGCCGCATAATACGATTTGTATGCGGCCTCTCTGTCTTTGGTTGCTCAGGCCACATAGTTGGGTGACGGGCAATTGTTGCCAAGCTGGCGCATTTAAGTGGATCATCTTTTGATAAAGTTCTCCAACTGGATTTTTGTATGCAGAATTCTTGGAAGCTTGACCGTCTGTTGCATATTTTTAGGTTCATTATTCAATTATTTCCAATATGCAAACTACCACTTTTCTTGTCTAAATACCACTGTTGTGGTTAATCGTGTTCCATCTTCGAAAAACCTTCTCATGCATCCAAAAGGGTTCTAGTTCGGAGCCCTAGCCACCCGTCCTACTTCTCTGACGTTCTGCTGCTGTTGCGTCCCAATGCTCTGGCATCGACGAGTCAGGAGCTGGAGGATCTCGTGAGGGACGAGCTATCCGTCCTCCATCGGCTGTCGCAGTGTGGCACGGGATGAAGACGAGCTATTTGCCGCAGAGGACCTTCTGTCTGCACTCGGGTTGACCCCGGAGGCTCTCTAGGCCTCCTGAGGCAACTCCAGACTTGACCTTGCTACCCATAACTATGGAGGAGGGAGATACACTGGAATGGAGGGAGGGGATGCGTCGTATGTTGCATCGTGCCTGTATTCATTCGCTTCAGGAGGTTGCGTCTGTACTTCGCGAGGCTCGTGGCTCGCCTCCCTGAAGGTGTCTTTTCTCTCTCTTTGTTTTGTATGGGCCCTCGATGGCCTCATGTTGTAGCCTCCCCATGGCTCCTTAGTAATATAATAACAATATTTTGCTTACCCATCTTTGTCTAGTACGTAGACGTCTTTATGCATCCTCAGTATTCTAAGACTGTTTGGGCCGCATGAGGCCCACCTGTGTGGCTTAAAACTCTTGGCCATACGGGTCCTATGTGACTTTTATGCAGCTTATTTTCATATTAGGGGTGCATGAGTACTTATGCGGCTTGTATGATTTTCAAGCTTCTACAATGACTGCAAAATATCGAGGCTGACGCACTCGTTTGCCTTATCGCTTCCTTACCAACTCTACTCAAAACCCACCAACTGATCGTAGTGGTGGGTCAAGAACTGGTTTGCCCAAGGAACAACTTATGCTTAAGTCTAAGACACTATGTGGATGCAGATACCAATGTCAAAGATTGGATGCTCCTATTTATAGACTATGATGTCTACGAAATCTTTCCAAATAACCCAAAAGAGGCCACTTTCGTTAGAAGATGCTCCCTCTGATTCTACTATGATACAGCTACTAAGATTTTATACCATCGTTCCTATAACGGGCTCCTGCTATGATTCCTATCAGACGCAGAAGCAAAGCAAGCTCTCTATGAAGCTCATAATAGTATTTGTGATGCGCACCAACCTGGTCCTAAGCTTTACGACCGCCTCCGACGCATGGCTATTATTAGCCAACAATGGCTGCAGATGCCGTCAATTATGCGAAGAAGTGCAGGTTGTTTCAAATCTATGCCGACTTCATCTACCAACCTTTATAGTTTCTACACCCGACCATCGCGTCTTGGCCGTTCGAAGCCTAGGGTATAAAAATTATAGGACCGACCAGTACACCTTCGTCTAAGGGGTACCGGTTGATCTTGGCTATTACATACTACTTCTCCAAGTGGGCGAAAGCTGTTTCGCTAGCAGAGGTCAAGACATCTCACGTGAATAATTTTATAAAGCATCACATCATCTTCTGTTATGCCCAGTCCCAAAATATGTAGGACTAGGAATACGTAAGGATACCAGCTGTATGTACATGGAAACTCCAATATATGGAAACCATACACATACGTACGTTGTTTATGAATATTAATTCATAAGTGGTATATAACTTCATAAGTCACAAGCAATACTAATCTCATCCACAAAATCAAATAGAAATATATAAACAAATATGGCAATGTACCAAGTAGAAAATAGTCGAGAAGAAGTAGTAGTCGGGTGGAGATAAATCCTCTACCAACTAGGATATGAAAGACAACAAAATAAGTAAATCATCTAGTGATCAAGAAGCTTTAAGGGAAGATCTCATCAAAAGAGAAAGAAGTAGCCAGTCCTGATTCGTGCTCCTGCAAATAATCATGATCTTCTATACCCGGAAAGGGTGCCAGATCCTAAGAGGGACATAACAAGTACACAAGAAATTGATATGCATGAAAGTAAAGTAGTAAACAATAAATAGGGTAACTAAACCACCTATGTGATATGCACTCGAGACATCTCTAATGGCGAATGAGGGGGGAGAAATAGAAGAACATTCATCCCACCAGGCGTTTCGTAGAACATGGGGGTTATACAGTTGCACCATTTTTATAGTACAGTAAGAAACGTAAATCTCATACGCTCACTAGCAGATTCTCCCCTCCCAATTAACTATTTGAACCGTATATGCAGTGCAGACATAATGCAATGACGTCAAATAATATCTAGAAAACTAAACCAATACGAACTACTAACACAAGACTCGAACTCTCGTACTGATGATCAGTCGACACACTAGTCCATGCACTCTCTCACTCAGACAGTAAACGTGTTTGAAACAGTGTCAGGTCAGAAGATACCACGTATCTTTACAAAACACTGGATAAGTCTGCTACTTTAAGATGCGTGCACACAACTAAACTAATAAAAACTAGGTATAATATAAACTGAACAATACAATCAAGCAAGGTATACTTGCCTTCCAAGCCAAGCTGCGAGCACAACAAATCTGGTCCGGAGCTATCCACAGAAATGTCTCGAACACCTACCAATTAATTATTACACAAATTAGACTCTTATTCTTCTAGTCAAATTAAGTTATTATCTAGTTAATACTCCTACATTGGTTGCACATGCAAGTAACTCCACACCAAAATATTACTAACCATCAAACATTATTAAAAACTATTTTGAAAATATTATTTAATAATAAAATATTAATTCTGAAATTTATTAAAAAGTATGGTTTTTAGTAATATGGTCGTCTCCTAAAAATTCTATGAGTCCAAAATCAAGTAGAAAATAAAACTAGGTCATAACGGGTTACCTACTAGTCACCAAAAATTAATTTTTGACAAAAAAGTAAATATAAAATAATACAAAAATTTCAGAATTAAATAGAATAATTTAACTTTAAATGTCAAAAATATGGGTTTTTTGTCGGAGGTTAAGTCTAAAATTGTCGAGGGAAAGTTTTCTCAAAACTAGGTCAACTTGATACATAAAAAGCCTAGAATTCTAATTTTTATAAATAAAAATAAAATCTAAAAAAATATGGTAAAATAAGTAATAAATACAATAAATACTATTTATTTTATCTATACAAAAATAATTAGGATTTCACCATCTACAATTTAATCCTATTAGGGTTGGCAACCAAACTTTGCTAGTATACATGTCAAAGGATGGTACATCAATAATGAAATTTAATTACTAACAAAATTATTTTTTATTTTATAATAAAAATATTCTTTTATATTCAGAAATTAAATATTTAATTTTGGAAAATTTAATTTTAATAATAAATATCAACATGCAATAATACTAATTTAATATGATCACGACATTTCCAAAAATTGGTTTTGTGTCATCTAAGAGCAGTTTTTTATGTAAAAAATAGTGTTTCAAATGAATGGGAATTTTCTTATTTGTCATCTAACATACTTATGGGTTATCACAAGAGTTTATACAAGGAAAATTAATTATTTAAAAGAAATTCTAAAACTTACTAGATCGTGATTATGGTAGTGCTTCTTCTTGCGACATGGACCTTTTGGAGCGCCAAACGGACTCCAAACTCTACTAAAATTGAGGGAGCTCTATATGACTTCTAATAGATAAAAAAAATATAAAGTTTTGGGGGTAGTTTTACTATAGTAAATAGCCCCGATCTGTAGAGTAGCAGTCGGCCTCAAGAGGTATTTTTGGTTGGCCTAAGGGGTTCGGCCAAGGGCATTGGGTGGTCGGACTTGAGGGAAAAGATGGAGGGAAGGAAGGAGATGAAAAAGAGAGAAGAGAGGGAGAGAGATAGGCTTCTTGTTCATGGGTTTGAGAGAGGGGGAGGTCGGCTATTAAGTTTAGATGTTGGGGGTTAATAAATAGAAGTAGTTTAAATAGGTGGGTAGTTAGGATTTGATTTAGTATTTTCATCTTTGGATAGGATTTAAAGAGACTAAAATAGGGTGAGGGTATGCTCTAGAATCTTTAAATTAGATTTTAAAAAATTTATTATAGATTTAAATTGATATGGAACAAGATTGCATAGGGGTCTTTCCTAATTTGAAAACTACATATTTAATTAAGATCCTAATTTTTAGGGGAATAAATCAAATATTTGATTCATAAATTTAAATAGGTGGATGCTACCAAAAATAGATTGGTGGAATATTTAAACTAGAGGGTTTCCAAATTTGGAAATATTAGAATTGGTTTGGCTCTAAAAGTGGATAGGTGGACCATATCTCAAGAAGATTTTAAATTCTATTTTACTAAAATAAATTTTTCATAATATATATATATATATATATATATATATATATATATATATATATATATATATATATATATATATAATTATTCTATTTTAAGCCACTGGTGTCAATAAATTAATTCGTGGCTTTGGATTACATATTTGGGTTAGAAAATAACTATAAATAAAATTTATATATACAAATCTCTAAATATTAAATACAAGAAACTATGGTTGTTACACTAGTGCCATACTAATGTTGAATGGTCGAATTTTGTGTCACGCAAAAATCCTACAAGTAATGTCTCCTCTGTAGGCTAATCCTGCGAAGGGCGATGTAGATTTTGGGGTCGTCCTATATCATTAATGTCCAAACTATGGTGAAGTATCCTAATAGAATAATTAGATTTTAATTAATTTTAAAATAATCAAAAATAACTACAATAAATATAAAATACACACAAAATATATATTTTTGGTGAAGTATCTATCCAACTTACAAAAATTTTGTCCTCAAAATTAAAAAATAAAGCACGATTTGTTAAATCCTCCAAAATTGTATCTATGCCAAGTCAACCGCAATATTCTTAAAAATTTAAATAACAAAATCTATTCAAATCCATTGCAATCTTTTTAAAATTAAAATACCCATGTTTAAATTAAAATTTGACCTATCGTAATCTCTTCTAGAATTTAAATAATCAAGGTTTAACTTAAATCTATATGACATCTTCAAATTTAAATAACCCATATAAAAATTTAAATCATGATTCCAACTATCATAATCTCCTCTAAATTTTTAAATGTTAACCACTATAATCAAATCTTATTCCTAGATTCGAACTTAAGAATGTCACACTCATTAAATTTTAAATTTAATTTCCATCCTCAATATTTTAAATAGGTGATCCAACAATCAAATCATTAAATTATAAAATTTTGAATTCAATCCTTCAATGATTATGCTTAGAATTCTATTTTTATCCTCAAAATTTAAATCGTTGATTCAATCTCAAATATTCAAAATTTAAATCATGTGCTCAAATTATAAATACCTGGCCCACAATATCAAAAATTCAAAATTTATTCTATAAGGCATTCTTATCTTTAAAGTTAAATTATCATCATCATAATCGTCAAATAAAAAAATCTTAAAATTCATTGACTTAATTCTCTCAACCTTATCTTACTTTATCACGATCTAAGATTTTTACCTTTATATAAAAATTGGCTCAAGTTGACAATGCAATTTCTATCCAACTTTTAATTTACCAATCTTTCATAATCACAAGGCTATAAAAAATTTCTCAATCATTCAATAGTGCTAACTAATCCTCAAAATCTTAACACAAAATATCTCATATGTGATATTCTCTTAATTACAAAGATAGTCACAAAGTAATGTGATTGGCCTATGGGGTATATCAAGCACGAGCGTTTATCTTCCCGAAATAGGGGTAGACGAAAAACATCAATAAAGAGTTCAAGGAGGAGGTGATAGAATACAAGTACAGGGTTCAAGGCGATGAAAGAATTCAAAAGAGGGACCTGCATGGGCCACCAATAAAATATGTCAGGCCCGAGTCCCAAAATACGTAGGACTAGAAATACGTAAGGATGTCAACTGTATGTACATGGCAACTCTAATATATGGAAACTATATACATACGTACGCTATTTTATAAATAATAATTCATAAGTGGTATATAACTTCACAAGTCACAGGCAATACTAATCTCATCCACAAAACCAAATAGAAATATATAACCAAATATGGCAATGTACCAAGTAGGAAATAGTCGAGAAGAACTAGTAGTCGGGTGGAGACAAATTCACTACTAACTTGGATATGAAAGACAACAAAATAAGTACATTATCTAGTGATCTAGAAGCTTTAAGGGAATACCTCCTCGAAAAAGAAAAAAGTAGCCAGTCCTGATTCATGTTCTTGAAAATAATCATGATCTTCTATACCTGAAAAGGGTGCCAGGTCCTCAGAGGTATATAACAAGTACACAAGAAATTGACATGCATGAAAGTAAAGCAGTAAACAATAAATATGGTAACTAAATCACCTATATGATATGGACTTGAGATATCTCTAATGGCGCATGAGTGGGAAGAAATAGAAGAACAGTCGTCCCACCAAGCGTTCCGTAGAACTCGGGGGTTACACAGTTGCACCATTTTTATAGTACGATAAGAAACATAAATCGCATACGCTCACTAACAGATTCTCCCCTCCCAATAAACTATCTGAACAGTATATGAGGTACAGACATAATACAATAACGTCAAATAATATCTAGAAAATTAAACCAATACCAACTACTAACACAAGACTCGAACTCTCGTACCGATGATCAGTCGACACGCTAGTCCATGCACTCTCTTACTCAAACAGTGAACGTGTTTAAAACAGTGTCATGTCAGATGATACAATGTATCTTTACATCATACCAGGTAAGTCAACTACTTCTAAGACGTTTGCACATAACTAAACAAATAAAAACTAGGCATAATATGAACTGAACAATACAATCAAGCAAGATGTACTTGCCTGCGAGCCAACAAATCTAGTCTGGAGCTATCCACATAAATGTCTTGAACACATACCAATTAATTATTATACTAATTAGGCTCTTATTCTTCAAGTCAAATTAAGTTATTATCTAGTTTAAACTCCTACGTTGGTTGCACTTGCAAGTAACTCCATACCAAAACATTACTAACCATCAAACATTATCAAAAATCATTTTTAAAATTTTATTTGATAAAAACTATTAAGTTTGGAATTTATTAGAAAAATAGGATTTTTAGTAATAGGGTCATCTTTTATAAATTCTATGAGTCCAAAACCAAGTAGAAACCAAAAGTAGGTCATAACGGGTTACCTACTAGTTACCAAAAATTATTTTTTGACAAATAAGTAAATCTAAAATAATAGAAAAAAATTCATAATTAAAATATAATATATAGTTTTAAATGCTAAAAATATGGATTTTTGGTCGGGGGTTAAGTTTAAAACTGTCGGGGTCAAGTTTTGTCAAAACTGAGTCAACTTGCTACATAAATTAGCTATAATTCTAATTTTTATAAATAAAAATAGAATCTTAATAATTATGATAAAATAAGTAATAAATAATATTTATTTTATTTATAAAAAAATAATTAAGATTTTACCATCTACAAGTTGATCCAATTAGGGTTGGCAACCAAACTTTTCTAGTATACATGTCAAAGGATGGTACATCAATGATGGAGTTTAATTAGTAGCAATTTTTTTATTTAATAATAAATAAATTATTTTATATTCTGAAATTAAATATTTAATTCCTGGAAATATATATTTTAATAATAAAATATTAATATGCAATAATACTAATTTAATATGATAATGATATTGCCAAGAATTGGTTTTGGGTCATCTAAGAAGAGTTTTTTTATGTAAAAATTAGGGTTTCACGTGCATGGGGGTTTCCTTATTTATAATCTAACATATTTATGAGTTCTCACAAGAGTTTATACGTGGAAAAATAATTATTTTAAAAAAATTCCAAAACTTACTAGATCGTGAATACAACAGAGCTTCTTCTTGCGACACGGAACTTTTTTTAGCACCAAACGGACTCCAAACTCCACATTACATGAGGGGGCTCTATATGACTTCTAGTAGATTAAGAATATAAAGTTTTGGAGGTAGTTATTCTACAGTAAATAGCCCAAATCTTCTACAAAAGTAGCCATCCTCAAGGCGTATTTTTGGTCGGCCTAAAGGGTTCGGCCATGGGCTTTGGGTGGTCGGCGTTAAGGGGATAGATGGGGTAAAGAAAGTAGATGAAAAAGAGAGAAGAGAGGGAGGGGTAAAGGCTTCTTGGTCATGGGTTTGAGAGAGGGGGAGGTCGGCTATTAGGTTTAGGTGTTGGGGGTTGATAAATATAAGTAGTTTAAATAGATGGGTGGTTAGGATTAGATTTAGTATTTTCATCTATGGATAGGATTTAAAGAGACTAAAATAGGGTGAAAGGATGATCTAGAATATTTAAATTAGATTTTAAAAAATTTATTTTAGATTTAAGTTGATATGCAACAAGATTGCATTGAGGTATTTCCTAATTTGGAAACTACATATTTAATTAAGTTCCTAATTTGTAGCAAAATAAATCAAAGATTTGATTAATGAATTTAAACAGGTGAATGCTATCAAAAATGGATAGATGGAATATTTATAGTAGAAGATTTTCAAATATGGAAACATTAGAATTGGATTGGCTCTAAAAGTGGATAAGGTACAAAGGTGGATCCTATCTCAAGAGAAGGTTTCAAATTCTATGTTCCTAAAATAAACTATATATATATATATATATATATATATAATTAATTAATTACTCTATTTTAAGCCACTAATGTCCAATAAATTAATTCATGGCTTTGGGTTGGGTATTTGGAGTAGAAAATAACTATAAATAAATTATATATATATATATATATATATATATATATATATATATATATATATATAATTATAAATATTAAATATAAAAAACTACGATTATTACACTAGTGCCATACTAATCTTGAATGATCAAATTTTGTATCACGCGAAGATTCTACAAGTAGTGTCCCCCGTGTAGGCTACTTCCTACTAAGGGCAATATAGATTTTGGGGTCATCCTTTATCATTAATTTCCAAACTACGGTAAAATATTCTAATAAAATAATTAGATGTTAATTAATTTTAAAATAATCTAAAATAAATACAATAAATATAAAATATACACAAAATACCTATTTTTGGTGAGTGGTTTTATATCTACTACTTCGGCTTACCTTGTAGGATTTTTTATGACAATAGCACACCATTTTTAAGTCGTGTTTTTTTGGTTTTGCGATAAAAATTGAATCCAAAATGTATCTTTAACTTCCTATAATCTAGCAGCAAATGGATTAGCCGAAACTTTCAACAAGACAATCATCAAGCTACTCAAAAAGTTTATTTCAACCAACAAATGTAACTGGAATGAGATACTGAGCGAATGTCTATGGGCCTACCGTACGATGGTCCGAACTCCGACTAGAAATATACCGTCCTCTTTGGTCTACGGAAATGAGGCTGTCTTCCTTTAGAGACCCAAATTTCTTCTATTCGGGTGGCCCTTTCCAATCAGATAATCGCCGAAACAATCATTGTCGATGTCGACAAGAGTTAGAGGCACTTGACAAAAAATGTCTCTTATCTCAGCAGCATATTGAGCTATATCAAGCACGAATTTCTGTGTCCTTCAATAAAAAGGTGAAGGAAAGGACATTCTAGATCGTACTAACCGTGAGAAGACCGATGATCAAGACCCATAAAAAGGTGAGAAATTCCAATCAAAGTGGGAGGGTCCCTTTGTAGTTGGAAAAAGTCTACTCTAGTGGTGCATACAAGCTCGCTAAGCCTAATGGTGACTTGCTTATGATGCCAATCAACGATAAATTTCTAAAAAAATATTATGCCAAAGTTAGGCATGCAAAAACTAATTTATATGTTATTTCTATCCCTAGCAAAGGAACAAAAAAGTATAATGTTCACAGCTTATATCTTTCCCAATAAATTATTTATATCAATAGCACGCAGACAAATCTGTTATCCGTACTCGGGAGTCCTGAGTGCACAATGGGTAACAGATCCCGAAAACTTCTCTAAGGCAAAAATTTTACGTCCACATCACCTCTGAACTATGATCCGTTCTTTCCATTAAAAAAGGCAGTCACATCCATATTATCTCTGACTCGTCCCTTTTGTTATATCCATAAAGTTTCTACAAAGCAAGTAGGTCACTTCCAAATCACCTCTGAACTATGAGCTACCCATGTTACCCAGTAAAAAAAGACAGTCACATCCTTACTACCTCTGACTCATCCCTTTTTTATCTCTAAAAAATGCCTCATCTTGTTTACGCACATTACAAGTAAACTTGCTTGGCTATCGGTTTTGCACCAAAAGGTCCCAGCCATCACACATGGTGTCCCCACTAAACTTTCCTTATAGAACTACTCTAACCTATCACGTTTATACTACCTCTAATAGGACTTGGTTTTATTGTTGTGATTATGTTATACTATGTCCATATTACCTGTAGTAGAGGTATAATACTCGCAACCACGATAACCACAGCAACAAAAAAGTTCTAAATAGGAAAGAGGGCAAAATTTTCATTAATATTCAAGATCATGAGTACACACAATGGAAATACATTTTTATTAACAATATGAGTACATTCAAAAATAAGGAGACTGCTTTGCACACTTTCTGGTACAACCGCATATAAAACCGATAACTCAACGCTTTCTGCTCATCACTTCAACAAACTCCTCAGTGCATGTAACGACCCATTTCGTTCAAGCTGATAGCCTATTTAAATGGCATAAGTGCAATGACCCGACCTGCTTTGCTCAGCGAGAAGACTCATTTAAGGCAAAGGATTTCAGACTTGGCCCTTAAGGAGTTCAGACTTAGACTTTCAAAGGCTCGCTCGGAGTATCGCTCTACTGAGGCAAATCATCGCTACGGTGGGTGGCTACGATAAACTTATCTTTGCTTAGTCGTATCAAAACAAAACTTGTGCCATCGGACTCATAGCAATATGCTGGTCCTGTGACCCAAGTTTGGTTCGATTATGAGAACATTGACAAAATCCCGTATTGTGGGCCCACGGCTTTACTTGACAGACGATTTTGTGATCGGCTCATCGGAATCCAGTTCTGGATATTCCGTTGGGTTCGTATTATCGTTCTAAACTTGTGGACACTAAGTTTGACGAATTTGGAGAATATTGTCTCTAACACATTTTTTGGTGCGAAGTAGGCTACATGTGGACCCCGCTTTGACTAAAAACTTTCACTTTTGCCCCTGTGTCCGAATTGGACTCATGGACAGGCAATTCTAGCTATTTGATATCTTTTGAACCTGATAGTAGTGTTTATTACAGCATTCAGAGGAGTACTTGCAGATTTTGCTGATACCGGAGCAGCTGTTGGTATCCAAACCCCAGGCAAGTGTACTTTGCTAGTCTTGCAGTTCTTGTTACATAACATTCCTTGATTTATTTATATGTTGTATCTGTTCAACCTAGGACCGTGTGACATTACTTAACATCCAAATAATATTCAGGTGTCAACACTGTACGCGGAGTTGTGTAACGTCACCTAGAGATGGATATCGAAACCCTATACATTCTCGTGCTTGCCTTATCAAGTATGTCATACCCAGGATACCTGACACTATTAATGAGACATAATCTTCCTGAGATATTCATGGTGATTCTGTATAGGCTACAGGATTAATGACATAGATTTTATATTCATAACTATCATATGACTTGCTGTATTAGATATGATCTTGCGTGACATGGACATGAGACGTTGTGGACATGAGACATGTGATTACATTGGGTGGGGAGAGACATATAGGCTACATGCTGATTTTATGTATATATTTATTATTGTGAGGCCATAGACTCTACATCAGAGCTAGGCACATTACGTGATATTACTGCTACCGGCTCCCCGACACAGAGCTTGTTTCACATAGATGGTTATATAGTTTACCCTATTGTTTTATTTATTATTGTACTGTATTTATTTTGGCTTGAGTTATTTTATACCTTACTATGTCCCCTTAGGACCTGGATCCGGATTATGTCCCCAGGTTTAGCAGAGGAATTCTATCCCGAGGTATACGGGACAGGAGCAGAAGTAGGAGCTGGAGCAGACACTGGAGCTGAACCGATCCCTGAGGATGAGGTGATGGCCGAGGATTTCTTCTGAGTATCTGTTATCTATACTCAGTTTTTACTATTATTTGACTCTTTTGTTTCTAGTCTGTTGAACCAGTATATCAAACTTATTATTGGGTTGTTCCCCGATTTACTTTATTGAGACTTGATGACGGTTATATTTGATTTTGCTGATATTGATCATATTTATCTTCTATGGATGAGATTAGATTGTGACATATTTAGTGGACATTATTATTGTGTTACAGCTTAAGTATACCTTGATGGGTCCATTAAATTAGGTTTGCCCATTAGAGTGTGTTGTTGGCCATTGCCATGTGGCTAGTCCCTCGGTGTTTTGGGACTGGGGCATGACACTATCTCAGAATTCTCCTAAAATTGATGCCAAATTACACATAACTTTCACCGTAGATCTCCGTGAACCTAAAACCAATTTCTTTGGGTAGTTTATGCATATGGGTTGGTTTCTCATGGTTAAATCTCAGATTTAGAACCTATTAGAAAAGAAAAAACTGAAATGTACCTATTGGGAGATGGATTCCTAATAAAAAGTTCCCAAATAGAAAGTAGATCATCTCCTTGTAGATCTTGGCCTTCTCCTTCTTGCTCCTTGCTTCCTTCTTGTAGATCCTTGATATTGAAGCCTCTAATGAAGAATAGGAAAGGAATTCATGAAGAAATTGGTAGAGAATTCATCAGGAAATAAAGAAAATTGGAAGAGGAAAAACTAGATCTAATAGAATTAGAAATAAAATAAAATGAGGTACTCTCTCTCCTTCCTCTAATATGGCCAGCCACTACCCCTTCTCCAAGCAAGTATGAAATATCCTAATTACCCCTTGGGGCCTCTCTTAAAGAAATTAATTAGGGAGGGAAGGTTCTAGTCTAATAGTTTCACTAATTATTCCAACCTCCTAACAATGGGCCTAATTCATGGGCTCAATCTAAACTCATATGAAATATTGGTTCATGTATCTAATTAAATAGGTTAGGTCCACTACACATGTCTAAAATAAATCTATAACTAATAATCAATAAATAATACAATAATTAAATAATCCACAGGCATAATATTTAAATACAAATAAATCCTAAATTTAAATACCCATGTCAATTACCAAACTACCCTTAAATGAAAATATGAGGGTGACACTATCAAATAAGAAAATAATCAGAGAATGTACTCACCTAGGATACTGAGAAAATGGTATATCTCGATACCAGAGCTGGTGTCACACACCTAAATAATTATGTCATGTCAAATTTGTCACAAAAGCTAAACTAAGTCCATACTAAGGTCACAATAGCTAAACTAAGTCTACACTAAGGTTCTAGGCTCATACTGCTCACCAATTAACTTATAATAGCTTATACTAGGTATTACCTTAGAGTATAACTAATATCTTAACTATTACTAACCATATCTAACATACACTAACTAATACACTAATATACTAACATACCATTGACTGATACTAAATTACTAAAATCTGATACTATAACCAACCTACACCTATACTCATATCATTACAATACTCTTCCACTTGCCCCTCACTTTTACACTGCTGATATAACATACCCAGACTCATCAAGTATTGCTGCTACTAGGTAGTCCCTTATAGTACTGCTACTGCTAACTAATCTGTATCTCCCCTCCAGGTAAAACTCCTCCTTGTTACAAGAAAAAATCCTGCAATCACTGCTCCTTACCTGGTCTGGAAGTTACCCTACTATGTCTACAGGCACTTAAAATTCCTAGCTACTGACTAAACCTCACATGTTGCATATCCAACACCCTTACAACTGATGCTAGGATAAACAAGCTTGCCTGTTCCAACCCCAACTCCACTAGGTAAACCTTGACTGTGCAGTGCATATATCAGTATACTTGCAGACTTCCTCTATTCTTCCCTTGCTACCATTTTGTTCTTACAGCATATTGCATTTGTTGCAACTGACTGTAGACCACCCACAATCCTATGCCTAACACTCTCTACCATCCAGTACACTGCAGTTGCAGTATACACTGCTTGCAACACAACTCAAACCAATCCTGGCATACATATAAGTTATTAAACAACCTCATATATGTTGATGTCTTCAGTTCACTGAACACCACTGAACACTTCCTCCTCCTAACTGACCTTATCTTGCTCGAGTATCCTTTGATACTACAATGATACTCTATTGCTAAAGTTGCTACTTTGAAGCACAACAACAACTGCTACCATAGCTGTAATTATTGTTCTACTATCTATTGTTATTGATTCTGATGCCTATGTTGCTGCTACTAATATTGCTATTATTGTTGCTGCCTATGTTGTTGCTACTAATACTGCTATTGTTGTTGCTTTAGCATGATACCTGAGTTTCCCTCACAACAGATACCTACAGGCACATTTAGCTCTCTCAATCACAAACACTCTCATTCACATTATCCATACTCACCAATACACTAAACACTAACCTCATTAAATATATAACTAGTAACTTATATCGTCATCTATATATATATATATATATATATATATAATACACGCACTATGAGTATTAATCAAACACTTAGTATGCACAAATAAGATACCCCATGATACGTATCCAACAAAACACCAAATTCCTAAATACTACACAATACTTATTCCAATATATCAAATACTCATTATAATAACTAATAGAACTTGCTACACTAAGAAAGCATTCATACAAAAACCCAAAATGAGTCCCGTATTACAAATTACCATGACACAGCCTACTCGTATCTAATTGTGGACACGTACCTAGTCTCACAACCCCCATCTAAGTCTAATTAGATCTAATTGGTCTCATGACAAATAATTATTATGTTAATTTTGTAATTCTCCCTAATTGGATACAAATCATCATGTAACTTTCATAATACAAGTCATATGGACCTAATTCTTGATCTTATAGGAAGCCCTAATGTAAACCCCCTCACCCAAAATAGGTATTTTGTTTGTATTTTATATTTATAGTATTTATTTTAGATTATTTTAAAATCAATTAAAACTCAATTATTTTATTAGGACACTTCACTATAGTTTGGAAATTAGTGATATAGGACGACCCCAAAATCTATATCGCCCTTTGTAGAAAATAGCCTATACGGGAGACATAACTTGTATGATCTGTCCATGACTAAGAATTTAATTATTTAGTATTAGTATGGCACTAGTGTAACAAATGTAGTTTATTATATTTAATGTTTAGAGATTTATATATATAATTTATTTGTGATTATATTTTAATCCAATATTTTTCAATAAGCAACCCATAATTCCTTCATGCCAAATTAGGCCACTTCTCTCTTTTGTAGTATTTACTTATTTATTTATTAATATTCCCTTAGAAGTCCAATCAAATCCCAACTACCAAAGATTTACCTTAGATTTGTATATTAATTGTCCATTAATTATTTCCATAGAAGTCTAATTAAATCCTAACTACCAAAGATTTACCTTAGATTTGCATATTAATTGTCTATTATTTTATTCCCTTAGAATTAAATCAAATCTTATTCATTAGTTAGTTAATGATTAGTTGTTAATATTTAATAACTAACAACATAATTTGTAAACCTCCTAATAAATAACTACCCATCATAATCCTACCCTCTCTCCCAAACCCACGCCCCATTACTCGTATGCACGCCCCCCTAGGCCGATCCCCCTCTCTACCCATCTATATGTATATATATAAATATCCCCCTTCTGATCTAAAAACCAATACCCTAACCTAATATCCTCTACCAAAATCCTAATTTTCTTCATACCATTTCCAAGCTGTCGAACCACTCCCTTCACATGGACACCACCATCTCCTCCAACCATGAACCTTAGTTTTGGGTTTTAATCTAAAAGTTTGGTGCATGTGTGAAACCTTCTACAAAACCCTCTTTAATTCTTTTTAATGTATTTATATAGATATTATTAATAGAAAATATATTCAGTTTTTATAAATAATTTTAGATTTATTAATTTATATTCAAATAGAGTTTTGAGCATATTTTATGAGTAGTTTTGATCTAGTTTTGATGTATGAATGTTGGAGACCCATGGGCCTTGTTAGGACTTGATCATAAGATAGAAAATCCTAAAATTTTCTTGATGAATTATTATTTTCTATAAATTATTTATTCTGAATTTTTATTAAATAAATATTATTTTGATATCACAACACCTATGTACTACCCCTTTTGCATGCATACTAGCAAGTTTGATAGCCAACCCTAATAGGATCAACTTGTAGATAGTTAAACCTTAATTAATTTTGTATAGATAAAAGAATTAGTATTTATTTTATTTATTAATAATTTTACTATATTTATTTAGATTTTATTTCTATTTATAAAAAATAGAATTCTAGGTATTTTATGTAGCAAGTTGACCTAGTTTTGACAAAACATGACCTCGTCAATGTTAGACTTAAACCCCGACCAAAAACCCTTATTGTAGCAATTAATATTATATTATTATGTTTTAATTTTAATTTATGAGTATTTATTCTCGATTTAATTATTTATCAAAAATTGATTTTTGGTGACTAGTAGGTAACCCGTTATGACCTATTTTTGGTTTCTACTTGGTTTTGGACTCATAAAATTTATATGAGACGACCCTATCACTAAAAATCCTATTTTTCCAATAAATTCCAGAATTAATAGTTTTTATTAAATAATAATTTTAAAACAGTTTTTGATAAAGTTTGATGTTAGTAATATTTTGGTGTGTAGTTACTTGCATGTGCAACCAACGTAGGAGTATTAACTAATAATAACTTAATTTGACTAAAAGAATAAGAGTCTAATTAGTTTAATAATTAATTGGTAGGTGTTCGAGACGTTCCTGTGGAGAGCTCAGATCAGATTTGTTGTGCTTGCAGCTTGGCTTGGAAGGCAAGTACACCTTGCTTGATTATATTATTCAGTTTACATGTGCCTAGTTTTTATTTGTTTAGTTGTGTGCATACGTCTTAGAGTAGTAGACTTACCCAGTATCCTGTGAAGGTACGAGGTATCTTTTGACCTGACACATGGTATGGTGGTCCAACCCTTGTCCTTGTCTGGTTGTAGGTTTGGATTATGGTGAAGTTACGAGGTATCTTATGACCTGACATTATTTTAAACACGTTCACTGTCTGAGAGAGAGAGTGCATGGACTAGCGTGTCGACCACGCATCGATATGTGAGTTCGTATCTTATGTTAGTAGTTGGTGTTGGTATAGTTCCTAGAGTTTACTGACGTCATGTATTATGTCTGCACCGTGTATACGGTTCAAATAGTACAGTGGGAGGGGAGAATCTGCTAGTGAGCGTATGGGATTTTTATTTTATGGTATAAATGGTGTATATCGTGTATCCTCGAGTTCTGCGAAACGCCTGGTGGGATAATTGTTCTTCTATTTCTCCCCTCTCATGCGCCACTAAAGATGTCTCGAGTGCATTTCACATAGATGGTTTAGTTATCCTATTTATTGGTTACTGCTTTACTTTTATGCATGTCAATTTTTTGTATACATGTTATGTCCCTCTGAGGACCTGGCACCCTTTCTAGGTATAGAAGATCATAATTATATGCAGAAGCACAGATCAGGACTGGCTACTTCTTTCTCTTTCGAAGAGGTCTTCCCTTAGAGCTTCTTGATCACTAGATGATGTACTTATTTTGTTATCTTTCATATTCTAGTTTGGTAGTGGATTTGTCTCTACCCAACTATTAGTTCTTTTCGACTGTTTTCTACTTGGTACATTGCCATATTGGGCTATATATTTTTATTTGATTTTGTGGATAAGATTAGTATTGCCTGTGACTTGTGAAGTTATATACCAATTATGAATTATTATTATTATTATTCATAAAACAATATATGTATGTGTATGGTTTCCATATATTGGAGTTGCCATGTACATAAGGCTGGCATACCTACGTAATCCTAGTCCTACGTATTTTGGGATTGGGGCATGACACATAAGCCAAGTGATCATTCATAATGGTTAAATGCATGAATTAGAGTCTAATTTAAGGGTTGGATTCAGAATTTACCTATTGGAAGATGGATTCCTAATAAAATACTTATTGACACAATTATGACATCATTTCCTTGATGATTCCTCTTCCTTCAAGTGCTCATCGCAATCAAGCTCTAATGCTTCTTTGATGATAAAATTTAGAAGGAATGGTTGTTAATTAGGTTAAAATTATGGAGGAAGAGGTCAATTTGGGGAAGAACACAATTGGAGATCTAATTAGAATGAACTAATGAAGAGGAGAGAGAGAGAGAGAGAATAAAGAGCCTCATATGGCCAGCCCCTCCTCGCTTCCCTTCCAAGTCACAAAAAAAATTCTACCATTCCCTCCACTAAGAAGGGCTAAATTGGAAAGTCACTAAACTAATGAGGATTAAGCTAATATCCTTAATTAATTAAGAGAATGGGTCTAATGGGCTTAGTCTAATGTTGGGCTCAAAATATTGTCATGACTAACTAATCTGGGTCCACTAGTATCAAGTCCAATAAACATAGGCTAGCACATTAACACATAATTAAATAGCACAAGCACAATTTAAATAAATAACACAATATAAATAGATATTAATTACTAATTAATAATTCTACTAAATGACCAAAATACCCTCATCTAGAAATGTGGTAGTGACAGCTAGACTCTTGAACTCATTGATTTTGATTTGAGTTATATATTTCTAGACTTTTCTTGATCCTTTTATATCGTATCGTACGTTTCATCTTCCTCTAGTTTTATTGTGATTGAATATTAATTATCATTATATTGTCATCTCGTCCTCCGTATGGAGTTGAGATATCATCGACAGGTTTTATATATTCTTGTGTGAGATGATTAGATAGTATTGTCCACCTAGACAACATTATACCGTCGATGTTGCACGTAGGCTGGACGTACCCACGCACTCATGCCCTCACACCGTGTAAAGGTTGTGATAGGTTCCACTTTGGTTTTTTCTAGGGATTAATCTCCAAAATCTTTGTCTTCTTAAAAACTTAGTAGTTTATGTTTTAGAGCATTTGATTTTACTCAGCTTTAATTTTATTTCATATGATTTGGAGTTCTTTTGGAGTTTTGGTACACAATACAAGTCGTACACACCTAAGTGATGGCCGAAGAAGAAGTACAGTGTTGTACAAAGCATGCATGCAACCTTGCTCACGTTTTACACGCATCTCCCATTTGGGCACACTTCAAGAAGCATTGACAGCAGGATTACTTGTACAACATCTCCTCTCATCTTCTGCAAAATATGCTAGGGACTCTTCTGAACTTCCTCAAGCGTACCTTGTCAAGGGAACTCTCAGGCGCACTTATGTGTGGTTTTACCGCGCAGACCAATTTTTGGCAAACATGTGCCGGCTATTTCTTTAATGAATTGGCATACTTTTGAGAAGAATTTGCCTTCTCCAAGAAGTGCGTCAATTGTAGTTGGCGTACATTGCAAGGGTGGCGTATGTTTGACACTTGGGCTCTCCTTAGGAAGTGAGCGTGGACTTCAAAACTTCTCAATTTTTGTATTCTTGACCGTCGTACCCTCGACTATCGTATTTTCTTGGAATTTGTATTTTGTCTTTTAGTACTTCCTTTACGCTAAGTGATTTCTTTAATTATGCGTTTGACTCGAGGTTGTTGGTTTTGTACGCCAGCATTGATTTATCTAGTTATGCGACTTGTTTCATTTCTTACTATTATACGCCCGTTCTTGTGACACCTCGTTTATATGCACGTATTTTGGTATAATGTGTAGGTTATTGTGATGATTGTTTAGACCCTAGTTAGGGGTGAATAACCAATGAACTTGATGAGTGAATAACCTAATTTTTATGAACAAGTGACTAGTCCATGTGATATCTTGAGAATGCATCCAATATGACTCGACTATATGATAATGACCATCACAGCATTGAAAATGCTCCTGATATATTACCGGATTATAAGAGAATAAAGGTTCTGATAGGGCCTACTATGTATATCTGACCTAACTACTTGTATCCGTGCTTATAAACCCATATGCACCAAAAATGCTTCCAGATCTCTTGTGTGCCGACGTACCACTTGATCCTGCTAGGTGACATATACTACGCGTTATGCGATTACTTTCCTTGCGTAGACTTGGTAGTTGGCCAGTGATCATACCGTAGCTAAGAGTTTGTTGATTTGTTGCATCCACTCTTGGGTGAATCTAGATTGAACTCTCGAGTAACAAAGTGTATTCATATCTAGCGTGCACATACTTAAGTGCGTAATCTAAGGAGGAATTGTCATAAGACCATGGCATGAAATTCCAGTTAACAATATGGTTAACTAAGTAACTAAAACTTGTAGTGTAAACCCGCTCACCCAAAATAGATATTTTGTATGTATTTTTATATTTATTAAATTTATTTTAGATTATTTAAAATCAATTAAAATCTAATTATTTTATTAAGATACTTCACCGTAGTTTGGACACAAATGATATAGGACGACCCCAAAATCTACAATACCCTTCGTAGAAAGTAGCCTACATGGGAGACACAACATGTAGGATCTTTTCGTGATTCAGAATTTGACCATTCAATATTAGTATGGCACTAGTGTTACAACCATAGTTTATTGTATTTAATATTTAGATATTTTTATATAAATAATCTATTTATGGTTATTTCCCATCCAAAGCTTCTTCAATAAGAAACCCATAATTCTCCAGTCCAAATTAGGCCACTTTTCTCTTTTCTAGGATTTAATTATTTATTTATTACTATTTTTAATCATATATATTCAAATCAAATCTTTGTCATTAATTAATTATTTGATTAGTTGTTGACTTTTAATAACTAATAACCTAATTAGGAAACATCCTAACAAACTAACTACCCAATCATAATCCTACCCATCTTAACAAACCGTAGCCTCCCTCATCTGTATGCATGTACCGCCCCGGCCGAATCTCTCCCCATCTCTTCTCTCCATATATATATATATATAAATCCTTTCGCTCTTCTAAAAACCCTAATATTTTCTTCACATCCTTCCTCCAAGTCGCCACCACCATCACCAAGCTGACACCCCCTCCTCATGTGGCCACACCACATCTTCTATCCAAGAACCCTAGCAATTCTCTCCTTCTTCTTCTAGTAAGTTCTTTAATCATTCTCTCCTTAATATCTTATTGTTATATGTTTATATAGATTTGTATATATGTGTGGGATATTTTTTAAACTCTATTAATTTATGATTGAAGAACCCGTACAACCCATGAACCCTAATTTTGAGGTTCAACTCAATACTTTTGTGCATGCATGAAACCTCCTTCAAAACCCTCTTTAATTCTTGTTAATATATTTATATAGATGTTATTAATAGAAAATATATTTAGTTTTTATAAATAATTATAGATTTATTAATTTGTATTAAATTAGAGTTTTGAGCATATTTTATGGTTAGTTTGTACTATTTTTGATGTATGCATGTTGGAGACCCTTGGACCTTGTTAGGACTTGACCATAGATAGAAAACCCTAAAATTTTCTTGATGAAGTATTATTTTTCCAGAAATTATATATTATAAAATTATATCAAAATTATATTATTTAATAATTATATTATCACAACACCCATGTACCACTCCTTGGCATAAAAACTAGCAAGTTTGGTTGCCAACCCTAATAGGATCAATTTATAGATGGTAAACCCTAATTATTTTTATAGATATATAAAAATAATATTTATTGTATTATTTACTAATTTTTATTTCTAATGGTGTATATCGTGTACCCCCGAGTTCTGCGGAACGCCTGGTGGGACAACAATTCTTCTATTTTTCCCTCCTCATGCGCCATTAGAGATGTCAAGAGTGCATTCACATAAATGGTTAGTTACCCTATTTATTGTTTACTGCTTTACTTTCATGCATGTCAATTTCTTGTGTACTTGTTATGTCCCTTAGAGGACCTGGCACCCTTTTCAGGTATAGAAGATCAGGATTATTTGCAGGTGCACGGATCAGGACTGGCTACTTCCTTCTCTTTCGAGGAGGTCTTTCCTTCGAGCCCCTCTGTTCATTAGATGATGTACTCATTATGTTCTCTTTCATATTCTAGTTTGATAGTGGATCTGTCTCAACCCGACTATTAGTGTTTTCTTGACTATTTCATACTTGGTTACTTGTCATATTTGGTTATTTATTACTATTTGGTTGTAGATGATATGAGTATTTCCTGTGACTTGTGAAAGTATATACCACTTGTGAATTATTATTCATAAAACAACGTACATATGTGTTATAGTTTTCTTATATTAGAGTTGCCATATATATACGGCTGGCATGCTTACGTATTTCTAGTCCTACGTATCTTAGGACTGGGACGTGACATATTTTTAGTGGTGGCCCATGCAAGTCGAGAGTATATTGTTGCAGTTACGTTACTGTGCTGAGCAAACCTGCAAATAGGATTAGAGTATAGGATCTCATCTACATACTTGACTTTTCTCTTTATTTTTGTTCCAAATTCTTAAACCCACCTATCTTGCTTGACCTTCAAAATTGAACTCGCTTAATTCTCTTGACATCAATATCCTTATTTTCTCGCCTCTTCTTATTTAATGTACTTTCCTAATAGTTCCTTGAGTATAGCCTCTTGCCAGAATATAGGAATCTTTGTTGTTAGAAGATAATTATGATAGCATACCTACTAAGAAAAATAAATTAGAATATTGGCAGCTCCGAAAAGTTTAGCATACCTAAGGAACCCTAGCATCCAACACCTGTAAATTGATTAACAATTATCCCTTGATATATTTAGGAATGACTTGAGAGTAGTATAGACACTACTAGGGTTAGTTAAAAATTTGACCATATTGTTTGATCCTAGTATTGAGGAACCAATAGAATTCTAAGGTTGAATATTAGGACTAAACCTAACTTTCATAGTGAGATAATATAAGAGGACTATAACTTTAGATTATTGTCTTGATATTAGCAGAGAAGTACCTTAGGAAACCAAGAGGATTAAACCAATACCTTAGAAAGAGCAAGGGTACCCTACATTCATCTTAGAAGATCCCCAAGAATCTATGATCATCATTGAGTCATACTTGAGTCTCCATGAGTCACCGACCATGCCATCTCATCCAATTATCTATATACTTTCCCATCCTGAGTTAATCCCTCCCGTCCATCATAGATCAATTGTCATAGCTCTTTACCAATTAAAACCTATTGAATGATTATAACCTTTTTCTTGATCATACCTCGAACATAGAGACTAGCATACCACCTTCCCTTAGGAAACTAGGATATTATCAAGAGTCTCTCTATTTACTTTTATATCTTGTTTCTTCGAAACCTTAACGCTCGCTATTTGTGCAATGACTAAAAATTTTTCTTCGTCTTTCATATCGTGCCACCTTACTCTTCTAATGGTAGGCCTAGTGATTCCTTTTATGTTATGATATATAGTTTGGTAGGATTATAGTTTATTAACTTGAATTTTAAATTTTTGTGCTTAGTAGTTAGAACTTGATAGTTTGAATTGTTCATTTAGATTATGACTTTATGATTACCTTTAGTTTCAAATCAAGTAAAATGTTCCACATATCTTAATATATATGATATCCTCTTTCACTTGAGAGCCAGTAACTTCTCCGTTCTTAATATTAACACTTATTCTATAAGCACTATGATTAAGACTTAAGATGACCATTACCTATGGAGTTTTATAATGCAATAGGATACCCTAATAAGTACCAAGATTTTTTCCTCGTATACCCTAACTATAGTTTTTACTTTATTTACAAGAATAAGGTTATTTTATAGAATCCCATTAAGGCTGTCACAATATTAGTTGATTCTCGTAAGTTGGGTAGCATACCTCACAACCTAGTATCCCATAGTCCTTTTGACCCATTAATAAAGTGTAATAGAACGACACCTGACTATATGCTAGCATAAGAAGATAGTTTTTATCCAGACTGTATAACTTTAGTGGCTCATACCCCCATTTGATCGACCAGAGACTTAGACAAGAAGTTAGTATAACAACTGTAGTGGCACAAACATCGGTCGAGTCTTAGATTCTTGATGAATATGAATTATTTTCTACTTTCCTTCATCATAATCCCACATACTTATATTATTTGGACTATCTTGACTTATGCTGCTATTACAGCCTAATTTTGTATGCTTATCCTTTTTTTGAGCTTGTTCCTGAAATATTTTTTAGTGGGGGCCCACACTAATATATTATATAAATCAGAATTAGTGTATTATGGTTTAGCTAACCTTAGTGCACTTAGTTCGCTCTTCGTATGACTACTTCACGTGGATTGAGATATAGTTGACTTAGCTGGTTAGACAAATATACTTGCCCTCTAGACAGTTCAGAGCATATTGTATTGGTTACATAATTGTACTGATATGAGCATGCAAATAAGAATTTACCAAAAATAAGATTTTAATCCACAACTGTCTTGACAACTCCCTTTTGAATTCTTTAATCGCCTTGAACCCCGTACTTGTATTCTATCACCTGCTGCTTGAATTCTTTATTGTTGTTTTTTGTCTTCCCCTATTTCGGAAAGATGAACGCACATGCTTGATATAAGTTTAATACACGGATAGTACTAGATATACCCTATCGGCCATCATATTATTTTGCGACTATCTTTTGTAATTAAGGGCATATCACTTATGAGATATTTTGTGTTAAGATTTTGAGGATTAGTAAGCACTATTGAATGATTGAGGGGTTTTTTTTGTATAGCCTGGTGTTTATGAAAAAAAGTAAATTATAAGTTGAATAGAAGTTGTATTGTCAACTTGAGCTAAAATTGTATATAAAGATCTTAGACGGTGGTTACGAAGGTTATCAAGTAAGTTAAGATCGAGGGAATAAGTCATTTTAATTTCAAGAATTTTTTTAGAAGAATAATTATGATGATGGGGATTTAACTTTAAAGATAAGAATGCCTAATAGAATAAATTTTAAAATTTTGATATTGCAGACCAAATATTTATAATTTGACCACATGATTTAAATTTTGAATATTAGAGATTGAATCAACGATTTAAATTTTGAGGATAAAAATAAAATTCTAAACATGAACATTGATGGATTGAATTCAAATTTTTATAATTTGATGATTTGAATTAAAAGTTAAATTTTGATTGTTGGATCACCTATTTAAAATATTGAGGATAGAAATTGAATTTAAAATTTGAAGAGGACAAAATTCTTAAGTTAAAAATAAGAATAAGAATAAGATTTGATTAGAATTGTTTATTATTTAAATTTTAGAGGATATTATGATAGATGGAATAATAATTTGATATGTGTTATTTAAATTTGAAGATGTCATATAGATTTGATCTAAACCTTGATTATTTAAATTCGAGAAGAGATTACGATAGGTCAAATTTTGATTTAAATAGTGGTATTTTAATTTTGAATAGATTTTGTTATTTAAATTTTTGAGAAGATTGTGGTTGACTTGGCTTAGATACAAATTTAGAGGATTTAACAAATCGTGTTTTATTTTTTAATTTCGAGGATAAAATTCTTGTAAGTTGGATATATTGTAAAATCCCTCACCCAAAATAGGTATTTTGTGTATATTTTTATATTTATTGTATTTATTTTAGATTATTTTAAAATTAATTAAAACCTACTTACTTTATTAAGATACTTCACCGTAGTTTGGACACTAATGATATAGGACGACCCCAAAATCTATAACGCCCTTCGTAGGAAGTAGCCTACACCGGAGACACAACTTGTAGGGTCTTTCCGTGACTCAGAATTTGACCATTTAACATTAGTTTGACACTAATGTATCTATCATAGTATATTATATTTAATATTTAGATATTTTTATATAAATAATCTATTTATGGTTATTTTCAATCCAAACATTCTTCAATAAGCAACCCATAATTCTCCATGCCAAATTAGGCCACTTTTCTCTTTTGTAGGATTTAATTATTTTTAATCCCATAGAATCAAATCAAATATTTGTTTTTAGTTAATTATTTAATTAGTTGTTGACTTTTAATAACTAACAACCTAATTAGGAAACATCCTAACAAACTAACTACCCAATCCTAATCTACCCCTCTTCACAAACCGCTGCCACCCCCATCCGTACGCACATACCCCACCTGGCCGAATATCTTCCCCCTTTTCTCTCCACATATATATATATATATATATATATATATATATATATATATATATATATATATATATATATATATAAACCCCATTCTCTCTTCTAAAAACCCTAATTTAAATTCTCCTCTACAAAATCCTAATTTTTTTTCTTCACCTCCTTCCTCCAAGCTGCCACCACCATAACCAAGCTGACCCCTTCCCTCCTCACGAGGCCACACCACCTCTTCCATCCAAGAACCCTAGCAATTCTCTCCTTCTTCTTCTAGTAAGTTCTTTAATCCTTCTCTCCTTAATATCTTCTTGTTATATCTTTATATATATTTGTATATATGTATGAGATATTGTAAACTCTATTATTTTATGATTGAAAAACCCATGCAACCCATGAACCCTAATTTTGAGGTTAAACTCAACGCTTTTGTGCATGCAAGAAACCTCCTTCAAAATCCTCTTTAATTCTTGTTAATTATTTATATAGATGTTATTAAAAGGGAATATATTCAGTTTTTATAAATAATTTTAGATTTATTAATTTGTATTAAATTAGAGCTTTGAGCAGGTTTTATTGGTAGTTTGACCTAGTTTTGATGTATGCATGTTGGAGACCCTTAGACCTTGTTAGGACTTGATCATAGATAGAAAATCCTAAAATTTTCTTGATAAAGTATTATTTTTCCAGAAATTATATATTCTAAAATTATATCAAAATTATATTATGTAATGATTATTTTGTCATAACACCCATTTATCACCCCTTGGCATGCATACTAGCAAGTTTGGTTGCCAACCCTAATAAGATCAACTTGTAGATGGTAAACCCTAATTATTTTTGTAGATATATAAAAAATAGTATTTATTGTATTATTTACTGATTTTTAACCAATATATTCAGATTTTATTTTTATTTATAAAAATTAGAATTCTTGGTGTTTTACGTAGCAAGTTGACCTTGTTTTGACAAAACTTGACCCCGCCAGTTTTAGACTTAAACCCCGACCAAAAATCAATATTTTTAGCATTTAAAACTACATTATTATATTTTAGTTATGAATTTTTAAGTATTATTTCATATTTACTTATTTGTCAAAAATTGATTTTTGGTGACTAGTAGGTAACTCGTTATGACCTAGTTTTTGTTTCTACTTGGTTTTGGACTCATAGAATTTATTGGAGACTCTAAATAAAAATTCTACTTTTCCAATAAATTCCATAATTAATAGTTTTTATTAAATAATTTTTTAAAAATAGTTTTTGATAAAGTTAATGGTTAGTAATATTTTGGTGTGGAGTTACTTGCATGTGCAACCAACGTAGGAGTATTAACTAGATAATAACTTAATTTGACTAGAAGAATAAGAGTCTAATTAGTGTAATAATTAATTGGTAGGTGTTCGAGGCGTTCATGTGGAGAGCTCGGGACCAGATTTGTTGTGCTCGCAGCTTGGCTTGGAAGGCAAGTACACCTTGCTTGGTTGTATTGTTCAGTTTATATTATGCCTAGTTTTATTTTGCTAAATGTGTGCATGCGTCTTAGAAGTAGTTAACTTACCTGGTATGTTGTAAAGATATGTGGTATCTACTAACCTGATACTGTTTCAAATACGTTCACTGTCTGAATGAGAGAGTGCATAGACTAGCGTGTTGACCCTGCATCGATACGTGAGTTCACGTCTTTTGTTAGTAGTTGGTGTTAGTTAGTTCTAGATTTTATTGACGTCTTGCAATATATATGCACCGCGTATATAGTTCAGACAGTACATTGGGAGGAAAGAATCTACTAGTGAGCCTATGGAATTTATGTTTCTAATGGTGTATATCTTGTACCCCTGAGTTGTACGGAACGCCTGTTGGGACGACTATTCTTTTATTTTTTCTCTCATGCGCCATTAGAGATGTCTCGAGTGCATTCACATTAATAGTTAGTTACCATATTTATTATTTACTACTTTACTTTCATGCACGTTAATTTCTTGTATACTTATTATATCCCTCTAAGGACCTGGCACCCTTTCTAGGTATAGAAGATCATAATTATTTGCAGGAGCACGGATCAGGACTGGCTACTTCTTTCTTTTTCGAGGAGGTCTTCCCTTCGAGCCTCTCTGATCATTAGATGATGTACTCATTATATTTTTTTATTCTAGTTTGGTAGTGGATCTGTCTCCACTCGACTATTAGTTTCTTTTCAACTATTTTATACTTGGTTACTTGTCATATTTGGTCATTTATTACTATTTGGTTGTGGATAAGATTAGTATTTCTTGTGACTTATGAAATTATATACCACTTATGAATTATTATTCATAAAATAGTGTACATATGTGTTATGGTTTCCATATATTAGAGTTGCCATATATACGGCTGATATACTTATGTATTCCTAGTCTTACTTATTTTAGGACTGGTACATGATATATAGCACATTGGATTGGAACGGTATCTTGAGATCATGCATGACAACTGAAGTACCGTAAGACAACTCTAGAGGGGGATGAATAGAGTACAACAGAATAATCTATCTAATTAAAAATTATACAAAGTAAAAGCAGCTACCAACAAGCAATATATGTTTATATTTAGAGAAAATATATAAAGAAGTAAGGGTAAGATAAAGCAAACGCAAATACTATGATCTATATTAGTTTCCTTTCGAGAGGACTAGTCCAGTCCCGAGAACTCTTGCCTAGAGTTGTATCTACTATAATCACCAATAGTGAATCACAAGCTTTGATCCGAAGGCTTTCCACTTCTTTATAACTACGAGTTTTGATCCGAAGGCTCACAACTTCATACATGTGCGTTTGATACGAAGAGCACGTAGACTTCAAACAGAAGAGAGACTTGATGAACCAAGCTATTATAACTCTGACAGCCTTCTAATTGAGATCATACTTGGCACTAGAAGGCTGGGAGTTGATCTTGGAGATAGAAAAGTTTAGGCTCTGAGGGTTTACTCACTATAGCATAGAAAGAATGAGAATGCTTGAGTGAGTTGGAATGTAGAAAACCAATCCAATTTATAGTGTATTGGCAAACCGAATTTGACCAGAGTTCGTATAGGTTTTTAATCAAATTTTAAACATTGGGCCAAGAAATCAGGGGTATAATAATTAGGTTTATTTCATACTACATAGGTGACAGAGTTCGGTCCGAGTTTGGCACAAATTTGGCTCGAGTTCGGTTGCCTATTTTGTATGGTTTGAGATAGAATATGGGCTGGTTTGGTGTATTGGTTCAAGGATTTATTTGAGTAGACATAGGTTATTCCAGTATTACTCGATGTACATAAGTCCTAAACTCAATAAATATCAAATTAGGAAAACCAAGAGCATACTAATGATGCCAATAATCAGAAACGTCCGCTGACTTGAAGAAGCTTTTTTTTTATGGCAGTTGTCCAAAGAGCATACTGAGTGCGAGGCTCCGGATAAGTCGTAGGCAGTTCAGAGAAATTTATAGTATAACGTTGTCTTTGGCTCATCATTATGTCGTCACAGCATATGCCCATGCTTATCTTGCTTATTGCTTTCTACAGATGAATGTTAGACGAACAAAGTAATATACAAAAGTAAATATTAAAACATTAATGCATATCTGGATAATGGTGAGTTTAAGTAGAAGATACTATAGTGATTGATCGATTATCATAATGATAAACTTAATCTATTAACCATATTCAAAAACTTAACTTAAACATTGGGCCAACAATCTCCATCTTTTTTATTATAGCAAATTAGTTATTTTAAGATAGATAAAATCGATGCATATATCAAAAACAATAAGTACAAATCACTATTTATATACTACTTAAACATATGCTTACATACTTAAACTTACTTCTTCCCCTTTGACATGATAAAAAAGAAGGCCCCCCCGTAATAGGAGATATTGATACAAATCTTTACCGAAGCTTCTACATGTGTATAAGCTCCCCTGTAGTACATGAGACATTTGACAAATATTCATATTTTGGACATATTTCTCCTCCTTTTTCAAAATAGCAAATTGGCTCAAGTGGCCATACTTATGTTGGTGCAATTGCTTGAAAGATAACCTTTGTAGCTTTGCAATCACCAACATTATCCTTGGTGTTAAATCCTAACACAAAGTATTCTACCTACACTATTAGACAGAGACTTTGGTATCCGAGATTTAGATCCATATTTCTTAGATTTAGGAACCCACTTATACATATTTATATCAACTAATTTTCTAGCCTTACACTGATGTAAAATGTGTCTTTTTAAACAACAATAATGACTTATAGCATAGGCATTTGTGTTAGGTGTAGAAGGGTAGATATTAGTACATTAAGTGGTATGACGTGTCTTGTGTGGATATTTATAATAAAATACATGATTTGGTTTGCTTGCTGGTGTCTTGTTGTGAATGCTCTTTTGTTTAGCCACGTGTCTCGTGTTAGACTTAGTAGTAGGTTGTACGAGTTGCTTTTCCAATCTAATCTCTAACTTTTTAGAGGTGACATATAAATCATCATATTTAGCAGTAAGAGCATCAATTCTAAGTGAAGTAATAGAATACTTCTTCCTCTCTTATTCTAAGTCCTTATTAAGTTTTGCATTTTCTTGATTACTTTTATTAAAGCAATCAAGTGCTTCATGTAAGCTAAGCTTAAGTTTAGAGATATAAACTGAACCGTCAGAAGAGGAATAGTCTTTGTCTTCATTTAGTAGACAAGTAATATTTTATTCTCAAGCTGATAAGACTTTATATCATTTCTTAATTGCTTATACTTATTTCTAAGCTTCCTGTAATCTTAAAATAAATTATTGAAAGCATAAGATAATCCATCATCAGAAAACTTTTCAGATAAAGGATTATCTTTTAGCTCATTGGTTAATGCCGTTAAGCATATATTTGCAGCATGTCGAGGGCTTTCTTTTCTCGAATCGCTATCTTCACTTTTATAGAAGATGCTTGTATTTGTATTTTTGTGAGACGAAGATCCCCCTTTGTTTGATTGTTCATATAGATTCTCCCTTTTTTGCTTTGGAGCAATCTTTCATCATATGGCCTGGCCTTTTGTAGTTGTAGAAAATTGGATCTTCTTCAAGATCTTTCTTTCGGTTTGATTATGAACTTCAAGAGTCGTTTGACAAAGCTTTTAAAAATTTGGGCCAGATCCTTATTGTATGAATCATCGTCGGTTTCTTCATCTTCAGAGACATCGTCAGAGAATCTTTTGTGATGCGCCTTGAATGCAATCTATTTGGGTGTTGACTCTTTAAATTCTTCGAGATCTAGCTCGTGAGTCATCAGCTTTTCCATTAATGTCTCAAGAGTCATGACGGTGAGGTTATTTTCTTCAATAATTTCAATAGCCTTGAGGTTCTAATTCTTGGTTAGTCCCTGAAGCACCATACGGATCTTTTCATGGTTGTTGTATTCCTTGCCAAGATAAGATAGAGGATTGACGATGTCAAAAAATCTTGTAAACATCTAAATGATGGTCCCATTTGGATTTATCTTGAACGCCTTGTACTCTTGTATTAGTCTGCTTATCTTGGACTCCTTCACTTGAGTAGTTCCTTCATGAGTCACCTCAAGAAGTTTTTAGACCTCGTACGAAGTAGTATATGTGGATACCCTTTTAAATTCAGTCATGTTTATAGCACAGAATAAAGCATTAATAGCTCTAACATCATAACTAGCTTATTTCTTCTCTGTGTCTGTGTATTTATCATGGGACTTATCTACAAGGTTGTCATCTACGACTATTGTATGTGGCTTCATTTATCCATCTACTAAAATAGACCAAAGATTAAAATCAAGTATCTTTAGATAGAAGCTCATTCATTTTTTCCAGTACGTGTAGTTGGTACCATCAAATAGGGGTATCCTATTTGTGGACTGGCCTTCACCATTGTTGGTGTAGATAGATCTAATAGTTGTCATAAGTCTCTTAGGATGTAAAGCCTATATCAAGAGAACTAGCTATGATACCAATTGAATGAGCAATTGGGATCATAAACTAATTCATAGATTACTTGCTCTGATACCAATTGAAGGACAGTAAGGCAACTATAGAGGGGGGTGAATAGAGTACAGTAAAATAATCTATCCATTTAAAAAATATGTGAAGTAAAGGCAGCTACCAACTAGCAATATATGTATATAAGTAGAGCAAATATATAAAGCAAAAAGGGTTAGAGAAAGCAAATGCAAACACTGCGATGTATATTAGTTCCCTTTGAGAGAAC
The DNA here is from genome assembly GCA_036927795.1 of Iris macrosiphon. Classification (NCBI taxonomy): domain Eukaryota; kingdom Viridiplantae; phylum Streptophyta; class Magnoliopsida; order Asparagales; family Iridaceae; genus Iris; species Iris macrosiphon. Next base: position 43,583,721 of record JAYESA010000017.1, on the reverse strand, counting down.
TAGTACATTCCTGAGAACTCTTTCTCAGAATTGTATCCACTATAAACACCAATAATGAATCACAAGCTTTGATCCGAAGGCTTGCTACTTCTTTACAACCATGAGTTTTGTTCCGAAGGCTCGTAACTTCACACACTTGCATTTGATACGAAGAGCATGCTGACTTCAAACAGAAGAGGGGCTTGATGAACCAAGCTATTATAACTCTGACAAACTTCTAACCGAGATAGCACTAGGCAATAGAAGGCTTGGAGTTAATTTGGTGATAGAAAAGTTTAGGCTCTGAGTGTTTACTCACTATAGGATTGAAAGAATAAGAATGGTTAAGTTTATTGGAATATGGAAAACAAATCTTATTTATAGGGTATTGGCAAATCGAATTCGACCAGAGTTCGGATAGGTTTAATTCAAAAATTTGAAAGTTGGGCCAAGAAATCATGGGTGAATAACTGGGTTGTTTTCATACTATATAGATGATCGAGTTCGGTCCGAGTTCAGCATAAATTTGGCCCAAGTTCGCTAGCCTATTCTAATATGGTTTGAGATTGAATGTGGGCTGGTTTGGTGGATAGGTTTAAGAGTTTATTTGAGTGGACTTAGGTTATGCCAATATGACTCGATGTTCATAAGTTGTAGACTCAAAAAACATCAAATTACATATGATAAAAAACCAAGAGCATAATGATGATGCTATCTTTTAAAATGTTTACTGACTTAAAGATTTTTTTTTGTTTGACGATAGTTGTCTAAAGTGTTCACAATTATAAGTTTTTAACAACGAAAACATAAGTACGAAAAAAATTTAGACATAATATCTAAGTACAATATTTTTATCTGGATTATGACGATGGAGATCAAGCGCTACATCTGCTCCTTTACTCAATTGACGGTCTGACGAGAGAATGAGGATGCTCACTTCTATTTTCTCTTTACTGACCTTGTGTGCACGTACGTAGCTCACCATCTCTTGTGGTATGTTACCCTACTATTTATAATCGTTGTGCTGACGGACTATTGGTGCTGCATATACTTATATTTGGTGGCCGTATAGGGCTCCTTCAAAAGAATGAGGTTGTAACTGTAGTCGTATACCACGGGCAGGCTGCCACATGGTCTTTTTTAAGATATGTTGTGGCTGAGATCTCGGGGTTGTTTTTGACCCGTTGCGTACGTGACTTGGTCAGCTGGACACGTAGTCAGGACTGATCGCAAAAGAAATCTTATACGATTATAACAGAAAGATCCTGTAGGATAAGAGCCGTATAACGTCTTGCCCGTATAGTATTATAGCCGCATACGTGCTCTTGATTGGCTTTGATCGGATGGATACTCTGGCCGCATGGTATTTTGGCCGTATATGTACTCTCGTTTTGCCTTGGACGGATGGACACTCTAGCCACATAGTATTGTGGACGTATACGTGCTCTCATTTGGCCTTGGTCGGATGTACACTCAGGTCGCATGATGATGAGGCTGTATGGGTATGTAGCCGCATATGAGTGAGCATATGGCATGGCGCGTCTGATGAGGCAATCAGTGAGTTAATGTGAGTTTTCTTTTTTTTTGAGTCACCGTCTTCACGAGTCTCGAAGCATCTCAGTGTAATATGTGATGTGTCAGAGAGTCAGTCAGTCATTGAATGTCGTGTCAAGAGGGTCTTATGCGGTCCCCATGCTCTGTAGTTGTTTAGGCCGCATAGGGTATACTATTCGACTTTCGGCTCCTTGGTTGATCAGGCCGCATGTGGCTCCTCTGCGGCCTATTTTTTTTTTTTGAGGGGGGTATGACCTCTATGTGGCCTGCATGATTTTTTATGCTTCTACAAGACCCCCTTCAAAGTTTCCAAAATGACAAGTTTGGAATACTTTCAATAAGAAGCATGGTCGAGCAATATTGGCCATATATAAAGGGCATGACGCAGTCTCATGGCCGTATTATTGTCTCTGACAAGCTGTTATATCATTTAATGCCTTAATTTGCTTTATTCCTTGATCGGATCTCTTGGCATTCTATGTCGTTAGGGGACAAAGTGGCCCAACTAATGAGGAGTCACCGTCATCTCTAGCTGTTATATGGTTCTAGGCAGATCACGTTTCGAACAGCTGCCATCATTATCCCCAGCTACATATCTCGACATATATATGGGGCGAAAGAGCAAAATTTTTTTTTCTACCAAACTATTCTTCTTTTCTTCCTCTCTATTGCTTCTATGGCTCCCAAGGTTGCCTCCTCCGCCGGTCCCGCTGCCAAAAAAGCAATTAAGGGCAAGGCTAACGCCAAGAGTAAGGGTAGGTCCTATGGAGATGAGGTCGGGTTCTGGAACACATGTACACAGTTGGACGCATGGATATATCTATGTGCCAACTTCTCACTACTGCATGGGTAACCATGTCGCATGGACGAGCTCTGCCGTATGGCTGACTCGGCCGTATGGGTACCTAGGACTCTTGGCTAACTCAACTGCATGGGTGCCTAGACCGCATGGCTGATTCGATCGCGTGGGTATCTAAGCTGCATGGCAGACTCGGCCGCATATGTATATCCTTATTGATATTTCTTAATGGTTCTAATCTAACTCCTTTATGGATTTTTGTAGTGACTTTACCCACCACACCTTCTGGCGAACTGGTCCTCGGGCACAACCCTCTACCCTTGAACACGAATTTTGGAGACCTGGCTATAGATCTCCAGAAATAGGTTGACAAGGATCTCCCGTCTAAGCGACAACAGAAGATCACTAAGCAGACTCCTTCCTTCTTGTTGAGTCAGATCAACTCGGGGGAGATCCACGCTAAAGACGAGAGTATTTCGAGACTCTATACTTCTTGTTTGGTGAAGCACAAGAATATTCTTAGCTCGAGATAGGAACGACCAAGGAGAATTGGCCTTTCACTTTTCGTGAGACGGAGATGTCATTTTATGCCTTTTAACATCACATGTCTTTGTTTGAGCTAAAGGTGATGATAGGTCAACGAAAGATGGGCTAGAATTTGACACCTGAGCCATAGGGGAACTCCTAGGCTATATCCGGTGTGGTACCAGAAAGAACAAGGAAGATTTTAATAGCGCGAAGGAGTCGCCCTTGTACTCTTTGCTGGGGCTGAAGCCTGGTCTAATCGGAAGTGACCTGGGACCAAACCTCAGCATATATACGGCGGGCACATTCCTTCATCTAGTTGCCAAGAAAGGAACCTATCCCACGAGATAGATGCGGACTCTCGGTTCGGCACTTTATAATACCTCCTGGTGCCGCCTGACCCAGTGGATTCTGAAAAAGTACGAGCGGTAGCTCTGGGCCACAGACTTGTTCTTCATCGTAAGGGGTACATGTTATGGTTTGGAGATGAACCACCCCATATTTGTTGCCCTGATAGAGTTGTACAACTTTCGTACGGAGACCTTTTGTACGCCTTGTGGCGAGATATGACTGGCCTTGAATGAGATGCATGTCATCTCAAAACTCTCTTGGGGTGATGAACCTTACAAAGAGTATACCCCGAGCAATAAAAAAACTAGGAGAGTTGAAAGCAGAGAACCCGGAGATCCTGGCGGTGTACCAAGAGTTGTTATGCCGTCGGCCTTTGCCAGAGGTCATCCAAGAAGACGAAGAAGTCTACTAAGGGGTCTTCTCCTAACATTTCAACTTGGACTCTCTACATGTTCCCGAAGACGAAGGAGTCCAATAGAGTTCATGTTCGGGTGCCATGACCCAACAGGAAGTGGCTGATTCCATCCAGGTGCAAAAGGAACTTGTTGTCGGGGGTAAGAAAGTTAAGGGCTCCTCAGAGAAAGAGGACAAACCCTTGACGAGCTAAGTGACCTCGAAAAGGAGCTCAACTACTTTTATATAGACACACACAAGTTTTCCTATAAGGTCGTGCTGGTGGGATACCAGATGCTTTGGTTGCACAGCTGCGTAGTCCCATGAGGGTCTAGAACGATTGACAGGATTAGTCGTACCCTTATTCTACCTGTCGTAAAGTTGGATTTCGACAATAAGCTGGCCCTTCTACCGGCCATGGTGCATTGCATCCATCATGGTCTCTGCAAATTTGTAAAAAAGTTGGAGGACCATCCTGGTAAGGGGCATTTCAACAGGGTTGAGCACCCTTACCATTATTTGATGGGTTAGCTTCTCCTACAACACGGGTCCTTGATGAGCCCTGGGAACGACGAAGACATGGTAGTCGCAGATACCCTTATTCGCAGGTATCGAACGATGAAGTGGAAGTATGATACGATATCTATTGTTAGGAGGGAGCTCTCCTTCATGACTGGCTAGACCTTCTTTACGTCCGAGCCAGAGTTTAGTGACGACGAAAGAAACGTTGTTCACCACGATGAAGAAGGAGTACCTAAAAGTCTGTCTGGCAGGCTCTTCCACTAGCTCTAAGCAATCTGTCCCTCTCATCTAGTGTATCAGAATAAGGATGCTTTTTTTATGGAACCTTACCTACCTAGCCGGTTCGCTCATAAGTTCGGCTACACTCAGCTTTTGCTGGGTCATCCGAGTGCATCACTTGGAAAAAATAGAAGTTTTCTTATGGGGGGTAGAGCATGGAGTCACTATAATGCAACTGGCACCCAAGTACGGTTTTAATTTCCAACAATCGACAGAAAGCAGTTATGAGTGCGTGTCTTACATGTCGTACTTCTCATAAAAAGTGTACAAATAACTATCCCCAAGAACTATGCTTTCATCGTATAGGAAGCTACATGTCAAGCAGGCAGTAAGTTGTGCACCCACTCATTCAGAATATGGGATGTTAGTCCACTAAAAGTTTTCACACAATAGTAAAATAGTGTTGACTGTCCAAAGTCCGTGCATACACTCATAACCATTCCTAAACTATATAAAGACACCTACCTACACCAAGATAGGGGGGCATACACAGACAGATAGAGAGAAACGGTAAATTTTTAAGTCTTTAAAATTTAAGAACAAAGTGAGAGAAATAAAAGCTTCTCATACCGTTGTTGCCAAATCTTTCTTAATATTTAAAGCATTCCCTACATTTCTTCGTCATTGTGTGTATTCTTTCATCGTCAAGTGGTCCAAGAAGTAAAGTGATCTTCCGCAGATTAGATATCTACAACTATATTTTCCAGAATCAATTATACTTAGATTTATGTTTAGGATCTCTTGTACTTTTCTTTCTTTTTAATAGTTTTTAACACAAAAGTTTCGTATAAACTTTTTCTCACAAACAAGGATGGTGACTTTGCTAGGGATGAATTTTTCCTCTAACTAGAAGGTGATAGCTCAACTCGATACTGCTTCGGTCGGCTCAACGCAGAAGTTCGACTAACAGGCATAAAAAAATGCTTTATTCTGGGGGTAGTGTCCACCCCTCATCCGCATTCAAGTTTAAAAAAACTCGCAAAGTGTGGGTGCCCAAGCCTCGTCATGCACATCTGCATTCAAATCAATGACTTGGTGGACAATTCTCTTAAATTAAACAAGGGATAATATTCATGCAACTGGTATAATTTCTAGCAAAGGGTGATCCACACCCAAGCTTCTGAATTCCTTGCGTTAAACAAGAGATATAATGCGCACAACTCGCGTAATTTCAAGCAAAGGGTGATCCACACCCAAGCTTCTCAGCCCGCGCATATTTGTTGTTATATGCGAGGCAAGCAAGGTGAGGACACCGCTGTCCAAACTAACAAGCGCACAAATAAAGACTTGGCCAAGAAGAATCATTCCTCTAATAACATGATTACATCCACGGTGGAGGGAAAATTGTGAACCACTCATCAAAAGCCTACTATTAATGCGCCAGACCAAGACCTTCGTACAAAATTAAATGCATGTAGACAAACTGTGCCAACTCTGTCTGTGCCAAAGAAAGTGCGCCAAGCAGTATCAATCTCTTCATAATATGCTAATTATGCGCGTGTACACAAGAGGGCTGCTAGGAAGAACTCCTCCCTAAAGGGCAAAAACTCGAGATATGACGAATCACTTTCCAATCAAGCCAGCACATCACTCTATACATAAGGGACCAAAAATATGCATAGAAGATTCAATATATCTCAGGTAAAGAGGCAGAGTCTGTCCTCTTCCTCCTATTTTATTTTCTCTTTCGATTTACGTGAGCTTATTATAAAAAACGTAAAGAGAGGGACCCTTCTGACATTACAACGGTGTATCCTAATGAACATTGTTGCAATTTTTAGAGAGTTATAATCGAATATTTTTGTGAATCCATAAAGTGGTCTATGTTTGACCGATTGAATTACACTATGTCTCCTAAACCTCGACATACAAAGCAAGTTGACAACCAGGAGCATGATGACGGTTTGCGAGGAAAAATTTTATATGAAACTTTTGTGTTATAAACTGTTAAAAAGTATAAAAAAGATCCTAAACAGGAATCTAAGTACAATTGATTCTGGAAAAGTATAGTTGTAAAGATATGATCTGCAAACGACTATTTTACTACTTGGACCACTCTACAATTTAGAAATACACATGACGACAGAGAAATGTAGGGAATGCTACGAACAACTTGGAGAGTTGAACAATAAGAAAGCTCTGACACAATGGCACAAGAAACTTCTATTTCTCTCGTTCTACTCTTAAATTTCAAAGACTTAAAGATTGGTGCGAACAACTTGGAGAGTTAAACAATAAGAAGGCTCTGGCATAATGGTACGAGAAGCTTCTATTTCTATCACTCTGCTCTTGAATTTCAAAGACTTGAGAATTCTAGTCCCCTCTCTGTCTATCTGTTTGTGTGTATGTGCCCCTTGTGTGTTCCCATTTATAGGGTTTAGGAGCGGTTATAAGAGTGTGCACGCACTATGGACAGTCAACACTATTATACTATTATGTATACACTTTTGGTAGATTAATACCCCATGTTCTGTATGAGTTGGTACATAACTTGCTGCCTGTTTGACACATAACTTTCTATACGAGGAAAGCATTGGTCGTGTGGGACAGTTATTTGTATACCTTTCATGAAAAGTACAGCATGTAAGACACGCATTCGTAACTGCTCACTGTCGGTTAGGATAGTATGTGCACTTTTGAAGTCGTGTGTAAACTGACGCATTTTTACTAAGGTTGTAATTGTGACGCACTTCAGAGAAAAATGGTACTTTGGCACACTTTTGAAGAGAATGGCACTTCGGTGCACTTTTAAGGAGAATGGCACTGAGGCAAACTTTTGAAGGAAATGGCACAGCGGCGCACTTTTAAAGAGAATGGCATTGAGGCACACTTTTGAAGGAAATGACACTGCGGCGCACTTTTGAAGAGAATGGCACTATGGCACAGTTTTGAAGAGAATGGCATTGATCCATACTTTTGAAGAGAATGGTACTGCGGCGTACTTTTGAAGATAATGGCAATGCGGCTAGGTCGCTAAACGATAACCTGGGTCTACATGCCGTATCTCTGCTGTAGTGATGACCTCTGACTCTTTGATTTATGCCTTTGTCAGTTGTTGGTTTGATGCATTAAATATTGAGAGAGAGAAGATCGTTTGTACGCCATCTTTCATATCATTAAGAAGTGTGCCACTTTTCTACTCTCTGAACAGTGTGCCATCCTCTGAAATTAATGGAATATAAGCCAAATTAAGAAAATATACGTCTTTCTTCTGGAATAAGTAGAAATTGTGCCATTATTATACTTGTGGGTTTATTTGTAGAAAACTATGCCATCTATCTGAGGCACACTTTTTATGTTTCTATAAGACCCACTTTAAAAATTTTGAATTCGTTCTGTTGAATTCAAAATTACTTTAAATTAGAAGCATAAAAGTTATTGAGTTATTTTGTGCGTGCTATGGATAGAATCCTATCAAATTTGCTGACGTGGCTAACATGCATGTATCTTTTGCTTGCTTATTTGGTTTTGACATGGTCTTTGAGAAGACATGGATGATTTTTTCGAAGATGCGGGAAGCTTATTAGGAATAATTTTTGATAACTATGCCATACTTGGCACGTCTTCTCCTATAACTAGGAGTAAAACTTTACCAACATTCCCAAACTTATCTCTTTTTTACTGTGAGACTTGAGCATAGCCACTATTATGTACGAGTCTACAAAGATGACCATAGTAGTATGGCTCCATCGGCTTTGTTGTTCGCCAAAAAAACACAAAAGGAAATGCTTCTCAATGATGGGTGGGTGGTTTGTCTAGAGATCATTGTAGGTGAGCTCTATGTGTGATGGAGCATGGAGGGATATCATAGGCTTTGTCGTTCATGTTAAGAAAATGAATTACCTAGAAGACTGTTTGTTGTCTTCAAACCCAGCTCGATGGAATCACTCACTTAATATGGCCCATGTGCTGATTACAGGGTTGGGATTAGAATCCCAACCGGGGCTTCTAGCGGTGGTGCTGGATGATGATAGCGGAACAACTTTCATTCAACTCGCCATATCCTCGATCTAGTCCGACATAAATGGGACCGTAATAATTTAAGCAGTCCCAGTCCTGTATAACATCCTCGTCCATATTATGGATTTCTTTTCCATGTAATATGGTTTGCATTGAGGAGCCAATTTCTTCTATGCCAGTTCATCTGCATCGGGAGCAGACTGTACGCAAAGATGGGGATAACTCTATGATATATACCCATTATATAAAAATATAGATGTAATAGATTTCCATATGTATGTCACTACCACATCTAAAAATATGAGTATTTATGACTTTTTGTTATTATAAGTATTGTGTGTATTTAATTTAAATAATTACATAATATGTGTATTTATATATATATTATTGTATAGTGTTCATTAATGTTTGAGCTAGTAGACTTGACCTAGAAGCCCACCAGATGAACCCCTGACCAAATTATAGGGTTGTGATTTTAATTTGTATTATTTAGGATTAATTTATTGATGTTGTAATTAATTACCATAATTTTATTTAATTGTTGCGCCTTACCGTTGCTTCGATATTTGGAGCGCTATCCTAGCTTTTGCCTTCCAACCAATTTCACAACCTTGTCCTAGTCGTGCCCGCCTTTCATTCTGACATTTGTGTAACTCATAATTATGCTTTCTTGTGCTTTATTTTAGTCGCATAATAGTCGTCGCAGACGTTATTATTTAATTCCAATAAATTTGAATTTTGTATCATTGTGCGTTCCAATCAAAATTGGAGACACAATCTTGACCCATTTCATGCAACCAAAATTAGGGTAATATTTCATTCTGAGTCTTCTTTATTCATAACACTTCTGTCCCACTTAATTTTAGCCCCATTTACTTCTAATTAATTTTAGAAAACTAATTACATTTATTTTAATTAAATTAAACCATAAACCTAACTTTGTATAATTTTCTAATTGTTGGGCACTTTTATGCAAAAGTGCATTAAGGTGTCCACCCTGTTGGACACGACACATGAATAAACCTATTTCTCCTTTATGTAAATTTTTCTATAATTTTTGGGAGTGTGTAATTCAACATCAACCTACTTAAACCATGGCCCCCCAAACTTTGAACCAAATGGAATCCTAGCCTTTCATTTTGAATCCATTTGAATCCTAGCCCTTGAAATATATCAATGACAAGCCCTTTTCCCAAGGGTTTGACCAAGCCCTAATTCTAGGTCAACCCAATACATTATACCTATATATAAATAGTCTCCTTTACTTTTTTTTTATTTTTCAACCAAACCTAATATAGCTACAGCCGATTCTCCCCCAAACCTTCCCTGTTCTCCATCATTCTCTTTCAACCACTCGACCGCGGGAGTCCCGAACCCCCACCGAACGCCTGGCCACCTCCGTCCGACCTGTACTCGACACGCCGGAGCAGCCTCGTCACTACCAGCACCCTCCCGCCTCACCGTCCCCTCTATCCCGCTCGTATCTCCCCGCCTGAACGGACCGAAGAAGCCCGCTGCCATCCCGTTGACGAACCCCCTCGACCGCCCGACTTCAAACCCGCTGCACCAGCCGGACCTCGTCGACGACCACTGCACGACCGCCGATCGAACCCGCCGTTCTCCTCCAGACCCGCCTGACCATCCGGCCACCCCTGTCACGACTGAACGCCTGAATCCTCCACCACCACTTCCCCGCTGTACCTCGCATGACGCCTCCCCGCAACCCGTAGCAGCACAGCTCCCTTTTTCCCTGACTTCTTCTCCTCCCCCTTGCATCTGGATCACCACCACTGTACACCACCACCACACTTCTTCCTCTCCGGCCATCCCCGGAGCCCGAGCAGTCCTCCACCACCACTTCCAGTCCAACCTCCCTGAGCCCCCTCCTTCATTCTCCTCATCCCTAATCACCATCATCATCACCTCCATCGTCATCGTCGTCATCATCATCGTTGACATCGTCGTCATCATCACCATCACCATCGTCGTCATCGCCGATCTCGTGCACGTGCACAGGTTCGAACCTGTCCCTCCTCCTTCATTTTATATGATTGTGTGTGTATGTATATAATTGGTATGTGTATACTACTATTAGTATATGTTTAGTATGTACGTATTTGATATGTATATATATATATATATATACATATATATATATATGTAGCTTATGTATTCAATGGTATATATTTAGTATGTATATATTTAGGTATTCCATTAGTATATGTTTAATATGTATAATTGGTATATATATACACATATATATATAGTATATGAATTCAATTAGTATATATACAAATATATATATATATATATATTATGTATGTATTTATTTGGTGTATATATATTATAAGTATTAATGTTATATACTAGTTAAGACTATGTATGTTATATATGTACTAGGTGACCCGAGTGTAATGACGGATATTCCGTAGTTACATTGACCTGTGACCATATGATATGTTAGCAGACTTCCATATGTATACTGACGTACTGGCAAGACCCGTATTATTTTGACTGTCTGATCTTGCACAGCAATTGCAGACGTAACACTCGTACAGCTAAACGCACGCTTGACCCTGTTAGATGACTAGGATCACCCCTAGAGTACCCCTGAGTTCAGTGTAATTATGGTTATGTATGTGCTAGTATTTTGGCTAATATTGTATTGTATTGCATTATATGTATTTAGGACCATTGGATTGTTCTGCGAGACTTCAGGAGCAGGACATTGGTATTGCCAGCTAAGGACCCTAGACGAGTACATTCTCTGATAATTTCTGTTATTTGATAATTTCTATAATTCCAGTATTTAGAAATGTTACATCTGATTCTTGACACTGTGCTACACGGACTAGTATATAGATTGGATCTGCAGTCATGAGATGTTACATTGGTTATCGTATTGACATTGTATACGATATTGATAATAGACATTGTATATGATATATTGGACATTGATCGTGTATCGTGACATGTCATGGTTGGATCTACAGTACTAGTTGGGGGCAAAGAAATTGCTAGTGTGAGATGTGATCAAATACCTATCGTACAAATGTATATATCGTTAAGTGTTAATCATACACCTCACATATGATTAGCCAGGCAATGTAGCTATCGAACAAGTTCCTAAGTCGATCATATTTCGAAACTATGATTTTAAACACTTACAATAGTTACAGTTCTCTATTTTAGTTCATATACTACATCATCCATATATGATATTGTAGTTCTTTCTCTTTATTTTATATATGCACTAACTGTACCATATTGCCTATATTGCCTGTCTCTTTATTTGGCCATTGCATTTATTAATTGTCTTCTCTCAGTATATATCATCATCTATTTATGGTTTTATAGTCCTTATCAATTAACTGGAACTTTTATTTTGGTTGTACTTTGCTCTATCCTGAATGGAAATATTTTTCCAGACTCCGCCTTAGGGGACTGGTTTCCGACATATTATGGACCACAGGGAGAGTAGCTGCAAACTTGGACCCTGTAGCCAGGTGTGATTCCGGGAGGTCTAGCCGGGATCACTAGTTATTTAGTTAGTTTCTTTTAGCAGATTTTTGGTACTGGATTTGTCTTCGGCATACTTTGAGACTTGGATATTATTGTTTGAGTTAGATTATTTCTAGTTTAGACTTGTGTTGCATTTTATTTATTTCTTCGATATCTTATCGTGCTTTAACTATGTGATTGAGTATTGTTCATATTATATTGTGATATATGTGTCTCCTTATGGAGTTTGATATTCGTGTGAGATTTATTAGATAGCGTTATGACATAGACAGCATTCTACCGCCGATGTTGCGGTGTAGGCTGGACGTACCCACGTACTCGTATCCTAAATTCTGGGTACGGGTCGGAAGACATTTTTAGTGGCGGCCCATGCAGGTCAGACTTCGCAAGTTGTGCGATATCGTGGTAGTATGACGTCGTAGTTGCATAATTGTGTACCTGCGATAGGATCTAGGATATAGCATACTTGGATGAGAGCGAATACTCTATCACAACTAGGAAACATTTCCAATCTATTGATCTTGTTATCCTTTTTCCTTCTGAATATTGCCTTCCTTGAATATTTTGTCCTTCCTTGATGATATCATTTTCTTGTGCCTTAATGACTTCACCTGGTTTTGATCCGTCTTTAAGATGCCGCCGAAGACCAGATCGCAGGATCAGCAGCAGCCTCCTAGGCAGACCCAGCTGGCTTGTCATTTCTGTAAGAAGCCAGGTCACCTTTGGAAGAGCTGTAGAGTGAGGCTAGGACTTTGTTTGTACTGTGGTGCCATGGGACATCGAATGAAGGATTGTATTCGAGCCCCTTATCTTCTTGGCCAGCGCACAGCTCTAAATCATAGAGACCCAGTTAGGCCACCTGTGGAACCACAGATTGCTCAGCACCAGCGAAGGGAGCCACCCTAGCAGTGCGGGACATTTGCGATGACGGTCGAGGATACCGATACTGCAGGTAATGTGTTAGCAAGATTCTGTTCTTTTCTTTCCTTCTGTTCCTTTCTATTTGATTGATTGATTGATTCCTTAGTACCGTAGTTGTGTCAGTGATTTTCTTGTTAGAATGTAGTTAGTATTACACCCTGACAGAGACTGTAATACCATAACGAAATAGACCATAAACCATACATATATTTTTCTAAATTGCATATTGAATGACTGTAGGTAAAAAAAATTTAGACCTTAATTGTTGGGGGATTGACCATAGTGAAGATTAATGAAGAGGTTATGACTTGACAAAGAGAGACAAGATATTTAAATTTGAGGATAAACATTAAATTAAATAAAGAATGGAGAAGTTAAATATGGCAGAATAGACGATTGTTAAATTATTGTTTTTATGAAGATTACGATATGATTGAATTTGTCATTTTGAGGAATTAAGAAGATTATCAGTATATGTAATCGACTAGAAGATATAAATATTTTTTAAAACTTATGATTTGAAAGTTGTATTTGAAGACTTCGTAACCATTACATTGTTTGAGTTTTGTATGAAAAAAAATGAAGGAATAAGAACACAAATGGATTAGTGTTGAATTCAAATTTTGGGATGAGATTCAATTTTATAATATACATTGATTGGATTTAAAATTAGAGGATTGGATATTAAATTTTTGATTATTTACTTATTAACTTAAAGTTTTGGAGGAAATTGTGATAAAAATGAAATTTGATTTTTATTTCGAGGATTTTCAGGAATATGATAATTACAGAATTTTGAAAAGTTGTGAAATAACAATATGGATTACTTCATGATTATATGGTTTGATGAATTTAAATTTTGATAGAAAATAATATAATGAATAAATACAACTGTTGAGGATCTTAAATTTCGTGGACAAAATTCTTTTAAGGAGGGTAGACTTGTCACTACCGCATTCTAAAAAGAGGGGTATTTTTGACTTTTTGTTATTATAAGTATTGTATGTATTTAATTTAAATAATTGCATGATATGTATATTTATATATATTATTGTATAGTGTTCATTAATTTTTGAGCTAGTAGACTTGACCTAGAAGCCCACCAGATGAACCCCTGACCGAATTATAGGGTTATTGATTTTAATTTGTATTATTTAGGATTAATTTATTGAGATTGTAATTAATTACCGTAATTTTATTTATTTGTTGCGCCTTATCGTTGCTTCGATATTTGGAGCGCTACCCGAGCTTTTGCCTTCCAACCAATTTTACAACCTTGTCCTAATCGTGCCCGCCTTTCATTCTGACCTTTTTGTAACTCATAATTATGCTCTCTTGTGCTTTATTTTAGTCGCACAATAGTAGTCGCAGACGTTATTATTTAATTCCAATAAATTTGACTTTTGCATCGTTGTGCGTTCCAATCGAAATTGGAGACACAATCTTGACCCATTTCGTGTAACCCAAATTAGGATAATATTCCATTCTGAGTCTTCTTTATTTATGACACTTTTGTCTCAATTAATTTCAGTCCTATGTACTTCTAATTAATTTTAGAACGCCAATTATATTTATTTTAATTAAATTAAACCATAAACCGAACTTTGTGTAATTTTCCAATTGTAGGGCACTTTTATGCAAAAGTGCATTAAGGTGTCCACCCAGTTGGACCTGACACGTGAATAAACCCATTTCTCCTTCATGTAAATTTTTCCATAATTTTTGGGAGTGTGTAATTCAACATCAACCTCCTTGAACCATAGCCCCCCAAACTTTGAACCAAATGGAATCCTAGCCTTTCATTTTGAATCCATTTGAATCCTAGCTCTTGAAATATATCAATGACAATCCCTTTTTCCAAGGGTTTGACCAAGCCCTAATTCTAGGTCAACCCAATAAATTATACCTATATATAAATAGTGTCTTTTACTTTCTTTTCTTTTTCAACCAAACCTAATATAGCTACACCCGATTCTCCCCCCAACCTTCCCTGTTGACCATCCTTCTCCTTCAACCCCTCGACCGTCGGAGTCCCGAACCCCCGCCGAACGCCTGGCCACCTCTGCCCAGACTTATACTCGACATGCCGGAGCAGCCTCGTCACTACCAGCACTGTACCGCCTCACAGTCCCCTCTATCCTGCTCGCATCTCCCCGCCTGAACCGACCAGAGATGACCGTTACTATCCTGTCGACGAACCCTCTCGACCGCCCGATATCGAACCCGCTGCACCTGCCGGACCTCGTCGACGACCACTGCACGACCGCCGACTGAACCCGCCGTTCTCCTCCAGACCCGCTTGACCATCCGTCCACCCTCGTCACGACTGAACGCCTGACTCCTCCACCACCACTTCCCTGCTGCACCTCGCCTGATGCCTCCCCGCAGCCCACAGCAGCACAGCTCCCTTCCTCCTTGACTTCTCCTCCTCCTTGCATCTGGATCACCACCACCACACCTCTTCCTCTCCGGCCATCCCCGGAGCCCGAGCAGTCCTCCACTACCTCTTCCAGTCTGACCTCCCTGAGCCCCCTTCTTCGTCCTCCTTATCCCTAATCACCATCATCATCACCTCCATCGTGATCATCGTCATCATTATCGTTTACATCGTCATCATCATCACCATCACCATCGTCGTCGTCATCGCTGATCTCGTGCACGTGCACAGGTTCGAACCTGTCCCTCCTTCTTCATTTTATGTGATTGTGTGTGTATGTATATAATTGGTATATGTAGACTAATTATTAGTATATGTTTAGTATGTACGTATTTGATATATATATATATATAGCTTATATATTCAATAGTGTATATTTAGTATGTATATATTTAGGTATTCCATTAGTATATGTTTAATATGTATAATTGGTATATATATATACATATATATATAGTATATGAACTCAATTAGTATATATACATATATATATATATATATATATATATATATATATATATATATATATATATATATATATATATATATATATATATATTATGTATGTATTTATTTGGTGTATATATATTATAAGTATTAATGTTATATACTAGTTAAGACTATGTATGTTATATATGTACTAGGTGACCCGAGTATAATGATGAATATTGTAAGCCCCCTCGAACAAAATTTATGATCACTTAGCTTAGATAGAGAGATTAGGGTTAATTTAGAGCTAATTAAAAATTGATTACAGTATTTTATATTTGTTGTACAATATTTATATAACTTAGTGCATCTTACCCTTGCTCCCACGTTTAGAGCACTACACTAGTTATTACCTGCAAACAAAATCCATACACTTTTCTAGTCATGCCAGCCTTCTATTATGACCCTTGTGTAACTCACAAATACCCTCCCTTGTGCTCATTTTAGTCGCACAATAATTGTTGCAAACGTCCATGTTTAAATCCAATTAAATCCAACTTTGCATTCCTTGTGCATTCCAATTAAAATTGGAGACATAATCTTGACCTTTTGTACAACCCAATTTATGATAACTTTCTACTCTGAGTCCTCTATGTCCATGATACTTGTGCCCCACCAAATTTTAGCCTCAGGTACTTCCAATTAATTTGAGAACACCATGCGCATTTATTTTCAATTAATTTAAACCCAATTCCTGTCTCAGTACAATTTTCTAATTGTTGGGTACTTTTATGCAAAAGTGCATTGAGGTGTCCACACCATTGGACAATACATAAAGAAATCCATTTATCTCCTTCTTATAAAATTTTTTATAATTTTTGGAATGTGCAACGTGCAACATCGCCCCCACTTAATCTTAGCCTTGTATTTAAATAATGCAAACTATAGCCCTCCAACTTAATCCTGATTAAATCTAATACCCCATTAATTAAGCCCTTGCAAAACACACACAACACTCCCCTCACCCTATAAAATACCAAACACCAATTTCCCCACCAATTTTCTATTATTTTATGTGTTTGTGCAAATACCCCAAATTTAAGGGGCTTATTTACAAATGTTGTATTATGTGTCATCACCTCATTGGCCCAAGTCAATGAAGAAGCCACCCTCAACTCATTGACTAGTCAACCTCACTCCTCTCTCTCTCTCTCTCCTTTGTATGTATATTTTCCCATGATAAATTTGAGCCACCCATTCAAATGGGGACTCATCATCACCATACACCACCATCACACATCCCTATAAAAATGCCTCTTTCTACACAATTCCCAAGCAGGCCCTAACCCCAATACATTGAAATCCCCCCTCCTCTCTCTCTCCTCCCTCTTCCTAACAGCTGAATTCTTCTTTCCTTTATTCTTCTTCTCCTTCTTCTTCATTACTCTCTCCTCAGGTGAACCAGCCGGCCGACCCTGCAACTCCGGCAAGGCGAGCCACCCTCACACCCACGAACGATCGACTCCTGCCCTGACTCCACCCACCTGGTCGCTGTTGCCGTTTCTTCTCCGCTGTCCCCAGTCGCCACCCGCATCCGCCATTATCCCGACGACTACCCGCTCCTCCAACCAACCGGCCACCCGCCATCACCTCCCTCGATATCTCCTCACCTCCCACCAGCGTTGACTCCCTCAACCCGATCGCCTGAGATCGATCCCCAACCTCTCCCATCGAGCTCGAAGGTCCTAGCCATAGAGGATCCCTCAGATTTGGATCTCCAGCTCCGACGACTGACAATAGCCTCCACCATGAAGCTTCACCAGCATCGATCATCTTGGCAGGACAGATCACTTCCTCTGCCGAGTTCGACCGTATAGCTGCAAAGACGACGAGCTCGCCGATGATTCCCGGTTGCAGTTGGATGACCGGTCATCTTCTCTGACTTGAAGCTTCATTAGGGATTCTCCTTCTTCGATCGTGCTTTATCGTTCCTTTGTCAGCGCTGCGACTTCTCCGACGAGCAGAGCGTTGATCTCGCCACCGCGAGATCGACAGTAACCTCGTCAAAGCGTTTTTCGGCGATCAGATCTGTCCTTGACGGCGATAACCGAGGATCTCTCCGCCACGACGTCTTGAGTCTCCGATGACTCTGTCGACCGCAGAGACTTCTGACGAGGAGCATCAGCCGAGCTCTCGAGAACTTCTCGAACCCTCGATCACTAATCCGACGAAGCTTTGATCTGTGCGAGTGGGCCATCATTGATAAGACAATAGGTAAATTACTTGATTCTGATACTTTCTTCAGTTCTTGATTTATTTTCCTAATTTTTGTTAATCGAAGAAAGATTGGTTTATAAAATATTAGAATTCTCCGATACGGAGTTGGACCCATCAATCCGGGCATCCACGTCGCATACCGATTTTACCAAAAGGTGCGCACTGTCAATACGGACGTGTGAGATTTCGTGGAAGTTGATTTGGATGTGCGTGTACACCGGAATCAACGCGTATCCGTCAATGACACCCCGTATCGGCCCTGTGCTGGAATGCATTATAACTTCGTGGCTGCTCGTCGTTTCGAAACGAAACTTATGCCATCGGACTCGTAGCAATACGATGGTCCTGTGACCCAAGTTTGGTTCGATTTTGAGAACGTTGATAAAATCCAGTGTCGTAGGCCCTACGGCTCCACTTGATGGGCTATTTTGTGATCGGCTTATCAGAATCTAGTTTTGGACATTCTATTGGGTTCGTATCGATGTTCTGGACTTGTTGACACTAAGTTCGACGAATTTGGAGAACCTTGTCTCTGGCACATTTTTCAGTGCAAGACGGGCCCACTAGTGGACCCCGTGTTGACCAAAAACTGTATTTTTGTCCCTGTGTCCAAATTGGATGAAAGAGTAGTGTTTTCTAGCTATTTCACTTATTATGGGAACATTGGTGATGTTTATTTCAGCATCCAGAGACGTTCATTCTGAGGCCATAGTTTCTTACTCTTGGTGTTTGACATCTGGACGTTACATAGTTTCAGCTCTCTTTCCAGGCAAGTATACCTTGCCTTGTTGTACTGTTTAAATTTAGTTATTTTTAGTTGCATGTTTATTTAATTTCATATTATATAACTGTGCGCGTTCGAAAAAACTCGGGTGCAGTCAACGAAAACGTTGACATTAGGATTTGTGTCTGACTTAGTGTCTAGTGGACCCACCTAAAGTTGTGGAGTTATCGGTATGACTCCCCAGGCCTTGACACATTTCTTACACGTGTTGTGAGTCTTATGTAGGGCTCGGACTTGCGTATGTGGTTGGCCACCTGTACGTATAGGCGTGCGGCGGATAGGGAATAACTGCTATTAGCGATGCATGATAGAAGACTTAGCAGTTATTAGTAGTCGGAGCATAGAATATTGTGGTACGAAGGTCCAATCCTTGTCCTTGTTTGGTTGTAAGGTTGGACTATTGTTCTAACGATAGACTATGAGCCAGAGTTACGACGCCTCGGCGTAGTAGCTAAGGCATGTTGTGGATACGACATGCATAAATCATTGGGCGAAAAGGACGACTAGTAGGCGTATGGGACACCCACCTCCTTTATACAGATATCGTACTCGATGGGGTGATACAGACGTATATATATATTGCAGATACCATGTTCTTTAGAGTGTTGGACGTCACTTGTTATTTTTGCAGATACCACACTCTATAGAAAGTTGGACGTTATTATACAGATACCATGTTCCTCGGATATGGACATTATTATTGCAGAGCGCCCATATTCTGGGGGCATATGTGGCATATACTAGTCAGTCATGACGATTGGTGAATTACGTTAGCATATGTCTAGCCTATACTTTTCCATACGTACTAAGTTGTTCTCAAATTGCATTCACTTAGATGGTTAGCACACCCCCTTTATTTATTCAGTATTTACTTTATGGCATATATTTTTTTTATCTTGTTACATCCCTCTGAGGACCTGGATCCCTTCCAGGTTGTTTGTGCAGTTGCAGGATAATTGATCTAGTAGAGTGCAGACATCATTGCAGGTATATTTATATTTCCAGCTATTTTAGTCATGTATTACTTTCCATTTTATTCTGCTTTTATAGCCTAGTATTTATAGACCTATGTTGTTCTTCTGGTCTATTCGAACGGATGTATTATTGGGCTGCAGACTGATGATGCGTATCGTTCCTTCTTGAGATTACTTATCCTGGATTGAGATTTTCGTTTAGTTGTTGTATGTTAGAAATAGATTATTACTTGGATCACTTGACCATGGACAGCGTAAGTTTACTTCATCGGTTCCATTAAATTGGAAAGCCCTACGGAGTCGTACCAGCTGGCCATTGCCACTCGTCTGGTCCCATAGATTTTGGGACTGGGGCGTGACAGATATTCCGTCGTTACATTGACCTGTGACCATGTGATATGTTAGCAGACTGCCATATATACACTGACGTACTGGCGAGACCCATATTATTTTGACTGTCTGATCTTGCAGAGCAATTACAGACGTAACACCCGTGCAGCTAAACGCACGCTTGACCCTGTTAGATGACCAGGATCACCCCTAGAGTACCCCAGAGTTCAGTGTAATTATGGTTATGTATGTGCTAGTGTTTTGGCTGATGTTGTATTGTATTATATTATATGTATTTAGGACCATTGGATTGTTTTGCGAGACTTCAGGAGCAGGACATTGGTATTGCCAGCTAAGGACCCCAGGCGAGTACATTCTCTGATAATTTCCGTTATTTGATAATTTTTATAATTCTAGAATTTAAAAATGTTATATCTGATTTTTGACACTGTGCTACACGGACTAGTATATAGATTGGATCTGCAGTCATGAGATGTTATATTGGTTATTGTATTGATATTGTATACGATATTGATATTAGATATTGTACATAATATATTAGACATTGATCGTGTATCGTGACGTGTCATGGTTGGATCCACGGTACTAGTTGGGGGCGGGAAATTTCTAGTGAGAGATGTGATCAAATACCTATCATACAAGTGTATATATCGTTAAGTGTTAATCATACACCTCACGTATGATTAGCCAGGCCATGTAGCTATCGAAAAAGTTTCCAAGCTGATCATATTTCAAAACTACGATTTCAAACACTTAGAATAGTTACAGTTCTCTATTTTAGTTCATAAACTACATCATCCGTATATGATATTGTAGTTCTTTCTCTTCATTTTATATATGCACTAACTGTACCATATTGCTTATATTGTCTGTCTCTTTGTTTTGCCATTGTATTTATTTATTGTCTTCTCTCAGTATATAGTATCATCTATTTATTGTTTTATAGTCCTTATCAATTAACGGGAACTGTTATTCGGGTTGTACTTTGCTCCATCCTGACTGGAAATATTTTTCCAGACTGTGCCTTAGAGGACTGGTATCCGACATATAATGGACGACAGGGAGAGTAGCTGCAGACTTGGACCCTGTAGCCAGGTATGATTTTGAGAGGTCTAGCCGGGATTAATAGTTATTTAGTTAGTTTCTTTTAGCAGATTTTTTGTACCGGATTTGTCTCCGGCATACTTTGAGACATGGATATTATTGTTTGAGTTAGATTATTTCTATATTAGACTTGTATTGTATTTTATTTATTTCTTTGATATCTTATCGTGCCTTAGCTCTGTGATTGAGTATTGTTCATATTATATTGTGATATCTGTGTCTCCTTATGGAGTTTGATATTTGTGTGAGATTGATTAGATAGTGTTATGACATAGACAACGTTCTACCGCCGATGCTGTGGCGTAGGCTGGACGTACCAACGTAATCGTGCCCTAAATTCTGGGTGCGGGTCATGACACATTTTTAGTGGCGGCCCATGCAGGTCAGACTTTACCAGTTGTGCGATATCGTGGTAGTGTGATGTCTTAGTTGTACTACTACATACCTGCGATAGGATCTAGGATATAGTATACTAGGATGAGAGCGAACACTAAATCACAGCTAGAAAATATTTCCAATCTATTGATCTTGTTATCCTTATTCCTTCTGAACAATTCTTTCCTTGAATATTTTGTCCTTCCTTGATGATATCGTATTCTTGTGCCTTCATGACTTCTCCTGGTTTTGATCCGTCTTCAGGATGCCGTCGAAGACCAGATCGCAGGATCAGCAGCAGCGTCCTAGGCAGACCTAGCTAGCTTGTCATTTCTGTAAGAAGCCAGATCACCTTTGGAAAAGTTGTAGGGTGAGGCTAGGACTTTGTTTGTACTGTGGCATCGCGGGACATCGAATAAAGGATTGTATTCGAGCCCCTTATCTTCCTGGCCAGCCCGTAGCTCCAAATCATAGAGACCCAATTAGGCCACCTGTGGAACCGCAGATTGTAATCAGCACCAACGAAGAGAGCCACCCCAGCTGGGCGGGGCATTTGCGATGACGGTCGAGGAGACTGATACTGCAGGTGATGTGTTAGCAGGATTCTGTTCTTTTCTTTCCTTCTATTCCATTCTATTTGATTGATTAATTTATTCCTTAGTACCGTAGTTGTGTCAGTAATTTTCTTGTTAGAATGTAGTTAGTAGTACACCCTGACAGACACAGCAATACCATGACAAAACAGACCATAAACCATACATATATTTTTCTAGATTGCATATTGAATGATTGTAGGTAGAATTTTCTTAGACCTTGATTGTTGGGGGATTGACCATAGTGAAGATTAATGAAGAGGTTATGACTTGACAAAGAGAGACAAGATGCTTAAATTTGAGGATTAATATTAAATTAAATAAAGAGTGGAGAACTTAAATATGGCAGAATAGACGATTGTTAAATTATTGATTTTATGAAAATTACGATATGATTGAATTTGTCATTTTGAGGAATTAAGAAGATTATCAGTATATGTAATCGACTAGAAGATATAAATATTTTTTAAAACTTATGATTTGAAAGTTGTATTTGAAGACTTCGTAACCATTACATTGTTTGAGTTTTGTGTGAAAAAAGAAATCAAGGAATAAGAACACAAATGGATTAGTGCTGAATTCAAATTTTGGGATGAGATTCAATTTTATAATATACATTGATTGGTTTTAAAATTAGAGGATTGGATATTAAATTTTTGAGTATTTACTTATTAACTTAAAGTTTTGGAGGAAATTGTGATAAAAATGGAATTTGATTTTTACTTCGAGGATTTTCAGGAATATGATAATGACAAAATTTTAAAAAGTTATGAAATAACAATATGGATTACTTCATGATTATATGGTTTGATGAATTTAAAGTTTGATAGAAAATAATATAATGAATAAATACAACTGTTAAGGATCTTAAATTTTGAGGACAAAATTCTTTTAAGGAGGGTAGACTTGTCACTACCACATTCTAAAAATAGGGGTATTTTTGACTTTTTGTTATTATAAGTATTGTTTGTATTTAATTTAAATTATTGCATGATATGTGTATTTATATATATATATTATTGTATAGTGTTCATTAATGTTTGAGCTAGTAGACTTGACCTAGAAGCCCACCAGATGAACCCCTGACAGAATTATTGGGTTATGATTTTAATTTGTATTATTTAGGATTAATTTATTGAGGTTGTAATTAATTACCGTAATTTTATTTAATTGTTGTGCCTTACCGTTGTTTCGATATTTGGAGTGCTACCCTAGATTTTGCCTTCCAACCAATTTTACGACCTTGTCCTGGTCGTGCCCACATTTCATTCAGACCTTTATATAACTCATAATTATGCTCTCTTGTGCTTCATTTTAGTCGCACAATAGTCATCGCAGACGTTATTATTTAATTTTAATAAATTTGACTTTTGCATTATTGTGCGTTCCAAATGAAATTGGAGACACAATCTTGAACCATTTCGTGCAACCCAAATTAGCGTAATATTCCATTCTGAGTCTTCTTCATTCATGACACTTCTGTCCTACTTAATTTCAGCTCCATGTACTTTTAATTAATTTTAGAACACCAATTACATTTATTTTAATTAAATTAAACCATAAACCTAACTTTGTACAATTTTCCAATTATTGGGCACTTTTATGCAAAAGTGCATTAAGGTGTCCATCCGTTGGATACGACACGTGAATAAACCAATTTTTCTTTCATGTAAATTTTTCCATAATTTTTGGGTGTGTGTAATTCAACATCAACCTCCTTGAACCATGGCCCCCCAAACTTTGAACCAAATGGAATCCTAGCCTTTCATTTTGAATCCATTTGAATCCTAGCCCTTGAAATATATCAATGACAAGCCCTTTCCCAAGGGTTTGACCAAGCCCTAATTCTAGGTCAACCCAATACATTATACTTATATATAAATAGTCTCATTTACTTTTCTTTTCTTTTTCAACCAAACCTAATATAGCTACAGCCGATTCTTCCCCCAACCTTCCCTGTTCACCATCCCTCTCCTTCAACCCCTCGACCGCCGGAGTCCTGAACCCCCGTCGAACGCCTGGCCACCTCCGCCCAGACCTGTACTCGACACGCCGAAGCAGCTTCGTCACCACCAGCACCCTACCGCCTCACCGTCCCCTCCATCCCGCTCGCATCTTCCCGCCTGAACCGATCGAAGAAGCCTGCTGCCATCCCGTTGATGAACCCCCTCGATCGCCCGACTTTGAACCCGCTGCACCTGCCGAACCTCGTCGACGACCACTGCACGACCGCCGACTGAAATCGTCGTTCTCCTCCAAACCCGTCTGACCATCCGGCCACCCTCGTCACGACTGAACGCATGACTCCTCCACCACCTCTTCCCCGCTGCACCTCGCCCGATGCCTCCCCGCAGCCCGCAGTAGCACAACTCCCTTCCTCCCTGACTTCTTCTCCTCCTCCTTGCATTCGGATCACTACCACTCTACACCACCACCACACCTCTTCCTCTTAGGCCATCCCCGGAGCCCGAGCAGTCCTCCACCACCTCTTCCAGTCTGACCTCCCTGAGCCCCCTCCTTCATCCTCCTCATCCCTAATCACCATCATCATCACCTCCATCGTCATCGTCGTCATCATCATCGTTGACATCGTCGTCATCATCACCATCGTCGTTATCGACGATCTCGTGCACGTGCACAGGTTCGAACCTGTTCCTCCTCCTTCATTTTATGTGATTGTGTGTGTATGTATATAATTGGTATGTATATACTACTTATTAGTATATATTTAGTATGTACGTATTTGATATATATATACATATATATATATATATATATATATATATATATATGTAGCTTATGTATTCAATGGTATAAATTTAGTATGTATATATTTAGGTATTCCATTAGTATATGTTTAATATATATATATGTATATATATATATAGAGTATATGAATTCAATTAGTATATATACACACATATATTATATATGTATTTATTTGGTGTATATATATATTATAAGTATTAATGTTATATACTAGTTAAGACTATGTACGTTATATATGTACTAGGTAACCCGAGTGTAATGATGGATATTCCGTAGTTACATTGACCTGTGACCATGTGATATGTTAGCAGACTGCCATATGTACACTGACGTACTGGCGAGACCCGTATTATTTTGACTGTCTGATCTTGCACAGCAATTACAGACGTAACACATGTGCAGCTAAACGCACGCTTGACCCTGTTAGATGACTAGGAACACCCCTAGAGTACCACTGAGTTCAGTGTAATTATGGTTATGTATGTGCTAGTATTTTGGCTAATGTTATATTGTATTATATTATATGTATTTAGGACCATTGGATTCTTCTGCGAGACTTCAGGAGCAGGACATTGGTATTGCAAGCTAAGGACCCCAGGCTAGTACATCCTCTGATAATTTTTGTTATTTGATAATTTCTATAATTCCGTATTTAAAAATGTTATATCTGATTCTTGACAATGTGCTACACGGACAAGTATATAGATTGGATCTGCAGTCATGAGATGTTACATTGGTTATTATATTGACATTGTACATGACATTAATATTAGATATTGTACATAATATATTGGACATTGATCGTGTATCGTGACGTGTCATGGTTGGATCCACAGTACTAGTTAGGGGCAAGAAAATTGTTAGTGAGAGATGTGATCAAATACCTATCGTACATGTGTATATATCGTTAAGTGTTAATCATACACCTCACGTATGATTACCCAGGCCATGTAGCTATCGAACAAGTTCCCAAGCCGATCATATTTTGAAACTACGATTTCAAACACTTAAAATAGTTACAGTTCTCTATTTTAGTTCATATACTACATCACCCGTATATGATATTGTAGTTCTTTCTCTTTATTTCATATATGCACTGACTGTACCATATTGCCTATATTGTCTGTCTCTTTATTTTGCTATTACATTTATTTATTGTCTTCTCTCAGTATTTAGCATCATTTATTTATTGTTTTATAGTCCTTATCAATTAACTGGAACTGTTATTTGGGTTGTACTTCGCTCCATCCTGACTGGAAATATTTTTCCAGACCGCGCCTTAGAGAACTGGTGTCTGACATATTATGGACCACAGGGAGAGTAGCTACAAACTTGGACCCTGTAGCCAGGTATGATTCGGGAAGGTCTAGTTGGGATCACTAGTTATTTAGTTAGTTTCTTTTAGAAGATTTTTGGTACCAGATTTGTCTCCGACATACTTTGAGACTTGGATATTATTGTTTGAGTTAGATTATTTCTATTTTAGACTTGTGTTATATTTTATTTATTTCTTCGATATCTTATCGTGCTTTAGCTATATGATTGAGTATTATTCATATTATATTGTGATATCTGTGTCTCCTTATGGAGTTTGATATTCGTGTGAGATTGATTAGATAGTGTTATGACATAGATAGCGCCGATGCTACGGCGTTGGCTGGACGTACCCAGTACTCGTGCCACAAAATTTGGGTGTGGGTCGTGACAATGTATTATCATAATGTATTTAAAATAATAATTTAGATGTGATAGATCTCCGTCATATATAATCATAATTAAGCATCAATAAAATTTTAGTTTTTGACTTCATTGTGTTGTATGCATATTACTAACTGAAGACTTTGTCAAAGTATGCCAGAAAAGACTGAATACGTTAACTTTTTCTTGCCATCTTACTGATACGCACATAAATTCTTTGTGTAGTTTGTCGCACGCATTCTTGGTACTTGTCTGGTCATGCACAATATGAAAATTTTTCTATCAATCAGACAAATGTGCATATTGGAATCCCCGGACCAATATTGCACTTTCTTATTTTTTTACTAATAAAGAAATTTTGTTTTAACATAGTGATACTTTTAAATCGAGACCCATTGAATATATATCTGCTCAGAGGTATTATGGACATGACAGAATAATTCTGTGGGAGAATTTGGTAGAAGTATCACTTAAGGCATACTCGTACTGAGTACAAATGATAGGATACCTTACTATCAGAGGTGATGTGGACATGATAGTTCACTAGTTTACCACACCGGAGAAGAAAAGAAAGAGTAGTTCATGGGCGAACTATTATCTCCTTTTGAGGGGATAATAAATAAAATATGATTCAGAGGTAATATGGACGTGAATCATATTATACTTATTAACTGCTGAATAAAAATATGAGATTATTCCCAACCCAACTGGGGATTAGGAATAGGATATCCTTGAAACAACTGGGCTTTAAGAATAAAATATTTTGGTTAGGGAGAATTATTTAAGTGATCTCAACGAGAGTGTTCCGCTATAGAACTTTGAGGACCCATTATCCATTTCTTATTCAAAAATAAATATTGGTAATAGTTCGACAGGCCGTGTAGGCTATGAGTTACTAGAGATTAAATAAAATATATCTTGCTTTAATCCGTTAGAGATGGAGAAGAATATGTCGTGCTTAGACATTTGTTGTTGATAGACATCATTACCAAATCTCCAATATCATTATCATCTTAGGCATTTGACACCATATTTACAGAATCTCACAATGATGAGTCAGAGGAATGAGAATATGTCTCTTCTTCTAATTTTAAACTTTAAGAACTTGTTGGTGGTGTAACATATCCCATACCATAACCAGTTCGTTAGTAGTATATTTCCGGCTAAGTTATAGCCCATCATTTATATGATGTTCTTGGCTGGTGGCTGTAACGATATAGGCTGTAACGATATAGTTTTATCTTTCCTATATCCTCATCAAAAGTATTAGTCTGCACAACTCTTTTGTTTCTAACTTTGCCAAAAATTATATGATGTTACTTGTCCTTTCTCGTTGGAACAATAAAGTATGGCTCCTTATATGGTTCATATGATAAACTATATTGGAATGGAGATGCCACGGGTATGGGCAGAGGTTCGTAAAGGTAAAGTGGTTCTAAATTTTTTTTAGCAAAGGGTTCAACATCTATGTAGTGAGAAGTAGAGCCTTCTTTATTCATGAAATATAAAAAAAAATTACCTTCCACATAGTCGGCCTAATCTTCAGCCTTGACAGGTGGCTTGGCAAGATTGATGACTAGGAATTGATTAATTGATGTTAATGGTTTGTTACAACAAAGGTCGATAACAAGTGGCTTATTCTCCAGTGTTGGTTGTTCTTTGCAATGAAGGTTGATGACCAATGGAGATGCCTTATGTAGGTTAATGCCGAGAGGCTTCGAAGGAGTTGCACAAGTTGTACGTCCTGTGACTCTGATTATCAGAGGCTCTTCTTTTGGAGTATTTTCAGCTTCATCACTATCTTGATTAGCTTTCTTTTTCATACACTCTGGTGTATAGAGTGCAGAGTCAGCGAAATAGGCTTCGACACATTTGAAAGGGTTGAGGTCAACTACCTCTATTTTGACCTCTCCTCTACTATTCATATACTTGAAGCTTTGTTGTAGGGTGTAGGGTATAATTTTATGCTTATGTATCCATGGTAGTCCCAACAAAATATTGTAGGGTACGTCAGAGTCAATCCCATAGCATGTGACTTCAGTACGTAGATCGCCTATCTGAATTTTTAGGCATATTTTTTCTAGTGATTTACTTCTTCCAGCATTAAAGCCTAATAATAGACAGCTTGTGCGTAGGTATCTTTAATCCTCTCAGTAGACTTTTAGGGATGATGATGAGTGAAGAACTAGGGTCGATGTGAATCTGATTCACCTTAATAGATCCGGTGTAACTGGTATAATACAGAGGCATGTCATGCTGATTATATTTGAGTAACATGTCATCTTACGTGAAGGTGATGTTAGGAAACTTCTAGATCATGCTATGGCATTAAGGACATACAAATATCTCTTCATCAGTGAGTCTTGAGTTGAGCTAAGCATGAATCTGTATATATCAGAGCTTCGCTCA
This sequence comes from Iris macrosiphon, assembly GCA_036927795.1. Taxonomy (NCBI): domain Eukaryota; kingdom Viridiplantae; phylum Streptophyta; class Magnoliopsida; order Asparagales; family Iridaceae; genus Iris; species Iris macrosiphon. The sequence goes on along the minus strand of JAYESA010000017.1, from coordinate 43,554,716 downwards.
AAGATTTACGAGTCTCCTTCGACAAATAAAGCAACTCAAATAGGGAGAGTCTGCTTGGGTATTGGCCAGTTGGGCCAATATGTCAAAATTATAGGGTTTTTCAAGTCCTTTGGGTATATTCTTCTTCAGAGATTTATCAAAATGTACTTTCTTTTGCTTTTCTTTCTCTGTCGTAGTAGGCTTCGTAGGACCAGATTCGGTTGTGACCATATTCGTAGGAGTTGGCGAAGTAGGAAGAGTGTTAGGAATATCTTTTGGGACAAATTTATCAGTTTTATGATAATCTTTTCAGGACCTGGTACCAGTCATGGCTTCTTCTTTGGGCATCAGAGAAAGAAGTACCATGTTACATGACTTGAGTTTCTTTTATCATGCCGTTTCTAGGAGTGAGTCTGTAGGCTGATCTCATCGTAGCCCAATCCATTATGGGATTTATTGGACTGTCCTCGGAGTTTTAGAGGAATACGTCGACCCTTGCCAAAGTTTAAACCATCAGCTTTCTGGAAATTATACCCTATTTTTTGCATCAAGCGTACAGATTGTTAGTTATACCGATAAAATTGGGGGCAATCCTCCTCAAGCACCTAAGTCGAGGTTGATGCTCTAATGGTTGCAGAAGGGGAAGGAGGAATTTTTGTAGGAACACCTTCATAAGCATTAAAGATTTGTTATGCCCTATATAGCGGAATGATGCCAATCATGGACCATTGTCGGTGCGTCAAGCAAAGCTTACGAGTAAAAATTGGTGGGGCAATTTTTAGATTTTGAAATCTAACATCCAGAGATATATCTTCCTGATGTTGGTCCTCATCTTTGTCTGAATGAGGATCTAAAGAAATTATATTGCATGATTTATACTTCTTACCCTTCTTAGATTTTGAATTGGAAGATGCTGCTCCCTGGTCCTAATTTGACAATAGATCGGGATGAATCCACATAATCTCGCCATGATCTGTGGTAAGAGGCACCAATTCCTCTATTAAACTTCTAGGCGGCTGAAGATTAACTACTTCCAATGTAGCTCGAGGTATTGGGATGATGTAGTTCTGGACTTCTTATGCTAAAAAGTCACCGAATTAAAGAGACACTATATTGGCAGTGACTATCTTTTCTTCGTTGTGAAGGATGATAACTTTTGCATCTATCAACTGCTATATCTTTCTTTTCAAGGCATAACAAGCCTTGGTAGAGTGATTTATGTATCGGTGGTACAAGCAGTACTTTGGGTCGTCTATTTTACCAGTCTTATTTGGTCGCCTGACTTCAGAAAACTACAACTTGTTGCCTTTTATCAAGCATTCGAAAATGCTGGAGATATCGCTCCCGTCAAAGGAATATTCTTCCTTAGATCTGGAGTACTCTGTAGGATTTTGTGTTGGAGGAGAGGTGGGTTGCTTTGACAGATTTATCGCCAAGGCCTCATTTTATTTGCTATTACGATTATTCATACTATTGGAGGGATGCTTCCCTTCTGTATTGGTCATTTGTTACCCCAAATAGTGTGCCATTTTCATGTTGCCTTCAGCAGCTTTGGCCCGGATAATAAATGTCGTCCAGTCTTAAAATTGAGTTGGACCTGTCCAGAGCCCTACTATAGGCAACATGTTCTTTTTGCAGGTACCAATGATTGCGGAGTATAGAATACCAGGGGATTACTTCAGAGTTGCCTGCTTGAAATGCTCAATAAATTCACGAGTGGATTCCTTCTCCTTCAGTTTGATATCGATGAGTGAAGACATCGTCATATCAATGCCTCCCACATAGAATCATGGAAAAAAAGATACATCATATTGTCAAACAAGGATATGCAGTTATCAGGTAAACAGGGATATTAATCGTAGGCTATGCTTACCAAGCATCCTACGAATAATCTGGTAAGAAGAGCATCCTCTTTCTACATATGAGCCATCATCATATTAAAGTAATTTATATATTGGCTCGGTGATGTCCTGCCTTCAAACAAGACTATCGATTGGGTTTGTATTTAGTAGGGAATGAAATATTGTCCCGATGCGGAGGATAAGGCTATTTCACCTCCAGCTTGCTAAGTTGGTCTTTGTTCTTTAAAATATTGACCTGTATACGCAACTCTCAGATAGCTTCAAGAGGATCTTCTGGTCGGAGTGGTGCAGCTGACTGATAGGATCCTGATTGAACATGAATCATCACCGGTGGAGATCCACCCCAATATTGAGAGGACTAAGAGTTGGTGCTACTGACTCTTGGTTTTTGACCGCTTGTAGACTTGTGTTATCCTGCAGAGGTATTATTCCAGGAGTAGGTTACACAGGTATGAATGAAACAACTTGGACGGGTGTTGGTGTAGCAGAATATTGGGCTTTTATTATTTGATGCATATTTGCATCATAGTGTGCATGTCCATGAGAGCGGCCTCTAGTGAGTTGAGGTATTGTTCAGTAGATTCTGATGGAGAAGTGTCTTGTTCATCACCGATGACGTAAATGCTACCATCTTTGTATACGACCGAGGAATTGGTAGAAAGAACCGTGTAGTTGGAGTCTACACTGTCGATTTTATAATCGAGGGGATTGCTAACCCCCAGCCTCGGATTCTGGGGAATGATAATTCTCGTGACGAACAAGCTCCCATCTTCGAAAATGAGTATTTTGATATACTGCTTCAAAGGAGTCGACGAGTTGGTCAAATCTTCTCTGGCTGGGTGTTCTTGAAGAATTTATTCTTGATTGTCTCCTACTACGGGGAAGATATGAACCAATATATGTTGAAGCAGAAAGTGGTTTATCATCGTACTTCTGGTTGTCAACTTGCTTTGTATGTTGAGGCTTAGGAGACATAGTATAAGTCAATCGATCAAACACAGACCATTTTGCTACTGCACAACAATATTCAATTACAACTTTATGACAATTGCAACGATATTCCTTAGAAAACATCATTGTAATGTCAGAGGAGACACTCTCCTTATATTTTTGTACAATAATCTCACGTAAATCAAAAAAGGGAAGAGAAGAGGAGGAAAAGGGCAGACTATGCCTCTTTATATGAGATCTATTGAACCTTCTGTGCATATTTTTGGTCCCTTGTGTTTAGAGTGATGTGCTGGCTTGATTGGCAACTGATTCCTCATATCTCGAGTTTTTGCTCTTTAAGGAGGAGAGAAAGTTCTCTAACAGTCCTTTTGTGCACACGCACATAATTAGCATGTTGTGTAGAGATTGCTCATATTTGGCGCACATTCTATGGCACAGACAAAGTTGGCACAATTTGTTTGCACGCATTTAATTTTGTACAGAGGTCTTGACCTGGCGCACGAGTGGCGCATAATTTTTACTCCATTGTGTACGTAATTAAGATGTTAGGAGAATGATTTTCCCTGACCAACGCTTTATTTGTGCGCTGGTTGGTTTGGACAGTGGTGTCCATGCGTTACTTTTCTCTCATGTTACGGCAAATATGTGCGGGTTGAGGAGCTTGGGTATGGAGCACCCTTTGCTTGAAATTACGTGAGTTGCGCGAATTATATCCCTTGTCTAACGAAAAGGAATTGTCCACCAAGTTATTGGTCTGAACAAAATTGACAGGAGAACTCTCATTAATCAGGATGCTCTTTCCCTTGTTGGAAACAACTTCGGGATATGCATGACGAGGTTTGAGCACCCACACTTTACGAGTTTTTTCTCGACTTGAGTGCGGCTGACGGGTGAACAGTACCCCCAGAATAGAGCATTTCTTCATATGCCTGTTGGTCAAACTTCACGACCAAGGTCTTCTGTGCTGAGCCGACAAAAGCAATGTTAAGTTGAGCTATCGCCTTCTCGTCAGAGGATAAGGACCTCCCCAGTAGAGTCGCCATCTTTGTTTGTGTGAAAAAGTTTTATTCAAAACTTTTATATTATAAACTTTTAAAAAGTACAAAAAAGATCCAAAATAGGAATCTAAGTACAATTGATTCTGGAAAAGTATAGCTGTAGAGATCTAATCTGCAAACGATCACTTTACCCCTTGGACCACTCGATAATGAAGAAATATACACGATAACAGAGAAATATAAGGAATGCTACGAAAAACTTAGAGTTGTTGAACAATAAAAAATTTCTAGCACAACGGCACGAGAAGCTTCTATTTCTCTCGCTCTGCTCTTGAATTTCATAGACTTGAAGATAGCAAACAACTTGGAGAGTTGAACAATAAGAAAGCTCTGGCACAATGACACGAAAAACTTCTATTTCTCGCACTCTACTCTTGAATTTCAAAGACTTGAGAATTCTAGCCCCCTCTTTCTCTTTATTTGTCTATGTGTATGTGCCCCTCTGTTTGTTCCCATTTATAGGATTTAGGAGAGGTTATGAGAGTGTACGCGCACAATGGACAGTCAACACTATTTTACCATTATGCCCGTACTTTTGGTGGATTAACACCGAGTGTTCTGTATGAGTGGGTGCACAACTTGCTGCCTGTTTGACATATAGCTTCCTATACGAGGAAAGCATAGGTCATGGGGGACAGTTATTTGTACACCTTTCACGAGAAGTATGACATGTAAGATACGTATTCGTATCTGCTCACTGTCGGTTAGGATAGTATGCGCACTTTTAAAGTGTTCTGGAGACAGTCGCATTTTTAGTAAGGTTGGAACTACGACACACTTCTATGAAAAATGGCACTGTGGCACACTTTTAAAGAGAATGGCACTACGGCATACTTTTGAGAAGAATGGCACTGAGCTGTACTTTTGAAGAAAATGGCACTACGGTACACTTTTAAAGAGAATGGCACTGAGACGCACTTTTGAAGAAAACGACACACTTTTAAAGAGAATGGCACTGAGACGCACTTTTGAAGAAAATGGTACTGTGGCGCACTTCTGAAGAGAATGGCACTATAGAGTACTTTTGAAGAGAATGACACTAAGATGAACTTTTGAAAAGAATCGTACTGTGTGTCATGACCCGCTCCCAAAAAATCGGGCATGAGTCGTGTGTACGTCCAGCCTACGCCACAGAATCGGCGATAGAACGCTGTCTAGGTCCGTTCTAGGTCACAACTATATATATATCTCACAATAACCTGTCAAGATAACCTCTCCAAAAGGAGGGCAACCATACAATATATATAAACTCAATCACAATAATTAGGAGAAGAGTAAATGCACGATATGATATCAATAAAAGAAACAAAGAACCCAAGAGAGAACAAGTACAATATCCAAATATACAGTCCAAATCTAAGAGTCTACAACATCACATAGCAGCAAAATAATAATAATAATACAGTCATCCCAAACACCAACTAGGAACAAACCCAGTGACACCCACCTAGCTACACTAGGGCGCTAGTGGCATCTCCTCAGCTGGGACAGGCTCCTCCTCAATCTCAGGGTCTTAACACTCGTCGACACCTGGCCCGTAGTAGTAGGTCGGGCAAAAATTCTCTGGATCCTCTGGAAAAAATATATCCAGTCAGGACTAGAGCGAAGTACATAACTCTGAAAGCAACTCCAAATATATGGTAAGGTGTATATGACTAGCAATAGAAAAGTATACAAGATACACAAGAAAATAAATACATGGTAGAACTGATAAAGTAACTGCAATATAAAACTGGGAAACAATACAAGTAGTAGAGAAGTAACTGCATGTGAGAAAATAGGAACACTAGCTAAGTGCCTTGAGCACAAGTTCATTCTGTGATCGACATAGGATGCACATGATTTAATCTATGATAACTCTGTTATGCGTGAGTTGCATAACCAACATACACATGAATACTGTTTAGATTTGATCAAATAACCAACTTCTACTCCCCTCCCCCACTAATACTCTTGGATCCAACCACGACAAGCTACGTACATGATAAATAACTTGCGCACATGAAGGCGAGAGCACACGAAGCATATGATAGCACATGAGAATCAATACCCGAAGCACACGATGAAATATACGTGATAGAGTACCCGCTGAACACGGTAAGGGGGATAACATCTCATGACGGGATCCAACTAGTACCAGCTGATAAAATAATGTGTCAAAATTAAGTATTACAGTTCTAGAACAGGTGATATATACGCTATCATAAAATGGAAACAATCAGAGGTAAGTACTCGCCTGACGTCCTGAGCAACTGGTGAGGATCGAGATATGGACTGGCGTTGCAAGGACCTATTACAAAAAGCAAGGTTAAACAGGGTTCTAAAGATTTAAACTGATATAAAATAACTAAAAATAAGCTTCTAGGGTTATTCTAGGTCGAACGGGTCAAACCGGTGAAATTTGGGTCAAAAAGTCAATCCAGTGTCCAAAAAGTCAACTCTAGGTCAAAACTAGGTCAAACGTTGACTTTTGTGGTCAACGGGGGCAATTATGGTCAACTCTAGGTCAAACTAGGGTGCCCCTAAAAATTTAGGTCAAAACTAGCTCATTAAGCTAGTAAACCCTCAAACTCGCCTCCTTGAGATATCGGGATACCCTCGGTATCAGATATCTCAACCTATGCTATATACCCCGCATAAACCCACTAATACATACCCTAACACGTATAGATATATACACCTATACATATAAACCCAACCCTAATCCCAATCCTAGGCAAACGCCCAATACCTCACCCCGATACCCAATACCTTGAGTATCCCAAGTTACCTTCAATACCTTGATATCTCAAGGTATTGAGATATCTAACTTACCCCTCTCTAACACTAACTAACTATATATATATATATATATATATATATATATATATATATATATATATATATATATATATATAGGCAAATATATATATCTAAACACATATGTATATATCTATTTACATATACATATATATATATATATCACACATACATATATACATATATCCATTACCCATCTCATATATATATATATATATATATATATATATATATATATATATATATATATATATATATATATATATATATATATATCCCACTCTAAACTCTGCTGCTACTACCTACTTCTACTACTGCTGATGCTCCTAAAGCTGCTGCTGCTGCTAGTGCCACCGATACTGACGATGCCCTTGCTACTGCTGCTGCTAGTGCCACTTCTACTGACGATGCCCTTGCTGCTACTGCTGCTGCAGCTTCTCCATTCTGCTGCTGCCACTACACCTATTAGCTGCTGCCCCCCCCCCCCAACTAGCTCACTCTCACACACACCTCGACACGTATATATGTATACACACACTTAAATAATATATATATATATATATATATATATATATATATACTCTTATACACGTATATAGGTACACACACACACACACACATATATATAAACACACAAGTATATATATATATACACACTCACACACATATATATATAAACACACACTCACATATATATATACATACACACACATATATATATATATATACACACACACAAACACACTCATATATATATATATATATATATATATATATATATATATATATATACACACTCATATATATATAAACACACTTACATATATATATATACACTCATATATATATATATCTACACACACACAAACATATATATATATATATATATATATATATATATATATATATGTATCTATATAATCACACACTCAGACACAAACATACAAACACACACACTAATACTCAAACACACACAACTACACCAACACCCCACCAACACACGTACAACCATCCAAACACATATATATACCTATATATATATAAAATATAACTTGAAAACTCTAGTACATACTTCCCGAAGCTAAACCAATCCGCGAACAAGCCTGAAACCTAAAAACCAAGTCAAAATGGCCATTTGGTCATTTCGACATACACGTGGAGTGGGTTCACGATACCTCGTGAAACGCATACCAAACCTACTCGAAATTGACCCCAAATTTATTCACGAGTTCTAATCGATGTCTAGAATCTAGAAAAATGCTAACTCTCTGATTCTAGGTCCGTGGCACAATCTCACAGGCATATGGAACCCACGGCGACGAAAACCCCCAAATCGCCCGAAATGCCCAAATCTCTACGACACGACCTCACGTGTCCAAATGAGTACACGTACTTACCTTCAAGACACCCAAGCACGTCTACCTAGGTCCGTCTAACCTAGGTCATCACCCAAAATTGGGCCAATCTTGGATTTTACCCAAAATTGACACAAAATCTAATATCAAAGTCTCCAAACACAACCAAACAAGTTCTAACTTTCTCCCACGGATAGCCTTAAGGTCTAGGAAGGTTCTAAACTACTAATTACACTATATTAGAGTAATAACTAAGAGAAAAGTTAGAGTTTATCTCTTGGGAGTTGGAATTCCAAGGCCAAAGTCTCCAAACCCTAGAAATCACCACTCTCAAGCCTCCAAGCCAAGCCTTTACACCAAATCTAGGCTCTACACACCTAGGTTAGAGGAAAGTGAAGGGTTAGAGTTTATATTTATGGAAGAAGTAAATGAAGGAAGAGAAGAAAGTAAAGAACTTACTTGAAATTTGGAGAAAGTAAATGGAAGGAAGTAAAAAAGGGGAAGGGAAGAAGAAAAATGAAGAAGGGGAAATAAAATGGAATGGGAGAAAGGGCCGACCATGTAAGGAATTATTGGGTTAGGGTTTGTGGTTTAACACAATATCCAAAATACCCTCCTAATAAGTCATGCTAAAATAGGGTTTAGATTTGGGGTTTTCTAAAACCATTCTAACTAATCTAAAATACTCCAATTAACTAATAAAAATAAAAATAACTATTCTACACCAATAAATAAGTCTGGCAAGGGTTTTTGTTTGGTCTGACATGGGTCCACTAGGGTCTTACATGGGTCCAGACTAGCCAAAACCCTAAAACAACCAATAAAAATAATACAACCAACTAATTAAATATAAATATAATTATTTATGATCAATACACAATTTACCAAATTAAAAATAAAAATAAAAATTCTATTTTCTAGAATTGGGTAGTGACAAGCCTACCCTCCTTAAAATAATTTCGTCCTCGAAATTAAAAGACGAAACTAGGACAGGAATGCAAGAAAAAGAAAGGACCATATCTCAGGGATCGAAAAGATAAGGTTATCGCTCGCGCATTTCATCCTCCCTCTCCCAGGTCGATTTACATGAAGAGTGATGCCTCCACGCGATGTGGACCAAGGGAATAGTCTGGTTCCTCAATACCTTCTCCCGTCGATCCAGAATCTCCACCGGCTGCTCTGGATAGCTAAGAGTAGGGCCCACCACGATCTCTGAGTGATCCAATACGTAACTGGAATCCGCCACGTACCGTCTCAACTGCGACACGTGGAACACATCATGAACTTCCTCTAGCGTAGGCGACAAATCTAGCCTATACGCCACAGCACCGACCCTCTCAAGGATGCTGAAGGGTCCGACGAAACGTGGGCTAAGCTTCCCGCTCCACCGAAGCGAATAGTGGCCTGCGTCAGAGAAATCCTCAAGAACACCAGATCACCAACCTAGCACAAACAAGGTCTCAGCACTTAATCTAAAACAAGCAATCACAAGCAAACACAAGAACAAAATCTAATTTCTAAGCTATACCTCAAACTCCAAAGGTCTCCGGTGGCTATCGGCCCAATATCGCTGTCGGTCCTGCTGTGTTTGATAATAAACGAATAAAATAAAACGAGGTTTATACGAAACCCGCTCTTATGTTTACAAACAAGAAGTACAATTAATCCTATACGAGGATGTCGAGTATAATTTTTAATCTGGGTAAATATTGCTATAGGTGTCTGATCTGCAGTCGACCACTTTATCCCTTGGACCACACGATGATAAAGAAGTGCCATAGAAGACAGAAAGCAGCTTCGAAGGTTGCTAAAGAGAGAGTGGATGCTCGATGCCAAAGTCGTCGATTACTACTCTTTGCCTGAGCTCTGGATTCTTCTCTCTCAAAGACTCTTCGACACTTAGTTCCTTGACCTTCTTTTCTCCACACTGGATTTTTCGACCTTTTAATCTGCGACCTCTGGACCTCTATCAATAGAGGTCTCTATTTATAGAGTTTTAGTGACAGTGACCACCCAGTCGGCGTAGAAATCGAGTAGTGGAAAGTACAGCACCCTTTTACACGATGGTTACAATAACCGTTGCCTACGTATAAATGACCTTTTGAATGAGCGTGTGATGCGTGTCCAATTAAGAGACAATGCGTTTAACTGCTGCAAAGATCACGGCATAAAAGCCACGTAGGTAGTTATCCCTCGCGTAGAGAAGGTTGGCTTAGAAGCCAGTAACTGTCACTATGGCGTAGAAGCCAAAGAGTTATCAAACCGGCATAGAAGCCGAGCAGGCGTAGAAGCTGAGCAGGCATAGAAGCCGAGTAGGCGTAGAAGCCGAGTGGGCGTAGAAGCCGAGTGGGCGTAGAAGCCGAGCATAGCCTGATGGCGTAATGTGCCATAGTAATGATGTGGACGTTTTAGCCGAAATTATGACTTTTGGAGATATAATCAAATCTCTTATATTAAATACAGAGATCTGTCATCATCCTGCATATTAAACGCAGATACGCGCCTTGAAGATTTGCCATCATTCTGCGTATTAAATGCAGATACGTGTCTCGAGCTCTGTCATCACTCTGTGCTTTAAATGCAGAGACGTGTCTCAAGCTCTGTCATCACTCTGCGCATTAAATGTGGAGACGTGCCTCGATCTCTGTACGAAGAGCAGCTTTTGATGTGGCAGCCTGTTTGTCTTCTGTGGAGCGTAAACAGCTCACATCTGCCCGTGTAAAACTAGGCAGCGTATTCCCTTGTATACGTAAAAGCAATACGCCGAGGGAATGTCACTAGACGACAGTCTGGTGACATTAATCAAATCTCTTGCATTAAATGCAGAGATCAGCCCCCATCCTGCGCATTAAATGAAAAGACGTGCCTCGAGCCCTGTACGAAGAGCAGCTTTTGACGTGGCAGCCTGTTTGTCTTCTGTGGAGCGTAAACAGCTCACATCTGCCTGTGTAAAACTAGGCAGCATATTCCCTTGCATGCGTAAAAGCGGTTTATGCCAAAGAAATGGCACTAAATGACAGTCTGGGTTGCTGTACCGTGCCATCATTATAGCCGTCGCCTGGGTAGTCGTGCAGTACTTTTTGTCAGGAGTAAGACGTCAGGTTCACTGCATGATTTGACAGGTTTATTTCGAAGAATACGAAGCGTTCTCGTACACTTCAATGCTGCATTAAAGCGGATGAGTTTTACGCCATAAAGACGATGTAGCACCCTTTTTACGCTGAAGCAGTCTGGACATACTGCATTACGTGGATAGTCCTTGAGCTTATATTTTACGCTGTACTTAGTAGAAAAGCTCTGTTTGTACGCCGGTGGCTCTGAAGTCATCTCTTTATGCTGCCCAACATCAACATGCTGCGTATAGCTATCCAGCGTATTTTTTATGCTTCTACAAGACCTCCTTCAAAGTTTTCAAATTACTCATAATTTGAAATACTTTGAATGAAGCATGAAACGGTCAAGTCTGACTCGTTCTTTAAGGCTGATTTCCTGGCGGATTATCGGGGATCCATTGGGATTCGGTGGGTTCTCTCTTGCCTATACAAAGGCTGAGGAGTTAACCTGTTCTCCCCACATTTCCTTCACCACACAGAGATGATCGCCGGAGTTCGTCGGGTCGACTTGAGAAAGAAGAAGACCATGTTCTTCCAGCATGTAAGGAGCCAAAAAAGAAGGCGTCTTCGAACAAATATTCTCTGTAACAATGGATCATTAAAGGATATCATAGCCTCCTTTGCTCGGGATAATCAGCAACTTTGTATGGTGGTTCGTCCAGGAGAGTAGAAGGGTCATATTTGACCACACAGCTTGCAAGATGTATCTTCTTCTGATACTTTCGTGGACGAGAGCAGATAAACTAGCTCTGTCCTCGAGTATTGAGTTAGGTTAAATACCTCAACTCAATCTGTCATGGCGTATGGAGGATGGGCTCTGAATACTTCAGGCAGACCCAGTTTTGTATCATTTTGCCATTAATTATTTTCTTGTTAATCGGTCGCGGAAACCGACTAACTGCTAAAGAAGACGGAAGAAGATCTCCACCCAAAGCGAGAACCTGGCAGAACAGATTCTAGGGGTGGCCTTCCGATGACGATGAAGAAATTCTTTGTAGACGGGATTTTCTTCATATGTAATCATGAAAATGAAGGAAAAAAAACCCTCTGTAGATCGAATTTCCCTCATATGTAATCATGATTTAAATAAAATCGTCTTTCTTCTGTGCATATGATTATCTTGCCATATACTTTGCTGTGAAGTCTGAATATGTGTAGCTTCGACACGTCTGGTATCTTTACGCCGACTCTGATATAAAGAGTATTGGGTCCCGTCCTGTCTTTTACGCATGATTAAGGATGCGCAGAAAGCCGCTTAGCATTTAAGTCGAGTATTCGAATTGTCCTGCTGTTAGGAATGGGAAGCTACGTAAAATTCTGAACCGTCACTTCTAATAAGAAGAATTTTCGTTCAGACTATCATCTTCAAGAATAATTTCCCAAAAATCCCTTAAAATAGGGCGAGAAACGGCTGTCGAACTGAGTCGCCATCTTGAACGGTAGATGAAATATTCAGACTGGATTCTGGATAAACTTCCAATCGATCCAAGAAGAAGAGTCATTTTCAATGTTGAACTCTGTATGCTTTGGGTACTTGGGATATTTTGGGGCCAAGAAGGAGTATCTTCTGCGTGAACCCTTGTAATTGACCATCTTGAGATTTGTTCAGATATACGCATATTCTGGCCTGCGTATTCTCAGACATGCGGAACGTCATAGGTCTGTAATGTGGATGAGCATAAAATCATAAGTTCGTAGCCTCTCGAGCATAAGAGCTGCTAAGCATGAGAGCATCCAGGCGTAGAAACTGTAGATTTGTAGCCTCTGAAATAAAATCTTCCTAGCGTGAAGTTGTGGATCTGTTGTCTCTGAGCATAAAAGCAACCGAGGGTGAAATCATAGATTTGTAGCTTCTGAGCGTGAAGTCGTAGGTTTGTAGCTTCTTGAACGTAAAAGCTACCGAGCATAAAAGCATCCGGGCATAAAACCATAGACTTATAGCCTCTTAGCTTAAAACCGTAGATTTGTAGCTGCCGAGCGTAGAAAGCTCCTTGGCGTAGAACCACGAATCTGCTTTGCACAAAAACTTTTCAAATTCACTGACTGTCCGTCTTCCCTGAGTAATAGGCTGACGTAGTCCCCAATCATAACTGAATATTAAATATCAAATTTGGTTCGGGATTCGAGGAGTCCATCCGAACTCTATATATACCCCAAGGCTTTCAGAGAAAAATTTTCATCTGTCTTTTGCAAAAGAAAGCCTTCGACTCTTCGAGTTCTCTTCTTCGTTTCCTCTCGAGCATTCAGAGTTTTCAGCAATGGCCCCGAAACAAATTCCCTTCTCTAAGGTAAAGAAGGTTGACTCTTTTTTCGTTCTTCTGCCCAAGCGAGAGTGACTTCTGTCGGGGAAGGCAAGCTTCATTCTGAACGAAGTGTCCCACCGACGAGCAGCGCACCCGGAGTTAAAGGTAGGGTTTTTGGGACGAAAAGAATGACGAAAATCCTTCGCACACGTTGTACGTGAACGCGCTAGGTCATCTTCTGTGCTGATAGCCTCTTCGAGGAAGATGACGCACAGAGATGTTATATCTTTTATGCCTATATTTCTAATGTGTCAGCGTAAAACCTCCATATTTTCGCAGTCTGGCATAAAAACACAGACTGTCGAAACTTTGGCATAAATTTAAGCGTTACGCTTCTGGATGGAAATTCTGGCATAATAACTCAATTTTGTCAGTCTGGCGTAAAACACAGACTGTATACTGCTAGTCTTGAATTTTACGCCTTGGAATAAGATTCCAGCATAAAAGATCAAGTTTTTTACAGTCTTGGCGTAAAGCACAGACTATTGACTTTTGGCACATGCTGCAAGATTGTAATGTCCAGTACAAAGACTGACGTGTCTTTCTTGCTCTTTGCAGTTAACTTGCATGTGTCTCCACTGGCCGAGGTGATGGATTCCGCTGCCGGGATGCTGCATTCCAACTACCTGGAGGATTTGTCCCACGTGACATTTCCTATCTCCGGACCCCAGTATCCTGAAGGAAGGGGAATCCTGATATCGGCTCAAGGCGAGCGAACGCTGTTGAATATGCTCAACGGAGAGCCCCTGACGTACATAGACGGGGACTAATATATAAAGCCAGCTTTTCTCTTTGGGGACATGATTGACAAGCAGTCCCAGACGAAGCCCAAGAAAGTACTCTGGGTTTTCCCTGCCGGGGGCTTGGTCCTGTATCTGCCCAAGATGTTGACAGATTACCCCATCTCGGCATTCTTCCATGCTACACTTCCCAGGAGGATGTCGTGGACGCTGACTCCCGATCTTCACGGCAGGCCGGGGAAGATATTTTACCAGAAAGGATCTGGCCTAGGGTCATTTGTCAGCCGCCCTTCCGGCTTTGTGATGCCGTTTAGGGGATTGTATCTGGGCAGTGTCCCGAGTGAAGACAGTTTGCTGCTCCAGCCTGTCCAATTGCCGACTTTCTGCAATGATTTCATGGGACACGGAGGAGTATACCCCAAGGTTAATCCTCGGTGCAATGGGAGGATCACCCCAACAAATCTTCGATGGGCTCGCTTAGCTGACTGGGCCCTAGAGCATTTTCAGACCGAGCTGTAGAGCATTGGTCTGTACGCAGCTGTGAGTGCTACCAGTATTGGGTTACCTCTTAACCCCAACCTTTTTCTGGCTATAATGGAGCGATATATCTCGCTCACCGGGACTTTTGACACTTCGCTGGGGGAGTTGGGATTGGCCCTCCACGAGATGGCAGAGATTTCGAGACTGCCGATGGGGGATACTCCTTATGAAGAGTATGTTCCCACAAACCGGGAGCTGGGGGATTCAGACCCTCTGGTAGTGGCAGTGTACCAGGAGCTGATGTGCCACTACCTGGCGTGCACCGCCTTTTATGGTGAGCCTTCTGATTTGGCTTATACCAACAAATGGGCGTCCTACCTCTTCTTTCACCGGGCCAGGACTGCTAGGCCAGAGAAAGTCTTGGATAGCAAGGATCAGCCTCTGAGCTTTCTGAGCGTGCTTAGTGCTCAGGTAGTCGACGATCTTATGGAGGACGCTGAGGCTCCAGATCATATTCTCGACGAAGGGATAGGGAAATATCATGTAGGCACTAAGGCCTACAGTTATTTGAGGTATTGCCCCAGGCCTCTGTCCAAGGAAGCTCAACTGGCTGGCTTCCTCTCTATATGGCTGCGTCGACTGGTGGTACCCGATATTGCATCCAGGAACCGCATTCACCGCAACACGCTATCTCCTGCAGTGCGTCTGGTATTCGGGGCAAGACTGGGCTTGCTCCCTGCCATAGTGTGCCGCATAGAAGCTGGCCTGAGGGCCATCACTGACGGGCTACTCGCCGATGAAACTCGGCGTGATAGCTTTCCCCGGGTAGAATTACCATACCTGTATTTGATGGGATGGTTAATTCTCCATAACCCCAGAGTGATGTCTCCCGGCTCTGACAGTAGTTCGGGGGGTAGTTTTTTGCTGAACTACAAGAAATCTTCCTGGAACGTGACCACAGTCTTAGACTGTCGGCGGGCACTGAATTTCAGTCACAACTGGAAGCTCTTCTGCACTGTCCCCTCTATACATCTCAATCAACAGGGGATCAGACTTCAGGATATAGGCGACGAAAATACCGTTCTTTCTCCTGAGGCTTTTAATTGGTTGGTCTGCATTAGACCTTTCTATTTACTGTACAGAAGTGAAGACCATTGCTTCTTAGAGCCCTACCTGCCTAGTCGGTTCGCCAGGCAGTTTGGGTACGACCAATTGTATGTGGGTAATGCCGTTACCAGCTTCAGGTCCAGGGGTGGACTCATCGATGGAGCGAGAGGATGGCGATACTTCATCATGGGTTGCACTGAAGCAATTTTTACCGTACCCGTCATTTCACTCTCCATGGAGCTGCGCATCCTCCACTCGTATGCCCAGTTCTATGTGGCAACCAACACCTTCCATCGCAATTTTGACATGCTTGGAAGTTTTAGGATGCCCTCCTCCAAGTCTGCAGGAAGAGACGAAGTCCCCTTGATCTCTTCTGACGAGGGTGAAGATTCTGTCAATCCAGATGAGCCTCTGTTGGCGGTACCGAGGGGTGAAATACCTCCGCCTACAGGGGCTTTGGTCATCTCTGGTAAGCGAAGGGCTCCTATTCCGAAGGAGACTTCCCCTCGCAAGAGGAAGAAGAAGACGGTTACTCGTCCTCTCAGGATTCCCGACCGTGAGGCTCCTAGAAGTGAACCTGCTGCTTCCCATGTCGGGGACGATTCTTTGATTGGAGGTTCCTCACCTTTTAGAGAGGAAACCTCTATAGTTCCAGCTGGCGATGCCGGAGATTTCCTGCTTGAGGCTGCTGTCGCTGCTACCGCTTCAGGTAGCGGTACGAGATCGCCTTCGGGCCAGCCAAATAAGGATATCTTTATCCAAATTAGCATCGAAAGAATACCTGCCGATGTCAGTTAGCACACCCTCTTCTCCAGGTATGACAGCTCGCTTAGCATCATTAAGACATGATTTAGCTGTACTGGCCGCAGATGCGACATATATACCATCAGCCATGGGTAAATATCTTCTTTACGCCTCTATTTGGAAAAGTTAACATCATTTTAATATTAACTTTTTTTTGTCTTCTTTTCATGGGAAGACATCTTCCGGGAGGGCAGTGTTGACGCGCCTTTTGGCTCTGTGTCAGCTCCTGGCGATGACATGGAGGTGCCCGACTTTGAAGAGGAAACATTTTTGGGTGCCAGCTCGCCCGAAATAGTTTCGATGTCTCAAGAGGAGGATGAGCCTGTCATTGCGACAATGCCTCCTTTGAGTACGCCGGTCACTAAGTCTGTTGCTGGCGCATCTTCTTTTATCGCACCATCTGTTGAGGCGATGGCTGTGGCAACATCGTCTGCGGTCGTTCCTGGAGGGAGGTTCGCCAATATTGCAGCCACTCCCAGCGTAAATTCGAATCTAGTCCTGCTGACCGAGCAGTATACTGGTATCTTTTACATCACTTTAAAAATGCTAATATCAATGGTGTTGGAGAAGAACCTAAGCTTTGAGGCTCTGAGGAGGTTCGCTCAGTTTGCGATAGTACCGATCAGAGACATCAACTATACTGGGGTAGCTGACATACTGGAGGAGATAGTTAATAGTTTGGAGCCACCCATTAACAAATATTTACAGCTATCTCGAGGTAGCTTTGACGACCTGGTCCAGGCTAGGTATGACTCCCTGATTGCAGAGCTTGCTGGGCAACTAGAATCTCTGAATAAATCCGTCCAGGAATAGCAGCAGAAGATAGATCATGAGCGTGCCGAACTGGAGTATGTTATTCCTCAGCTGACTCAGTGCGACATCGACTATGAGGAAGTGAAAGCAAGGGTTCGCAGATTGAGAGATAAACTCGCTCCAGCGGAGGAGGAGGCTGTCTCTTTGTCGGCCTCTCGAGATGTGCTGAAGTATCGAATGGAGACCGTTCAACAGAACCTGGCGCATGTGGGTGTCATCCACTTAGGTTTTGTACGTGCTCGGTCCGAGCTAGTTGCTTTGAACAATAATGCGGCAAGGCTGGAACAGGCTCGCACGGACGTCTTGAACTCCAGGGATAAGAGAATGGCTGCTCTGGCACGGCAGATTCGCGACCTAACCGCTCCCCCCAAATTATGTACTTTTTTGCTTTTCAAAGTAATTTTGCTCTTTCTGGGAATAATAAAGAGACTTCATCTGACTTTGTGGACCCATTATTTTGGAATATGAATGACAGGTTTGGGTGAAAGTGATATCAGAGGTAGTATGGACGTAATATACTCTCGATAAGCTTCAGCAGGACATATCTATTCAGAGGTTATATGGACGTGATAGAATATGCTCCAACTAAAATTTGTACACAAAATACTATCAGAGGTAATATGGACGTGATAAGTCTTGAAGTTCCAAATTAGTTAAACATATCTATTCAGAGGTTATATGGACATGATAGAATATGATCCAACTAGTTTCGTTTTGGAAGTAGTATTGTCAGAATAAGATCTTCACCATACTGTATTTGAGCAAAGGAGGTTAAGCGTAGTACCTTTTCAGGAATTTACCATTGATAGGAGCCATCAACAAGTCTTCGTTAGGCTTGGCTAACCTGTAAGCGCCGTTTGAGAACGTCGTCTCGATCACATAAGGGCCTTCCCATTTGGGTTAGAATTTACCCTTACTCCTGTGAGTAAGAATTATCGGCCTTCTCACAGCTAAAACTAGCTCGCCAATTTTGAACACTCTTTCCTTTACTTTTTGATTAAAAGATCTGGAAATGCGTGCCTGGTAGAACGCGATGCATTGTTGAGCTTGGAGCCGTTTCTCGTCTAATCCTTCTAGCTCTTGAAGCCTTAACAGGTCATTCTTTTCTTGAGTCAGCTCATTAGCCACTGCTATCCTGAGTGACGGAATTTGGACTTCGATGGGGAGAATTGCTTCGCTCCCGTAAACCAATGAGAATGGGGTGCAACCTGTCGGTACTCGCACCGTTGTGCGGTATGCCCAGAGACTTTCTTCCAGCTTCTCATTCTAATCCCTCTTGTTCGAAGAGACGAACTTTTTCAAGAGCTTGATAATGGTTTTGTTGGAGGCTTCTGCCAAACCATTAGCAGTAGGATTATATGCCGTAGAGGCCACATTTTGTATCCGATTTTTATCATAAAATCGATAAAACGCTTGGCTGATGAATTGCGGCCCATTGTTATGAACTATCCTTCGGGGTATCCCAAAGCGATAAATGACATGATGCTTGATGAAGCTGATCACATTAGATGCCTTTACCTCAGCAAGAGGGATCGCCTCTGCCTATTTGGAGAAGTAATTCGTGATGGCCAGTATGAACTGGTGACCTCTGGAAGAAGATGGGTGAATAGGATCAATGATATCCATACCCCATGCTTCGAAAGGCCAGGATACGATCGTAGGATATAGATATTCAGGAGGTTGATGTATAAAGTCTGCATGAACCTGACAGGCTTTGCATTATTTTGTATATCTTATTGCATCTGTGATCATAGTAGGCCAGTAATAGCCTATTCTCCTGATACGATCCTGTAGCTTAGGACCGGGTTGATGCTCTCCGCATACGCCATTGTGAGCTTCACGGATAATCCGCTGTGCTTCATCACCAGAGAGACATCTCAATAGCATTCCATCGTAGGTCCGGTGATATAGACACTGTGAAGATGCGTCAAAATAGAAGCGTAATGATCGTCTTTTGACGGATACTGCTTCTTTAGGGTCCTCCGGCAAGATCCCGTATGCCATAAAATCTATAAAGGGACTTCTCCAGTCTCTCTTGGGAGGATCGGTGTTCACAGTATAGCTGCGTTCTATGTGAAAGTTATTTTTTACACAGAACAAATCTCTGTTAAGAAGGATCACCGAATTCTACATTCTTATGGGAGTAGCTAAATCTGCAGCTAGACTGGCTAGGGCATCAGCTTCTGGATTTTGAGATCGAGGTACAAGCTCTAGGAAGAACCCTTTGAATGTTATGGCTATCTCGACCGTTGCTCGATGATTGGGGATGAGGTCTGGATTTCGGACTTTATATATTCCTCTGACTTGATTGACGATCAGCAGAGAATCACCGAAAGCTTCCAGAGATTCGACGCCCAATTCCTTAGCGACCTGGAACCCGATTAGTAGAGCGTTATACTCTGCCACATTGTTGGAACAGGGCTCGCTAAGAGAATATGCTCGATAGATGACGAGTTTATCGGGAGTCACCAGGACAATTCCTACTCCTGAAACCATATTTCCCATGGGACCAGTCCTGGAGGCACCATCGAAGAATAGTTGCCATGCATCACTTTCCATTACAGAATTACATTCTGTAACTTCGTCGTAAATGTCCTCGTATAGTTTGGAGGCCTCCGGGGTCGGGTGAGCAGCTAGGAAATCAGCCAATGCTTGGCCTTTAATGGACTTTTGAGGGACGTAAACCATGTCATACGGTATTAATAACATCACCCAAGTCGCGAGTTGGGAATTAAGAACACTTGGCTTGTTCATCAGTACCCGAAGAGGATAGATCCTGGAGATGATATGAATGGTCTGGCCCGTGACAGAGTGTCGCATTTTTTGAATAGCGAACATCAGAGCCAAGTACTCCTTTTCCACTAGACTATACGGGTGTTCAGCTCCGACCATCATCCTGCTTAGATAGTAGATAGCCTGTTCATGACCCATATCGTTCTTCTGTGCAAGAAGAGCTCCCAGGGAATGATCCATCGCTCGAACATACAGCAAGAATGGTCTTCCTATGACGGGAGGCACCAGAACTGGCGGATTAGTGAGGTTGCATTTGATATCATTAAACGCTTGCTGACAAGCTTCGTCCCATACGAAAGATACACCATTCTTCATGAGACGAGAAAAAGGCTGACATCTCCCAGAGAGGTTGGATATGAATCTCCGGATATAAGCCAGACGACCTTGAAATCCCCTGAGTTCTCTCAGATTATGGGGCGGTCACATTTCTAAGATGGCCTTGACTTTATCAGGGTCTACTTGAATGCCTTTAGCGGTAATGACAAATCCCATAAATTTGCCACTAGATACCCCCAGAAAGGAATTTGTAGGATTTATTTTGAGTTGATGTTGGCGCATCAACTCGAATACTGTCTTCAAGTCTTGGATATGATTATCCTTGAGGCGGCTTTTGACAGCTACATCGTCTACGTAATATTCCACTATTTTGCGTAAATGCTTATGGAATATATTACTCATAGCCCGTTGGTACGTAGCCCCGACATTCTTCAATCCGAAGGGCATAACCGTATAGCAATATACCCCCAATGGTGTCCGGAAGGCAGTATGCTTCTCGTCTTCAGGATGCATCTTGATTTGGTTGTATCCTGAAAATTTGTCCATGAAAGACATACGTTCAAAACCGCATGTATTGTCAATCATGACGTCTGTAATAGGAAGAGGAAACTCATCCTTGGGACAGGCTGCATTCAGATCTCGGTAATCGATGCAGACACGTACTTTCCCATTTTTCTTCATGACCGGGACAACATTGGCGACCCAGTCGGGATATTGTTCTTCCCGGATGAAACCGTAGGCTATCAACTTCTTGATTTCAGCTTCAATGGCGTCCATCATATCCGGGCAGAACCGGCGTTGGTGCTGCTTCACAGGCTTTGAATCGGACAATATATTAAGTTTATGAGTAGCTACCTTTGGATCAAGACCTGGCATATCCTCATAATTCCATGCAAAGACGTCGATATATTCTTTTATCAGCTGGACAACTTCTTTCCTTTCTTCTTCGAAAAGATTGTTACTGATAAATATCGGCTTTGGCGAAAGTTCATCCCCAACGTTAATCTGGATAACTTTACTTCAGTGGGAGGTTCTCTCTGCTCGAAGCAGAATTCCCATTGTGTATCCATTTGTCGAGCCCAAGCGTCATTCTCAAACAATTCAGATTCTTGTTCGTCTGCTTCGAAGGAATCTGTCACTACCGTATTTAACGATAATGTTCGTTCGAGAGCATCAGATGAGTCAGAGGGTGACGAACCGTTTTGAACAGAGAAAAAGATATCCTCGTTTGACTTAGAAGCTACCAGGGAGATGGTATACCCTAACCCGAAACGAGTTCGTAGACAGTAGGGATCGCCTTGCAGCGACATTCGTCTGCCTTTCCCGTAGTTGAGACCTGGTTCCAGTTTCAAGTCATAACCCATACTTTGCATGATCTTCAAAGCTTGTGAGCTGTATCTGTGAACTTGTATTTTACCAGCATCGTCATCGAAAGAACCTTCTGGTACAGTCGGTTCATTGCGCATGCGACCGAAGACTATAGAGCGCTAACTACTGTAGGCAGGCGGGACAATGAAGATAGAATCCTCATGTGGTCCATACGTCGTGATGATATTGGATGATGATGCTACTTCCCACACATACGGATGATAGGAATCTATAGCTTCCAAGAATTTTTGTGCTATAGGTCCTATATCATCGTGGGGAGAGGATTCTTGATTTAGAATTTGAGCGTCAATATACTGGAAAAGAGGATCTTTATTATCATCCGAAACCGCGTTCCTGGTTGCATTTACATCAATCGGCTGCCTGTTGCGCCGAAGGTTGATGACCAAGGGTGGAGGCTTCTGGTTCAAAGTAATCACTAGAGGATCACCTCCTCTTCCTGACCCTGTTTTGTTCAGGTGGATAGCCATAGGCTCCATGGCTTTTGGACGAGTAGTTCGCCCTTTCACCTTGATTGACAGAGGTTGCTCGGCAGAGGGTTCATCTGGCTCGCAGTGGGATTCCTTCTCTGCTTTGCCTGACACCTCTTCCATGTAGACTTGAGAGTACAACACGGCATCAGAGTAGTAGGATTCTACTCCTTTAAACCGGTTCAGGTTAGTAAACTCCGTTTGTACTGTTCCTTGGGCAGCTATATATTTAAAGCATTGATGTAGAGTTGAAGGAACGATGTTGTTGTCATGGATCCAAGGTCTACCCAGCAGAATATTGTAGGACACCTCTGAATCAATGACGTAACATGTAGCCACTGATCTGAGGTCGCCAATCTGGATCCTCAGGCAAATTTTCCCCAACTGCTTACTTTTCCTGGCGTTGAAACACACGATTGTAGTGGTGGTGTAAGCCAATTCGCTGGTAGGAATCTTCAGCGGTCTAAGCAAACTATGAGGAATGATGTTGATTGATGATCCCGGATCTATGTGAATCCGGTCGACCTCCATGGAACCGACGTACCCGGTGTAATAGAGGGGTCTGTCATGCTTGTTATGCTTTAACAGCATGTCATCTTGAGTGAAAGTAATATTCGGGATTCTTCGTCAGGGGACTTGAGCTGGGTCAAGTATTCATACACCTGCATTAATGCTTCACTCAGGGCTTGACGAGTGTCTTGAGAGAGCCTGAGTAGTTCGAAGATGGACAACCTGGCTGGTATATTAGCCAGTTGGGCCAGGATGTCGAAGTTGTATGGCTTCTCTAAACTTTTGTTTTGAATGTTTTTCACAGGTTTATCGAAACGCACTTCTTTTTTCTTCCCTTTGTCTGCCGAAGTTGGTCTCGAAGGACCGGCCTCTGGTACGACGGGTTCTGGTTCTGAAGGCTTGGTAGCTGAAGCGTCTGCCGGTGCATCTTCCTGACTTGCTCCATAGTCCCTGAGGTAAGCTTTTCCTGAACGGGTTCCAGTAGCCAAGACCTCATCTTCTGATGCTGAGTGTACCGTAACCGTGTAACATGGTTTATGCTTCGAGTTCTTCTTAGACTTAGCCTTAGCAGCATGAGTCTCTTTCTCGATCTCTGACACCAGATCTGGATGAACCCATATGATCTCGCCCCACTGGATAGTTAGGGGTAGCAGGTCATGATTTTGACCCCTAGCTGGAGGAAGATTAACAATGTTCATCGTTGTCCGGAAAATAGGTGTAACACCGTCCGGGACTTCTCGGGGAGGCAGATTGCCAAATTGTAGAGAGATTATATTGGCCGTGACCGTCTTCTCGCTGTTGCACAGAGTAATGGCCTTAGCATCGATCAGCTCATGGATCTTCCTCTTCAGTACATAATACGCCTTTGTAGGGTGGTGTATGTATCTATTGAAGATGCAGTACTTGGGGTTATTAGTACTGCCGACTTCATTAGGCCACTTCTCCTCAAGAAGGGTAATCTTGTCGCTTTTGACGAGACACTCGAATATGCTCGAAATATCGTCGTCGTCGAAAGAGTATACTTCAATGGGCCTGGAAGTCCCAGGTTTCGTCTGTGTGGTTGCTGCAGTCTTTTGCCTGGACATATTGATTGCCAGAGCTTCTTTTTCTTTGGAACCACGAGAATGGTCGCTGTTGGGGGATGAACTCTTGCCTCTATCGGAGGTAGAGATCATGATGCCATTATCATGCGCCTTCCGATTGTTGTCCTCGGCGGCTACCGCTGAGATGATGAACGAGGGCCAATCTTGGAACTGATATGGTCCAGTGAACACCGAGATCACGGGAAGAAGGTTCTTCCTGCAAATGTCGACCAACGCCGAGTCTGGAACTCCAGGAGGCATTTACAAAGTGGCTTGACAAAAATGTTCGATGAAGGTGCGAACGTCCTCTTTTTCCTTCTGCTTCACTTCGATGAGAGAGGACATAGACATGTCCATCCCTCCCTAGTAGAATCGTACGAAGAATAAAGCTTTGAAGTCTTCAAAGGAAGTAATGCAGTTGTCCGCCAAGCTACGGTACCACTAATAAGCTACTCTCGAGAGGCAGCCCTTGAATACCCGAGTGAGGAGGGCGTCATTCCCTTGTAGTAACACCGTCATCATACTGAAGTAGTTCATGTACTAACTCGGTGATATTTTTCCCTCGAACAGAGCTATGGTCTATGGTTTGTATTTAGGAGGGAAAGGGGCCTCTTCCCAGATAGCTGGGTAAGGCTGGTTGATTCCCAATTTCTTGAGCTGATCTTTCTGCTTCAAGGCATCAAATTGGGCTTTCAACTCCCGTACTGCCTGCATCGGATTTTCAGCCGGCAGTAGGACCACGGAGTGGTAAGGAATCGGTTGCATCGTGATTCCAACGGGAGGTAATATATTCTTCGAGTGAGGAAGCGGAGGAACTGCTAACTCCTGATCTAGAACAGGCTCTTGGATTTCGTTGGATGGTGGTAAGTCCACCCCCATACGTATCTGAGTTGGAGGGGCCGATGCTTGAGCCATAGCAGCTGTGTGTTAAGTCAGCATCATCTGGTGCATGTTCTCCATCATGGATTGCATCTCTTTCAGAGATGTCTCTAGTACAGTAATGCGTTGCTCAGCGCTCCCCGACGGGGAAGCTTCCTCGCGTTCATCTCCAATGGCATAAACTTCCATCTCCTTGGGTGTCATTGAAAGATTAGTATAGGTCTCTATAGAAGTTGACTCTATACTTTCAGTATCTGATTTGGGAGACTGGCGACCCCCAGCAACGGAATCAAAAGAGTACGAAGTCGGCTGTCGTGACCTCGAACGGGTATTTCGGAACATCCCAGCTCCAGTGTTCCTAAGGAGCTTGTTGAATCTTCCTCGGCTCGGAGTTCTAGAGGGATGACGTCTTGAGCTCGATCTTCCTCTAGGTATGTATGAAACCATGTTCACAGATGCATGTGTGGGCTCTTCTTCCTGGAAAAATGGAGAGTAGCTCAACCGGTCGAAAACCGACCGTTTTGCTTCAGAACAGCAATAATTAACTACAATCCTATGACTATTACAATAGTGCTCGCTAGGAGGCGTAGTAGACATGCTGGAAGATCCCCTATCCTTGTGTTTCTGGATCATATACTCACGCAGGTTGGGAGGAGTTATAGAAGAAGAAGATGGCTTGTTCTTTCTGTTTACCTTAGTGGGCATACGGATGTTGGGAACCAAGTTTCCCTATACCACCCGTATACAACAGGTTGGCCATCTGGGTAGCGGATAATCCCCGATGAGGGTGTCTTTCTGCAAACTAAGCCTTCTTTACGCTGAGGGGATTCATCTGGCGTAATTTGGAGCTCTGCTCAGGTTGGCGTAAAGCTGAGGATATCCTCAGTCGGTCGTCAATTTCCCGCATAATCCGGTGGGCGGGCAAATTCTTTCCTTGCTGGCATAAAGGCCGAGAAGTTGAGCAGTCCGCCGCTTGCTTTCCCTTGCATGGATCGCAGGGATTATCTGCTTTTCTGCGGAGGGCAGATGCATTTTTACACGTGGAGCGCGCTTGGAATTTCTGACTTGGCACTAAGGCATTGTTAAAAATTCTGTCTGCCACGTCATTGACGGGAAACTGGATTTTACGCGCAGAGCACGATGTATACTTCTGGACTAGCACTGAGGCATCGTCAGAAGTTTTGTCTATGCCGTCAGTGATGGAAGACAGAATTTTACGCGCAAGGCGCGGAGGGAGCGATGCTACAACCTCGTTGGTCGGAGAGGTCGGAGAGTCAACAGGAATGGTAGGGGATGTCTTAGGCATCCAGACCTTACGCAGCTTCCTGTTGTCTTGTCCAGAGAGAGAGTGAGAGCTACCCCCTATTCGAAGCATATCTTCGTAGGCAGACTGGTCGAACTTGACGACCAGGGTCTTCTTCACGGATCCTACGGATACCGCATCGTGTTAAGCAATTTCTTTCTCGTCAGATGAGAAAGTCGTCCCCAGCAGAGTCGCCATCTTGTGTTTGATAATAAACGAAAGAAATGAAATGAGGTTTATATAAAACCCGCTCTTATGTTTACAAACAAAAAGTACAATTAATCCTATACGAGGATGTCGAGTATAATTTTTAATCTGGATAAATATTACTATAGGAGTCTGATCTGCAGTCGATCACTTTGTCCCTTGGACCACACGATGATGAAGAAGTGTCGTAGAAGACAGAAAGCAGCTTCGAAGGTTGCTAAAGAGAGTGGATGCTCGATGCCAAAGTCGTCGATCACTACTCTTTGCCTGAGCTCTGGATTCTTCTCTCTCAAAGACTCTTCGACTCTTAGTTCCTTGACCTTTTTTCTCCACACTGGATTTTTTGACCTTTTAATCTGCGACCTCTTAATATACGACCTCTGGACCTCTGTCAATAGAGGTTTCTATTTATAGAGTTTTAGTGACAGTGACCACCCAGTCGGCGTAGAAACCGAGTAGTGGAAAGTACAGCACCCTTTTATACGATGGTTACAATAACCGTTGCCTACGTATAAATGACCATTTGAATGCGCGTGTGACGGGTGTCCAATTAAGAGATAATGCGTATAACTGCTGCGAAGAACACGACATAAAAGCCACGTAGGTAGTTATCCTTCGCGTAGAGAAGGTTGGCATAGAAGCCAGTAACTGTCACTATGGCGTAGAAGCCAAAAAGTTATCAAACCGACATAGAAGCCGAGCAGGCGTAGAAGCCGAGCAGGCATAGAAGCCGAGTAGGCGTAGAAGCTGAGTGGGCGTAGAAGCCGAGCATAGCTTGATGGCGTAATGTGCCATAGTGATGATGTGGACATTTTAGCCGAAATTACGGCTTTTGGAGATATAATCAAATCTCTTGCATTAAATGCAGAGATTTGCCATCATCCTGCGCATTAAATACAGATATGCGCCTTAAAGATTTGTCATCATTCTGCGTATTAAATGCAGATACGTGCCTCGAGCTCTGTCATCACTCTGCGCTTTAAATACAGAGATATGTCTCAAGCTCTGTCATCACTCTGCGTATTAAATGCAGAGACGTGCCTCGACCTCTGTACGAAGAGCAGCTTTTGACGTGGCAGCCTGTTTGTCTTCTGTGGAGCATAAACAGCTCACGTCTTCCCGTGTAAAACTAGGCAGCGTATTCCCTTGTATGCGTAAAAGCAGTTTATGCCGAGGGAATGTCACTAGACGACAGTCTGGTAACATTAATCAAATCTCTTGCATTAAATGCAGAGATCAGCCCCCATCCCGCGTATTAAATGCAGAGATGTGCCTCGAGCCCTGTACGAAGGAGCAGCTTTTGACGTGGCAACCTGTTTGTCTTCTGTGGAGCGTAAATAGCTCACATCTGCCTGTGTATAACTAGGCAGCGTATTCCCTTGCATGCGTAAAAGCGGTTTACGCCAAGGAAATGGCACTAAATGATAGTCTGGGTTGCTGTATCGTGTCATCATTATAGCCGTCGCCTGGGTAGTCGTGCAGTACTCTTTGTCAGGAGTCAGACGTTAGGTTCACTGCATGATTTGACAGGTTCATTTTGAAGAATACGAAGCGTTCCTCGTACACTTCAATACTGCATTAAAGCGGATGAGTTTTACGCCATAAAGGCGATGTAGCACCTTTTTTACGCTGAAGCAGTCTGGACATACTACATTACCCGGATAGTCCTTGAGCTTATATTTTACGCTGTACTTAGCGGAAAAGCGATATTTGTACACCGGTGGCTCTGAAGTCATCTCTTTACGCTGCCCAGCATCAACATGCTGCGTATAGCTATCCAGCGTATTTTTCATGCTTCTACACCTGCGCCACCCGAAGTCTATCTCTAATGAGCTTGACCTTCTCCGCCGCATCCACTACCATCTTCGGTTTAAGCAAAGCTCTCTCGCTTACATCATCCCATGATAATGGAGTGTGACAACTCCGTCCATACAATGCCTCGAATGGTGACATCTCGATACTGGCTTGGTAGATGTAGTTGTAAGCAAACTCTACCAAGTGCAAGTGATCCTCCAATGAGCCTCTGAAATCCAGAACACAAGTGCAAAGCATATCCTCGAGTGTTTGAATGGTCCTCTCTGACTGACCGTCTGTCTGTGGGTGATCTGCAGTTCTAAACTTGAGCTGGGTGCCCAAGCTAGCCTGTAGACTCCTCCAGAAATGTGAAGTAAAGTGACTGTCCCGGTCTGATACTATGCTCACAGGAACTCCATGCAGTCTGACTATCTAGCGCAGATACATCTATGCTATTCTCTCCGTAAACGTACCCACATTGAATGGTAGAAAGTGGGCCAATTTGGTCAACCTGTCTACGATGACCCAAATCTCATCCTTCCCTCCTAGAGAACGGGGAAGCCCAGAAACAAAATCTATGGACATATGCTCCCATTTCCACTCCAAAATGGGTAACGGCTGGAGCAACCCTTCTGGCCTCTGCCTCTCCGCCTTTACCTGCTAGCACACTAAGCATCGGGATACGAAGCGTGCTACCTCCCACTTTATCCCGTACCACCATACATGCTCTCTCAGATCTCTATACATCTTATTGGCACCTTGATGCATAGAGTACTGGGATCGATGCGCCTCCTGAAGAACTTCCTCGAGCAATGAGCTACTCGGCACACACAAACTGGTACCATGCCGTAATGAACCATCATCAGCAATGATGAAATCATCTGATAATCCAATCTGAACCTGCATCGTGATGCTCCTCAGGGACTCATCCTTAAACTGTGTAGCCCTGATCCGGTCTATCAACTCTGACTGAATCTGCAGTCCCCACATCTGCATCTCAACTTCAGGCACTATTACCTCAATGTCCAAGCTCTCTAGATCTGCCAGAAGATAATAATCTGTAGTCAGGCACATAGCTACCGGATACCTGCTCAGCGCATCCGTAACTACTTTTGCCTTCCTTGGATGGTACAGCAATAATATGTCAAAGTCTTTTATCAACTCCAACTATCTCCTCTGCCTCATGTTCAGCTCTTTTTGGGTAAACACATACTTCAAGCTCTTATGGTCAGTGAAGATCTCCATACGTTCTCCGTATAAATAGTGTTTCTACAACTTCAGAGCAAAGATGACCGCTGCCAACTCCAAATCGTGGATAGGGTAGTTCTTCTCATGAGGACGTAATTGCCTGGAAGCATAGGCAATTACCCTCCCATTCTATTGGAACACATAACCCAGTCTCTTCCCTAATGCATCACTATAGATAGTGAATCCTCTAGACCCCGCCCCGATAGCAACGTCAACACTGGAGCTGTCGTCAACCTCCTCTTCAGCTCATCAAAGGTGACCTGGCTCTCCTCTAACCAAACAAACTCCATGTCCTTCCGTGTCAACCTAGACAATAGCTCTGCAATCCGAGAAAAATTCTGAACAAATCTCCTGTAGTAACCTGCTAGCCCCAGGAAACTCCTGACCTCTGCTATTGAACTCGGAGCACTCCATGCCTCAACTGCCATGATCTTTCTTGGATCTACCTAGATCCCCTCTCCTGTTACTACATGACCAAGGAATTCAACCTTGTTAAGGAAGAAATCGTACTTCGAAAGCTTTCCATAAAGCTTCTCCTTTCTGAGAGTCTCCAGCACTATCCTCAGATGCTCCTCATGCTCCTCTGGGGTCTTCGAATACACCAAGATGTCATCTATAAACACCACCATAAACCTGTCCAGATGCTGATGGAACACCTTATTTATCAGATTCATGAACACTGTCGGGGCATTAGTCAACCCAAACGGCATCATCATGAACTCATACTGTCCATACATGATCCGAAAAGCCGTCTTCGGAATATCCTCCCTCCTGACCTTCTCCTGGTGGTAGCATATCCTCAGATCAATCCTGTAAAACACCCTCACTCCGCTCAACTGGTCAAAGAGATCATTAATACGCGGCAACGGATACTTGTTCTTGATTGTGAGGTTGTTCAGAGCCCTGTAGTCGATACACATCCATATCGACCCATCCTTCTTCGGCACAAAAAGTACCGGAGCACCTCACAGAGAAGAACTAGATCTGATAAATCCCTTGTCCTGAAGCTCATCTACCTGCTTCTTCAACTCTATCAGCTCACTGTTGCTGACTCTATAGACATGCTGGGATATCGGCTCTACGCCTGGCACCAAGTCTATAGAGAACTCCATATCTTTGTCTGGAGGTAACCCTGGCAACTCCTCCAGAAAAACATCTATGTACTCCGCTATCAATGGATGTGGCAACCTCTGTTCTACTACCAGGGCTCCACAGAAGAATCCTACGCTCTGCTCTATTGCTCCTCCGGCAAACGTAAACTCTGGCTCTCCCGGCGGACTAAACAACACTCTACCACCATGACAATCTATACTAGCACAGTGCATACTCAACCAATCCATCCCGATTACAATATCGTAGCTCGGAAGTGGCATTACGAGTAGGCACACACTCAACTCCCGGCCTCCCAAGGTAACTCTCCGGTCTCTGCAGACATCACTGACTAGGATGATACCACCCCCGGTCGTGATCTTGCAGAGTCTAGCTAAAGGTTCAGCAACAAGATGGTATCTAACAGCAAAAGATACAGACACAAAGCTATGGGAAGCACCAGAATCAAATAAAGCAAGTGCTGGAATGGAATCAAGAAGAACACAGATCAAAAGAAGTCAATACGGTGCAAGATACGATATTATCAAAGAAGGACAGTAATATTGCAAAAGAAAACAATTTCAGAAAAATTAAAGATAGCAAAAGAAATCAGGAAGGGTCCTAGTTGTGATTGAGCACACTCTCTCTCAGCCTATATCCTATATCCTATATCCTATTGCAGATGGACCTAGAAACTAGACCTGCATGGGCCGCCACCAAAAATGTGTCACGATCCACACCCGAAAAATTGGATATGAGTCGTGGGTACGTCCAGCCTACGTCGCAGAATCGGTGGTAGAACGGTGTCTAGGTCCGTTCTAGGTCACAACTATATATATATATCACAATAACCTATTAAGATAACGTCACCAAAAGGAGGGCAACCACACAATATATATAAACTAAATCACAATAACTAGGGGAAGAGTAAAAGTACGATAAGATATCAACAAAAGAAATAACGAACCCAAGAGAGAGCAAGTATAATATCCAAATATACAGTC